>WEIU01000721.1:486568-518192 GCA_013389925.1 Aegithalos caudatus | reverse complement strand
CGGGGAGCAGCTGCGGGCGGCGCTGGGCGCGATGCCGCTGCAGCAGGGCTCTGCCCGCATGCGGCAGCGCACCGTCCTCCTGGTGGGGATCGTGGTCCTGCTGGCCGCCCTCGTCCTCGCCGTCGTGCTGGCCTCTCTCCTGACCCACGGAAGGCAAGAGGCCAGTCCTCAAATGCTGAAGTGGAAGGACAGGGGGACCACTAAGAACTTGCAAGAAGTCATCCTGGGAAGATGCTACAACTACATCACGGCGCAGCACCCAGAGCTGGGGTGAGTAGAGGTCTGGGTCGTGCCTCAGGTGTCAGGAGAACAGAACTGTCTCTGGCCTCCACCTGGCCGTGACCACTGCGTTTGCAGTGGCAGCGAGAAATCAGGCGGTTCAGAACCCTTGTTTTGTAGGAAAGTGTCCAGACAGAAACTCTGTACGCCAGTGGTGGCTTTTTAAGGAAACTACCTGCAGAGGCAATAAAAGTAACATTAATCCTAGGTCAAAGCAGAATCATAAATGGATTTTGCAACTTTCCTAATGCCAGCTGAAATAAAAGCTGAATTTTACCAGGTTTGAGTACGTGGAGGTGAAGCAATTTGTGGTAAAGCTGATCTGACAAAATCCTGTAATGTGACACTGCAGTCCTGTAACGGGAACTACACAGGAGGGAGGGAAAGGAGAAGGTTCAACACAGATTTATAGGACAGACAAAAATGTTAGAAAAACATTGAGAAGAACATAACATTTGGGGTTATCCAAAACTGGTTTTAGCATTTGGATAAGATGAGCTCAGAGATCTTGCATACAGAAATAGGGTGCAATCATAAGGTGTTAAATAGTAAGTGTTGAATGTGCCTTTCAAAAGGCATTTCAAAAATATTTTTTTTGATGAGCTCAGAGAGCTTTCATAGAGAAATAGAGGTGGACCACAATACCAGCTCAGCAGTCCCTGGAAACACCTTCCTCTGGAGGTGGTCTTTGCACAGCCCATCGCAGCAGATAGTGCAACACCCCAGGCATCCCATTCCCCCTCTCCTGCAGAAGAGATTCTATGGGCCCCAGTCTTCAACAGTGTATTAGAGCTGAGAACTGATTTTTGGATCCCCTTCATTGCAGAGAAAGGTAAAGTATGAAATGAGGAGCACCCCGAGCCCCCCAGCAGGTACTGGGGACACCCAGACCCTCAGGACAGGATCCAGAGCAGCCAGGATCTCTCAGCAGGGAACCATCCCTCCTTTCTGTGGCACCAACCACTCTGCTTTGTGTGTGCAGTGAGCCTCTGGCAGAATTTTCCATCACGGTGGGCTGAGTGCTGTGGGGCTGCCCCACACCTTGGCCAGGTGACAGAACCATCCTGGTCTTTGTCCCAGAAAAGACAATTGCCACCTCTTGTTTTCATGACATTGAGCTGATGGGAACAAAGCTATAGTTTGAACAAAGTATATAGTTTGCTTGCATTTGGGTTTCTTTTAGCTTTGGATATCCTGCACTGTATGAAAAAAGCTGATCTGCACTATTTGAAGGGTCATGTGGAAAATCGTGGCCCAAGCACAACAGAGACTTGTTCATGCTTTCTTTACATTAAAAATTTGTGTGGCTTTAGTGAGGGAAAGGAGGATTCTTTTGCAAATAGAATTTAAAAGCTCCTGAAACTTGCAAAATCTTATACATGTTTCTAAAAGCATAAATTAATTTATTAAAGAATTATACACGCAATATTTTCATCTGAACTTGTTTTCAAGCCTAATAGCCTCTATTACATGGGCTCATTTAATTCAAAATAGGGTGCTGAAGATGTTAAATCCACTTTTGTGTTAATATGCTTTCAGCCATACCCACGTGTGTTTTCACTGACAACACAGTCTGAATCTGGACCACAAATATCTCTAGGAATGATTTGTTTAGGCAATTAACTCAAGGATAGTTTTTAAAATATCATAAAACCATGATCACAAGTTTTTTAAAAAGTTTGTTAGTACAAACAAACGTATTTTGGACTATTCATAATCCAACAGTGCTTAATACTTTTGTGTCTGTGAGCTCACTTTCTTTCAGATTAAATGACTTCTGTGTAGTAGGGTCTTTTTTGGTTCTGTTTTATTATTTAAAAGACAATTTCTTCTGAAGCATAGAGCACAGAAGAAGGAAAAATATACATGTTTATGTACATCTGAAATGTTCAGAGGTTTCCTGAATGGAGAATTAAATGCAGGTGCTTTTCTGGGAATCAAACCCAAGATTGCTCAATTCTGATTGCGCTGAGCTCTGTGCAGTTTGTGACATAACCAACCACTTGTGTCACCAGCACTTTTTGATAATGAGCTGGGTGCCTTTAGCACACATCAGAGAGAGGGATCTTTCATCCTTCTCTCTTTCATCATTAAGGTAGGCCTTGGATCCTCTGTTGTATGGGATCTGTGGTGCACTTAATCAAAGAGAAGAGTAGGAACAGGAAACTGAGCTGATGGAAGTCTTATGAGCTGGGCAAGCTGTGCCCTGTACTCTGCCAGGACTGCTCCTGCCACTACTTCCCACCCATGGAAATGTCGTTATTTTGGTTAGATATCTTCTCATTTTCTCATAAATTTCTCCATATTCTTTCTTGCCCTTTTAATCTTACAATGACACATGCATATTAAAAAAAAAAAAATCTGCTTTTAGTAAACTCATGAGCATTTCCTTGTATTTCTATGGGGTTTTTTAATACCAGAGTCACTAAGTTCCACCTTTGATGATATTTTCTGAACATAAAATCTATTCATTGTGGTAGTTAGTTGCTACGTTTTGGAATGCCATATTTCAAATTGGAATAGCTAGCAGGTTTTGAAAAAAAAGGGGAGATTGTTGACATATGACTATGGATATTATAGAGTTCCTGGCTATCATAGATGGATTTAACAGACTTCTAAAGCCTCCATTTAGTTCTGCTTTTGCATCTGTGTGGTGTAAATCATTTAAGAAGGCCTTTGACATGTTAGTGTACACCTTCACTATCACAACTCCATATCCTTGAGCATACCTCCTTGCATTCTCCCTCATCTCACTGGAGCCTTTACACCATGCCCAGCCAGCTCGGTCTGGTTGTGCTCTTCTCTTTTCCAATACAATCTTTGGGCTGAACCCAAGCCCAGAGAGGACACTGAAAGGCTCTGCTGTCTGCAGTCGAGCTTTGTAAACACCTAATGCAATCAGATTTTAACCTGTTGATTTGCTTATTCTTTAAATTCATCAAAAGTCTGTGTTGAACTTGCTCACAGAAGGGAATTTCTCTGGCACTATTACAGCATCTGCCAGTAATAATTTTGTTCAACTTTTTTTGTGCAATACAATCCTCAGGTTTATTTCTGCTGCTGGCTGGCTGACCCTTAACATTTGTGCACATGCAATTTCCTCAGTCTTCCCGCATAAACTTTGTGATGACAAAGTTCATGAGGAAGAGGAAGAGAATACCAAACATTTCAATAAAACATTTTCAATATTAGCCCTATTTTTAAGGAAGAAATGTGGAGAGTGTAGCAACGGCCTTTAGGGGGTTTGTTCCCTGCATACAGACTCACACACCTACATACTGACAGTGAAGAATAATACTTCTCTTTTCACTTCCCTGGAAAATACCGGCTCCAAAGCACTAATTTGTCACAGCTTTGTAGTCTTAATTTTTTTTCACCATTAACAGAAGCTAGAAGTTCTGATTTCACTGGTCTTGTAAAAATCCCACGTGGCCATCAGTATGTATGGTAGTTTTGGCTGAATAAAGCCAAAAGCAGTTTGGTCTGAAGAAACAATTTGACCTCAAATTACTTCGTCCTATGCTTCTCAGTAATCCCAGACTCCCTCTTGTGGCTAACAAACGCTGGCAAGTCTCACCTCCAGTCTCATGCAACGCCCAGTTTCCAGGAATTCATCCCTGGTAGGATCAGAGCGGGGAGCGCTGCAGGCTCCCCTGCCCAGGTCGGGGAATTCGGCGGATCCCTGCTGACAGAGACCAGCTGTGGTGACACCGTAATTCATCCATCACTCGCAGGATGCTGCTTATGATGGTTTGGCACCTCTGTACCTGTTGGGGCAGAAAAACTGGCCACAGCTGTAGCCTAAGTTAACTGGTTTAGGTTTCCTCTTCACCACATTGAATGGGCAGGCTGAGGTCAGGAACCAGCAGCACCCTGTGACCTGGGGAAGGAGTGGAGAAGACACATTATCTTAAAGGTCATTTACATTTGCAGCTCGAGAGAATTTTCATTCTCAGCTAATGATTGCTCCCCCCTCACATCTGCAGTCACTTCTCGGTGTTTAATTCATAGAAATCACAGAACACAGAATGGGTCAGGTTTGAAGGGACTACAGAAGGTCAGCTGGTCCAACCTCCATGCCCAAGCACGATCATCCTGCACATTACACAGGGTTTTGTCAAGAGAAGCTAGCAAGCACCTACTATTTAAAAATTGCTTGAAGTCAAACCAGCTTAATTTTTGTCTAATTTCTGACAGAAAGAGAGCACCAAGGACACAGACAGGGAGCAATTTCGATAACACATGGAACTGCCAGGCCAAACAATGCCACTGTGCCTGACTAAGCAGTGCAAAATCCTGATGACAAAGCTGAAAGTGTAAAACTTCAATACATTTTTCATGCAATCTTGTGTGGACACAGAATATATTTCCCCCTTAAATATAATTAGATCAACCAATGTTGGTTTTATCATTAGTGGTAAGTTCTGTTGTAACAAATTTTAACAGTCTATAATTCCATTAAATTTAGTAAGAGTTGGTGCATGTCCAGGAGAGCTCTGTCTCCTGACTACACAATCATAAATGCATTTTGCCTTCCCATTCCTTTGCAACCTGTGGAGATGGAGATATATTTTGTTAAAAAGAACATATGGACCACAATTTTGTGTGAGATAATATTGCATTCACAGCATAATTTCTTCCTGAAAGAAATCTGGGGCTTTTTGTATGCTTACTTCTGCATTTTGCCTTCATGCTTTACTAGGCATTTTTAATCTAATTTATTTGTGTTTGCTCACTGATTGTTAATGCTTTCACATCAAGCATGGTACTAAATAACCATGGTTTGATTCAGTGTCACAAAAATCCTAGCCTTGTTTTTTATAACCATGACATTATACTGAAACTTACCAGAGGTTTGTTTTTTCATTGAGAAAATATGCCTTACTGAGAGAAACCATTACTGGACCAGTCTTCTGAAAAGTACAAGTTACTACCCAATTGTAATCCATCAGACCCTCTTAGAGTGCTCTGCAGATTTCTAAAGCTTCCTAATTTGATATCCATCAAACTGCAGAGGACTTGATGTTTCTTTGTTTGTGAGAATACGCTTTCTAAAAAAATCTGTTATCATTGCTGTGCCATCTTTTTTGGTCCCAGAGCAAACAAAAGGCTTTATTTGCACTGTCTGTGGAAAAGGACACGGGTCTGGTGACAAGCAGAATGTGACCCATCAGTGTGCCCTTGTGACAAAAGCCAGTGGGCTGCATGAGAAGGAGCACTGGCAGCAGGGGGACAGAGGGGACATTTTCCCTGGGCTCAGCCCTGGTGAGATGCATCTGGAGTGCTGGGTCCAGTTCTGGTCTTGTCACTCCAAGGGAGTCAGGGACACACCTGGAACACACCTCGTGGAGGACCGTGAAGATGATTGAAGTGTCTGAGATACAGAGAGACATTGAGAGAGCTGAGACTGCCCAGCCTGGAGAAGGGAAGGCTCAAGGTGATAAACACCAGATGAGGGGAGTAAAGAAGAGAGAGTCAAGCTTTTCTCAGTGTATTCAGTTGCAGGACAAGAGGCAATGGGCATTAATTCAAGTACAGAAAATTCTATTTCAACACAGGGAAAACATCAGTTTGTTTTGTTTTGTGTTTTGTTTTGTTTTGTTTTTACTGAGGGTGATCAAAGACTGGAACAGGTTAACTGGAGACTTTGTGGAGGCTCCATCCTTGGAGACATTCAAAACTGGATGGATCCTTGTCCTGAGCAGTCTTCTCTGAGACAGAGGTTGGACTAGATGATCAGCAGAAGTGCCTTCCTTGTCTTTCATTTCTTAGGAAATTCTTTTAGACTTGTAAGAAGTCCCCTGGGAAATTAGGACAGACAGCAACTAAGAAATGTTTTGGCTCATCTCTAATGAAAATGATGTTGATATTTTGTTCCTACATCTGGTTTGTCTCTTAGCATTTAGATGGGCACTGTATCATCATAACACACTGCTTATTAAAATACCCCAAGTCCTAACATTTGTGTGTGCCATTATGTTCCCCTCTCTATTTCATGTGCTTGTGTGCTTACTTTAATACCTTTTCTGTGTTAGCCTTTGTTATATGAAACCTGAATTTCTCTGCTTTTCTTTTCTTCTATCCTTCAATGTTTATAACAAGGTTTTCTTCCTCTATTGTTTTTCTCTAAATTGAGTGTTCTTTTAATTTCTTGATAGCAAAGATAATTATAAATATTAACAATTGTTTGAGTCTTACTTAAAAGTACACTTCTATTGAAATCTGCTGTACTGATTTTTAATGGGGAACTGGAATATAATATTTAGTAGGCACAAATAGACAGTGATAAGTACTTGAGAATACAGAGACAGGGTTACTGGCTCGAGTTGTCCTTCAAAAATTTCTCAGGCTGCTGAAAGCTAGTGTCCATAACTACTCTAGGCTGTAAGGTAGGACTCTATCTGGGTTTTGTTGTCATCTCTAAAGGAAGTTCATTAGAAAGAATTAATTTTCTTTTAGCAAGAGACAAGTTCACAGGGCAGTGGGTAGCTATCATTTATTTATTCTTGAGTTAATTAATCACCGGCATATTTATTTCTGCTCCTCTGGAGTATAAATGCCACTTCCAGGCTTTGAAAAGCCATCCAGTTCTGTGCAAAGCTCAGGCTCAGTTCTGTGCTGAAAATCTGCCCTCCCACACTGTAACACCACAGGCAACCCAAGGTCTGAGAGTCCAGCAATTGTAATGGAGAGCTGTCAAAAGGTACATTGTCTTTTGTCCATGACCAACATCAATGCACTACTGAGGTACAGAAACACTGTTGAGATCTGAATTTATCTCTACTTGACAGCCATATGTCAACTCACCTATCAGTTTTCTATATTGTGCATTTATAATAGAAAAATTGTTATTAAATGACTCTGTATTTCTCATACACGCAAACACTTTACATTAATTTTACAGTGTATAGATATTTAATGGTTCTTACTGCAAGATTCCATAGGACTTAAATTAATTTTTCCCATTTGGGTTAGTTTACACATTACTATATTAAAATATCCTTGCAGTCAAAATCTCCTTTGGTTTTAATCCCAGACACTAGAGAGGATATTATTCTGTCGGTACTGACCTTCTACTTGTTAATCAGAAGTATTTGCTGATGAAATAGTTTTCAACTTAGTTTTCCACTGTAACTCTTTGCAGCTATTTAGTCATGCACAGTCAGTTAGCTGCCTGTTCTTTACCTAATCTCGTTTAGTGATTTTATAGAATTGACTCTACAGGGCAATGTCTGGTGGCTGTCTAAATTATAGCACCACCCCAGGATTGAAATTATTAAATATTTTTATGAGCTTGTAGCTGAAAACGGGAATACTGTTCTCTCTCCCTTTTCCTTGCTTCTGTTCTCCTACAACATCTGTAGAGATGTCAGTGAAAAAACCCCCCACTCAGAGGTGATACAATTCAGCTGTCATTGCCAAAGTGTGGTTAAAACTCAAGAGCTGTTTAACTTCAAAACACCATGAGGAAATATAACTCTAGTTATCCACAGGGATAGGAGAAATAGATACTTTTTCCCTCTAGGGCCAAATGAAAGTCTCAAGTGTCCAAGAAAAGAAACATGCTAAAGATGCATTCTGTCTTCCCAGGAGATGACCACAAAATAAGGAATTATCAAAGATCTCACTCACTGATGTACTAAATCCTGATCTGTTCCCTTGTCTGTTTCCTGCTGACAGAGCCCACCCTTGAAGCAAGGACTTCTCCCAAATTACTCTATTTACACCACATCCCATCAGCTTTAGTTCCATTAAAAACAAACAAGCAAAACAAAACAATGCAGTGCAAGTTCATTATATGAGTGGAAAAAAGTGAAAGTGCAATAAGCCATTGAATATTTCCCTGTATATACTTTAACTTAGATCACTGTTATAGAAGGGTTCTTAGAAGTTTGATATTAACTTTAAAACTCTACTACAAATACCCTTTCTGATCAAAGGGTAAGATGTCAGCTGAAATTTATTCCTTCTATATCTGTTGATGACATGGCTCTCACTTCAAAGCTTCAACTACAGAGCAACTCCGACCCTCTGTCAAAATGCAGTCCAGGTGAGACTTCTGCCCTTCTGGAGGCCCTGTTCCACTTACAGAGTATCTCTGAAAACACCACCTGCTTTAGCAGCTTGTTTTTCCACCCAGGGAAGCTGAACTCCAGGCAGCCAAACAATCTGCTTGTGTAGATGAACCCTTCAGTGGTTACAGCTGCCACCTCTTGGCTCAACCCTCCCCGGAAGGGTGATAGGCTTAGTGTGTCCTGCAGCACCAATTCCAGACTCACATAAAACACTCCAGGAGCTATAAACCAAAGCCACAAATACTCCTGCCCTTAAAACCTTCTTATTGCTGCCAAAGGTGAAGGACTGGTGTGATGAGAAGCTGTCAGTTGCTCCAGGTCATTCTCTGTACAGGAGCATACAAAGCCCTGAGGTGCACCCAGCAGCAATCTCACTTAGTACTTCTTTTCCCAGACCTCCAGGCTCCCCATTTGCAGAATTTAATTGTTCTGCCTACAGGCAACCCTTCCAGAAGTCATCTTCCTGTGAGGCAGGGTTCTGGAACTCCCTCTCCATGCCCAGTCAGTTCCTCCAATGCTTTGTTTACTGACTTTTGAACTGTTTAATTAGTAGAAAGCAATACTTACCAAATCAAGCTGCCAAAAAAATCAAGCATGTAATTTTCATGTTGACAAGAAGTCTGTTACTGTGATATGGTGGCTGATACTTTGCAGTAATTAAACTAAACGGGAAACGAGAGGCTTGTGCTTATTGAAGACACTGAGATTGACAGATCTGATCCTTTTCTTTCATCTTTTTCCTTGCCGATTTCCCCCCCCCCCCCTTTCCATTATTCTAATGCTAAAACCAACAGGCAGTAGTGTCCTCAATCCTCAGCAATGAGAGCGCTTTGGCTGACCTCTCTTCATTCCTATCTGTCTGATTTTTAGGACAAAGATCCCTGATGGGGGGGCTTTAGGTGCTACAATAATGAGAAGGAAGCCGATCCATTGTATGCACGTATGCATCGTATGCATTTTCAGCTCCGTGCCCTGGAGATGGGTTCTGCCGTCACCCTGCAGGAAGATCCCAGCCTTTGGGAATGCTCCGCTGCTCCTGAGGAGCTCCTTCTCCCACCTGATGGCAGTGTTCTCCTTGCTTTCAGCTCCCAGCCCAGCTTCCCTCCAGAGACCGCCAGCCACCGCTGCCTGGGCTCAACTTGGCAGCAGCTCCAAAAAAAATCTGCTCCAAAGCAGCAGTGAGACACGGGGAGGCTGGAAGTAGAGAAGGGAAACCTGAAGAAATAAAACCCCAGAAATATTTAGAGCAGAAAAGGTGGCAAAAGGATTCTGAGTTACAGAGGGCTTCCTCTCAACACATGCATAAACATTACTGGTCCTTGTATAATTTCTGACATAAAGACATAGCCACAGCTACATATAAGCTCACATGAAAAAACCAGACTGAGTATGGATGTATAAATTTCACTGCTACAGCCATCACAGTTTACCAAAATGCCACAGCTAAATTGACGCAGGCAAAGATGGGTCTGTTAGATGCAGAAATGTTGCTACACCATTTAGTTCCTTTGATATGCATTCTCTGTCTGAGATACCTGGGCTTTTACAGGTGAACTCTGTGCCTTAGATTCCCAGAAGAGTGAAAATTGGCTTTATGTCTTTAAGGAGCTATTTTATAACCACAAGCATCTTGCTTACTTTTTAAAGAGTCAGATTTCTGAGTGCTTAGGTTTGTCACAGTTTTGGCTAGTGATGATAGCAAATGAGAAGGATTTTCTTACACAAATTGCAGAGGTTTGATCACTGCATAGGTTAGGTACATAGGCTCAAGGGGCTGTTTACAGCTGTAACTTCAGAGCTTCACCATAGGGCCACAATTAAAAACTCAGGGTGGCCCAAAGACATTGCATTGTTTTAGAAATAAAATTCTGGACCTTGGAAAATCTGATATTGATTGCAGGGGGGAACAGGTCTCACCAGAAAAGTGTCTCTCCTGGAAGGGTGATTTTAAAACATGGGCAGAGTAGACTGAGTTCTCCAGAACAAAGTCTGGAAGTAATTCTTTACTTGTAAATTTGAAATGGGACCCATACTTTAAGCATCTCTCTCAAATTCTTAAGTAGAAAACTAGAGGCAGCACAGCACAAGGGAACACTGCCCTTATAAAGATGTTTTCATCATTCAGTGTCAATCCAGTGCTGAACTGAAAGCAAGATGTTGTTCATGATGTAACTGAAATCAGCGGGGATGAAGCTTATTCTTGATATTATACCAATTAAATCCGTTTCAACTGGGGATGAGTTTGCTCTGTCATGTCCAGCTAAAAAAAATTGTAAAGCAAAGAAAAAAAATCTATAATAACAGTGATTTATCGAATAGTTCAATGCTGTATACACTGTTCCTTTCAGTGTAAGGATATTCTTTCAAGGTTAGCCAGTCCAGAGTATAGATATGAAAGAAATAATGATGCAGATGCTGTCCATTTTTCTAATATGCACATTAAAATTTGGCTGCTGGAATAGATACTAATGGAAATATTTTTGGCCCCAGCTTTTGCTTGATAGATTAATGTGATATTCATATACAAGGTAACTGGATAGAAATACTCAAATTTATTGGAAAATGTAATTTCTACCCCAATGTAAGGACAAATGGAGGATATGCTTTGTAGTATGTGTAACATTTGGATTTAATAAGAAAAAGTTTATTTGTATCCCAGTCCTTATTTTATGGTATACTGAGTTAAGGGCAGTGTTTCTGGCTCGTAAAGGTCTTAAGGCAAAGTCTTCAGTCCTTGTTTTCCAGAGAAATGTTGGAGTTTTCAAGTTTACAGAAGATTTCTTGTGTTCTTTCTGTCAGTTTTTATTTCAGGTTTACCAGCATTGACCAAAGTCTATTCATAAAAATAAAACCTGAAAAAATTAAACACAAATTTAGAGTATATTTATGTTACATATCACTGAATTTGGTTACAATATTTCAGAGTCTTCGGTAGAATAAAATGCCTTAGATATTTCAGCATAAACAAAGTTAGCCTCAAAGGAAGAAGTTCATTATGCCTGAAGAGATTATATGGTATTTGCAGATAGGATGCAGAATTAGTTTGTATACAACCCAAAATACACAAACAAAAGCCAGAGAAAGAGAGTGCCCAAGGCCCACAGCAGTGTAGGACATAAGAGTCTTCCCCATGGATTCCAGAATTATCTGAATTAGATCAATTTAATTAACTGGTAGAGTGAGGATCTCTTTTGCAGCCTTTCTTTCTTCTTCAAATCCAGAAGGAACACTAAAACAACACATTCTGTGACTTGGGAGCAGCTTTAAGAGAAAAGTTCGTTTCTCAAGCTTTTTTTTCTTGTCAAGGCACATATTCTTGTTTCAACCTGAAGCTGTTCTTGCTGGAATTTTTAGTATACTACGTTCCAGCAAACTTCTCATATTGTTTCAGAAGGCCTGGAGCTACAGAAAGTCTCTGCCCTCACCTCTGCTGGGTGTGAGTTAAATGCTGCACATCAGACAAGGATTTTCTTTCTGTGTTGGAAAAAGGTCAGGTGAAAATTTATAAAGAGAATCTATATCTAGAGTGAGACTGGAAAGAACGGCACATCTTCCTGGAACTGGGATTTGCAGGTCCTTAAGTCTTCTCACTGCTTATCATTAGTAAACCAAAATCATGGGTCTATATGCTTGGTAACCTCTTT
This sequence comes from Aegithalos caudatus, assembly GCA_013389925.1. Lineage (NCBI taxonomy): Eukaryota > Metazoa > Chordata > Aves > Passeriformes > Aegithalidae > Aegithalos > Aegithalos caudatus. Next base: position 506,194 of record WEIU01000721.1, on the reverse strand, counting down.
AGGGTGTGAGACAATATTTGTGCTTCGTATCAGAAAAATTACTTTCCAGAGGCAAATCAATTATTTATTATTATTTGTTTCTGAAAAAACCCCACCATTTTGATAGGTGAGGACAGCAAAAAGAAAAGGTTATTAGCTTTTTATGTATTTTTTTACATTGATCATCTGTATTTTTATTTCTAAATCAATGCTGAATTTGCCTAGTTTCCATAAAAACCCATCTTTATGACTTGCCATTCTTCCCTGTGATACAGCTAGCAGTACCACACCCATTAGCAGCTGTAGAAGAGCCTTCCCCACTTGCAGGCTTAGACCTACCAGTTTTTATGACATTAAAGATACAGTTTGGCTCAGCTCTGCCAGGACTGTGCATAAATACTCTTCCCTCAGATATTGGTGACATTGACACTTGTCATCCAGTGCTGAGTTTGGTGTCTTGAAAGGATGGAACACTGATGCTTTGGATTATAGACTCAGCAATCTGTCTTGGTGTGATCATGAATCACCTGGATGGTTTTCTTTGTGCCTCTCATGGCCATGACTTGAGTCTAGCAGCAGAAATGCTTTACATTTTACCTATCTCCTACTTCTCTGCTTTGGAAATAAAACAACAACAACAAACAAACATGGGGGTTTTTATGGTTTCTTGAAAAATACTTTGTTTTCTGAGACTAGGTATAAAAACTTTGCCATATGAAAGGATAGATCACCGGGTACCCAGCTGTTGCCTGAGGCTGTTAACGCTCTTACATAAAGCAGATTTTGAAAACAGCTTAAAAAAAAAAAAAAAAAAGAAAAGAAAAAAAAGGCCTGCCTGGAGAATAAATCATTTGACAAATTAGAAAGTGTGAGCCATATAAATGTTTGTGAGATGTGCCTGTGCTTACAGCCAAGCTCTACAAATTGTCTTTATGATACCATTGACTGTTCAGAGCAAAGGGGACAGCTGCCTATTCTCTAATGTCACTCCTCAATCAGCAGGAGCCCTCTCTCTTGGATGATTCAGTGTGTCCATGTTGTAATTCTCAGTGTCAGGGAGAAATATTTACAACTTCCTAACCCCCAAATAAAGTACCAAAGTTTAGAGCGTGGTCTCTCTGGGTTATCTACACTTTGCAGGCAGAGAACTGTTCCTCCAGGAGAAAATTTAATACACTCAGGTTAAGTCCTAAATAAAACGTGAATTCTTGCTGACAAAAGAGTGCAACAGAAAAACAATGACCATGCTCCCTGCAGCACCCACAGTTTGGCTTCTTATTTCTACAATGATGTAACTAAAAGTGCATTTAGGCTCTTGAATTGAAGATAACAGTCCTGTTAAAAAAATCATCATTGTTACTCATCTTTATCCCCCAAGAGGTAAATTTGGTGCATATAAATGAGAGGTGTGGTCCCTAATGCAGCTGGGGCTGGCCCTGTGGCAGATGACAGGACATGACATGAAATTTGGGATGCACCAGGCTGCCTCAGTTGGCCACTTGGCCAGAGACCCTCTAGGCTATGTGCCCTGTCCCTGCTCCCAGACTCAGTTTCAGACAGCATTGTACAGTAGTACCTGAACTGCATTTTGGTTATATGTCTGCAAATCACCTGTGCCTCTAGAAAAGTCAGTAGCTGCAAATTAGTGCATAAATAAAAATAATCTCAGGACCCAAACAGCTAAATCACTGCTTTTGTTTTAGGTAAAATTGCAGATTTTTTTCTCTAGGATCAAACTCCCTGCAGGGAGATACATGACCATATTTTTGGCTTGATGTATCTGAGGGGACAGTATTATTTGACCATACTTTTAAAATGTACAACCTGTAGTCTGAGAAGCTATTTGCGTCTCATGATATGGTGAATAATGAATAATCCAAAAAAATGATCCTTTGGTTATGTAAAATCAGCACTGATCATTTTAAGGGGCAAAAACCAAGATTACATTCAGATATTGCAATAAACTAATTTGAAATGCAGGAAAGAAAGATGATTGTGAACTGCTCATTCTTCATGTATACACTTCATCTGCTGAAGATACTCTGGTTTTGTAATGGATCATGTATTTGGTGCCTGAGCACGGCTGGAATTCTTCTAACATCTGGTCCAGAGTGTTTGACCACAATAGAGGGTGAACCTTTCAGAGGCACAAATACTCATAAATATTTGTTAACTATGTTTTAATCTCTTGGCAGAGATAAGGATTGTCTAAAAATATGGGAATCATTAAAAGATGCGTTCATTTACAAGAATCCCTGTAATATCACACCAGAAGACTATCAGCCTTTAATGGAGCTAGCAAGTCATCCTATCCCCTGTAACAAGGTAACAGTGCAGGGTGGGCTGTGGTGGGATGCCAGGTCTGGGCAGTGCTCTGAGCAGTGGGATTTCACCCATAACAACTGTGAGGGTCTGTAGGTTTGATGAGGATGGTGTTTTACTTTTGCACTTTCTACAAAAGTCCTGCAGTTACACCTTTGGACCCCAGAAACCCTGTCCATACTCCATCCCTGGGAGTCATCCCCATGTAAGGCTTGCCTTAAGCCAGGATCATCCCAGTGAAGTGACAGAATCATCCCAGTGAAGTGACATCCCCATTGCCTGAGCATATGGCTCTCTGGAAGGAGCATGCCATCATGCTGTTAGAGGGACACTGCTTCCAAAAAGCTGTTCTCCCATGCGCAACTCAAAAGCAAACAACAAATTTGGTATATATCCTACAAAAACTAGTCAAACCTTTCTTTCAAAATCATTTAAAAGCTAAACATGTTCCTTTACAAAAAAAACACAACAAAACAAAAAAATCCCCACCCAAAATATTCTGTAAATGAGAGAGTTCAAATAAGAACTGATCCACTAGGGTGAACTCGCTGCATTTCAATAAAATTCAAACTCCTTCATTGTCATGAACTTTCTGGTTTTCTCCAGAAAAGTTTTCTGACCAGCTGTAGAATAGCTATCACTTACCAGACATTGTACCTTATTTCACAGTCACTATTTTGGAGCAAGACAGGTGACCTCGTTCATCGTTATACAAAATCCAATCAAAATTTCCTTACCTTGGAAGACACCTTGTTGGGTTATATGGCTGATAGGATTTCATGGTGTGGAGACCCCTCTGCCCCAGGTAATCTACACCTAAACACAATCCTTTTCACATTACTTTCTAATGAATTAGTTTAACTGTCCAATATTTTGGAAGTCTGAAAATAATACCTATTTCTCTGTTTGAATTAAAATCACAACTTTGGATGTTATTTTAACACCAAGTTGTTGCTTGAACTAATGGCCACATCTAGCCCCCTTAACTTGGCTTTCCTCCACCCTGTGGTTCCTATGGGAAAAACTGTAAAGCAGGAATATCATTCAAAAAGGACCTGGCTTTGGGCCAGTCAAAGTGCTGGGGCAGTGTGCAGGTGCCTTGGTAACATCACTGCCCACATGACTCCTGGGTTTGGTGCTTAAGGCTAGGGACCTTTCAGCTGGGCTGGAATTTCTGAAAATGTTGGGCAAAGTTTAATTTTCAATGCAATCAGACAGTTCTTCTCAAGAGCCAACCTGTTTCTCACATTTGGGACTGTGTGTTTTCCCTTCTCAGTTTTCTGAGAATTATTTGTGATGTGGGATCTGCAACTGCCTCCCTCTGAGCAAAAACTCTGAGCAAACAGGAAGGCCTTTGAAACGATGCAGATTCCTTTTCCTTTTAAAGCCCTCTCCCCATTTAGCCTCCTTGCTCTGGTGCAGGGCAAATCTTTTTGTTCACAAAGCCACATAAGCCTTGCAAAAATATTCACTCTAACCTTAGCTATTCTATAAATGTATTTTTCCTCAGGAATCAACTATGAATCTTGTCCAAAACGAAATGAATGTGAGAGCAACCCCGGCTCTGTGTTCTGGAAAATGGCATCCAAGATGGTGAGAGCTGAACAAAATCTCCCTGAATCCAAAAGCCAGGAGAGGCACTAAGTCCCTGACATTGCCAAAAACCATGATTTTGCAGATTGGACTTACAAGATGGAATAGTAGAAGTTGACAAAATCTTTAGCTTCAGGTGTTAAAAATCATGGTGTTGGGATCCAAGGTCCCTGATTTTATGTACAACATTTGATGTCCTTGTAGTCTGGGCATTCTCTTTGTGGTCAGAGGCTGTGTCAGTGTTTAGAGCAACCTTCGGCAGAGAGCTGGAGCTCTGCAAGTAATACTCACAATTATAACAATCACCTTAATTAAATCAGAGAATGTAAATTGCTACAGTAAAATCTATTTTAGCATGCTAATGTGGAAAGCAGCACCCAGATTGGCACAGATGTTTTCCAAGAGGCTGAGAATCCCCTTGCACTTCCCGGCATAAACCTGGAGAGCACATCCTCCCACATCAGCTCCTGGCAAGGTTCCTGTGATGTCCCCACCCTCAGACACATGCCAACTCCCATCACAGGAATGAGATCCTGCTAGTCCCAGTTAAGCAATTAGCCTGACTTTGTTGAATCAGCACTTTACAGGAGCAAAGTGCCAGGGAAAAACCTGCTGTCCTCTATTACTTTAATTTTACATGTCTCTCAAGATTTCACCCTTGGTATGACTGTTAGTAGATGACTGCCCAGGTGGAAAACAAGCATTCCTGTATGCTCCAGATCTCATGTATGTAAGAAAAAGTCTACTCACCATAAAAAAAAATAAAAAAAAGTTTTATGGGTAAACTATAAGAGAAAATGGTTCAGTTCCAGAGTTTGTGAGAGATAAAACCACACACAGGCTCAGGTTTGCTCGGCTGAAGGCTTCCTTGCCATATAAATTCAAGATCTATTAAAACTCATGATTATTACATTTGAAAGTTACGCATAACAAAACTTCCTGAAACTTTGCAGCTCTCAAGATCTGAGTTTGAACCACACTGTTTAAGAGGACATGAAAGATTTGATAAGAACAGTCACCTGCATTAAGCTTTTTTTAAATTATTTGCCTTACCAATGGATTATATATCTAGAGTAAGTACTTTATAGACCTTAGTAGTCTTTAAATATTTGGACATGAGTTTTAAAGAGTAAAAAAGCAGTGATTACATGATCAAGTATATTAAAAATCAAATCAAACAAAACTCAGTGATAGTTTTACTAAAATATCAGGAGACAAAAGTCCCAAGCCACAAAAGAACACAGAGCATGAGTCACAGGGAAACAAGGATGGGATGGTCTGTGTGTCCTTAAAGTGATACCTCTGTTGTGGCTTGACCTCACTTTCTGAACTAAAGCAGGCTGAGGATTACTGTGACTTACTACAGACAGCTGCAGCTGTAGGGGCTCTGGAAAGCCCTGTAAAAACTGAAACCAGACAAGCTGCTGTACCAGTCCCATGCAACCTTAGACTGTCAATTCGTAGCTGTCTAATGAGGCTTTATTACAGTTTTGCCATAGCCTTCAGAGCCTTTTTTTTTGCACTGAAATATTCTGCAAAAATATTGCCCAGATCATCTGCTTGTATTATACAGTTCTGAGGACATCAATGAATGCTACCAGCCCCAGGTCTGACAGAATGTAATGTCCATTGGTTTGGTTCAGTTTGCAGAAGCAGCGTGTGGTGTGGTTCAAGTGATGCTCAATGGATCAGTAGAAGCTGGAGCTTTCAGAAGCAGCAGGTACTCACTCAACATGCCACTATTGATGTTTCTGTGGGGCTGCATGTGGTTGTCTGCCCACGAGTCCCAGTGCAGAAGGGATTTTGGTAAACTCACCGCTGGCTGTTGTGATTCCTTTCACTCCCTCTAGACAGAGACTGTAACTGAAATCCTTCAGAGGGTATGTGGGTGGGGTGTCCAGTGTGCTCTTACTGCTCAAAGTAACTTCATTATTACACTTTCTTTGATTTTACTTCACTAGACTTGGCTACCTGGCAGGAAGTGCAGTCTTGAATAATATCAAAAGATGAAGAGTATGTTTTCTGTGGGACCTGCCATAGTCATTTCCCTGGCACCAAACCAGATCAATAGCCAGGAAACTGAACAGGAGAAGAGGCAATAAAGATGGCAAAACTTCAGCTTATTTCTGTCTGCAGGCAGTTTCAAAACTTCTCCTGAAAATGAAATAAGAATGGGGAGACAACATTTGACCAAAAGGCAAATAAATAGTCTATGAAAATCCATTGGCATGATAATATTCTCTCTCTGAGTGTTACAGGAGCACTAATGAGCACTAGTATTTGGGGAGCATATTCTCTACATCTTTCTGAGATAACCAAGAGTGTTTTGCTATTTATGTTCCATTCTTACAGCATTTTTGGAAGTATCGAGGTCTTTAACCTGGATCCAGATAAAGTCTCTGAAGTGCACATTTGGCTCATGCAAGACATTGGTGGACCTCAAAGGTAAGTCACACTGGTGCACAGTGATGAGCTGTGTGTGGGGGGCACAGGGCACAGCTCACCTCTGCCAGCAGCAGTGCCTTATACTCATGAAATCCGCTTTACACTCACCTTCTAAGTGCTTACTTTGCAGGAAAAAAAAAAACAACATTTGTACTGTTGTTTCCTCTAGTATTTTTGTTGGTACTGTTGAACAGTTATAGGTAAAACACAATGATATTTCCCTTGCTTTCAAGCAGTCCTATGAGCTTTAAGTTCCTTTCAGCTCCACTGAGGTGGATAGACCTTTCCTATGGGTGCAGCACTGAAGTCAGAGATCAGGCTATGTCTGCAAGGATAAACATGTCCACGTACCCATCCAAACATGGATATGTTTGTCCACAGGAATAGTGTAGTTAATATATACTATTATATAGTAATAGTTAATTATAGTATAATTAATAGTATAATAATATTATAATAGTATAATAATGCTGAGCACAGCCATTTTTGAATGACAGAACAGATTGTGGAGTCTCCACCTACGGACATACTCAAAACCTAACTGGGACCTGGGCAACCTTTTCCAGCTCATATTGGTTTGACTAGGTGATCTCAAGCTGTCTCTTACCTAAATGATTCTGAGATTTTAATAACAAAACTGTAGTTGGAATGCTTACCATGGAATTACTGATAGCAGAACAGCAACCTCAAATCACATCCTGAGCCTTTCTGAGTGACATTTTTCACCCCAATCAGATTGATTTGCAGATCTACCACATTTGAAACACTAAGCATGAGGCTCTGTTCCTTTGACCCCTCCTTTGAGAGCCAGTTCTGTGGCCCACGTGCTCATAATGCACTGCCACAGTTTTTTTCCATTCTTACCAATCTCCACAACAGGACCAGCAGCTTTGGTGCTGTGGATCAGGAAGCAGGCTGTGGTGATGCAGTCCAACCCAGGAAGGAGTGAGGGCTTGCTCTGACAGCCTCACTCTCTGACAGTGTTGCAGTTCCTCCCTTAGCCCAGACACCCAGAAGTGCCCCCTTTCCACATGAGCTGACACACCTGCTGTGGCTCACAGCTGTGCATCTGCTGAGGTCAGCACACCAGACGTTCTTGTGGTCCTTTGCATAAAAGTTTGCTGAAGAAAAGGACATTGTGTAATCTTTACATCAGTTTCTCCAGACATGGCACTGGATCCTTTGTCCCATGATTTCCCAGCATCAGAAAAGCCACCATGTTCCCCCTCAGCAGCTTCAACAGGGCAGTGCCCTGCCAGCCCTCTTGCTGGACACATCTTCCTCCTGTGACAAGTTCATAGCAATTTCCTTTTTATTTTCTGCTTGCTTCTAAGNGGGGGGGGGGGGGGGTAGCCCCAATAGTATGCATTCCTTACGTCTTCTGATTTGTATTCCGTGTTGAATCACTGATAACTTGTCAAGTCTAGTGAACAAAAAAGAGCTGGAAGTGCTCTCAACTAATGTTATATGTTAGGAACTGGATTTGTCCCCAGCAGTAGAAGTGAGTCCTATACTCTGGATGAGGAGATGATTTTTACCTTGAGGTAACAAGTTTTTTTCTGTATCTCTGTCTGTGTGTATGACATTTGTCAAACCTCTCACTACAGCTTTGGAGCCCTTGGGCTATTAAATTAAACATAGAGATAAAGATCTTGAAGGTATGAGAGTGCTACATGCTTCTTGAAACCTTTATCTGGATGGGAAAAAATACACAAGTAAGAGCTCCTAGGCTGAAACAAAAAATGGTTGAAACAGCCCCTTGCCAAAATAGAGCAGCAGCAGCCATAAACTGAGTCAAACATACAGGAGGTGCTCATAGCCTGCTTTCACCTCTGCTTTCTCTCAGTTTCCTCCTATCTTACTCCCTACCTGGGACTTAGCTGCTGGCTTTCATGATTGGCCTTTTCTCATCACACAGAGGACTTGACCCTTTTGCCCTTTGACAAATTTCAGCCTTGTATTGTGCTGCTGTGGGTGGAAGCCACCAGCAGCAATAGAGCAGTTCTAGAGCGCCCTGAACTGTGAATGGACTGAGTCTTGTCCCACAGCTGAACATCACCTAATTCCTACCAGCAAGGGCCCAGTGGTAGCCAAAGCTCCACAAACTCAATGGACTTTACAGCACATTAGCAAACAAGCTTTTAAAGAATCTTACATATAATAAAGCAGTGACATAGCATGGAATTTAGGTGAGCATTTTCTACACACAAGGAACACAAGTAACTGAAGTCTTCTCTCCACAGTGAATCCTGCTCGGGTCATTCCATTCAGAGGTTAATCAGCATTTTAGAAGAGAGAAACTTTAAGATCATCTGTGAAGACAATTACAGGTAATTATCCACTCTTATTGGTGATGACTTTGCTAACATAAAACTAATATTCCAGGTTTACAGTGAGCTAGAGCTGACTTCCTCCTTACTGCCATGATATCCCTCCAGTGTGGCTGGGTCTTTCTCAGGAGCTTCCAGCCAGGCTGCAGCCCTGGGGTTGGCTGGGTCTGGGGCTTGCTCTCTGCCCTACACTTCCCACTGAGCATGTTCAGTTGTTTTCAGGGAGGGAGCAATCCAGCTGCCAGATTTTCTTCCGACTGGGCTTTTATGTAAAATAATCCGAACCAAACAGGCAGCTTTCCTCCCTGCTGCATACAGATAATGCAGGGTACCAAGGGTGGTCCTTACTTCCTTCACCACAGTTTGAGTGTGCTTTCTGTCCTGCTGCTTTGTCAGAAAGTGAGGCAGGGGAAGTGATAAGCATTACTAATTACTATAATTTACCATTATCAGGAGCAAAAACCGGGAGTCTGGGAAAGAGCAGCCCAAGTCCTGATTTGCCTGACATCTCCATCTTCCTGATGAGGAAATACAAAAGCCAGAGACCCTTTATCCCTGTGTGTGGGTTCAGAGACCTTCACACAGATCAAAATTGTTCTTTAGAGACATTAGAAAAGCATTCAATATTGCTCATATCTTATCTGTCAGGAACAGCTTTTCAGTGTCAAGGACTCATACTTGGATAAGAACATTTCCAAAGTAAACATAGATTTCTATGAACTTCTGAGTTTGTGACAATAGATTAAGTAAGGAAAAATTGGTCTGCAAAGGAGAAAAATTATAGGTCTTTAAATCTGAAGGCAGAGCAATACATTCCTGTCTGGGTATTGCTGAACCTGATTAATGGGTGCTCTGCACTTTGTGAAAAAGTTAGCGCTGGTGTGGTGCATAAATCTGCCACATCGTGTGGTTACTTTCTCTTTGGATAAATGGAACCTTTTACCAGTGCTCCCAGGACCTGTAAGTAGGCACAGATTATTTCAGCCTGTGATGAAATAAGCTATGGGGCAGGCAAGGCAGCAAGGGGAAATAATATTGTGGCTTAGACCCCTTGTGGCATAGCACAGGGAGGAACCTGACACACTCATTGCTGTGTCTCACAACTCACTTCTGAGGGTAAAGTAGCAAGTAGGGCTTTTTGTCAAGGCTCAACTAACACATATATAAACAACTGGGTTGAGCAACACAGACAATTAATTTTATTGTTTTATATGCAGAATAATAATAAGAAATTTACAGGTAAAGCCAAACTTCAGGATAGACTGTGTAAGTTGGCTTCACTCCCCTGCAGTCATTGCAAACAGAACTGTGTGGGTCTGTATCAGCTCACCCTCTGCCTTTGCATGTCATGTAGCAGCTGGTGCGGGTCATTTTCTCTTCCTTTTGTCCATATCAACAGTATCTTCCAGAAGTAACTCTAAAAACTGGATTCACTGGATGCATTAGAAAAAAAAACCCTCATATCTGACATTCACAGCAACAGCTTTCTGTTGTAGCAGTAGGGTTTACAAATGAGTAAGAAACATGGTGAACTTCCAGCATGGCAGGAATTCTACAGTCTGTGCAAGAGATCTTTCTTCTTTTTTGTAATTATTTTTCATATTGCAGCACAGCTGACGTGCTGCGAGATCAGATCCTACTTTGTTTTGTACTGACGTGCCCTTGTCCCTAAAAACACCCAAGTTACCTTTCTGCAGCAAGATCAAAAAGAATTACCCTAAGAAAATCCATCTGCTTGATAAGCACAGATCTAACATGCGTTTTGACTTTGACATTTCATTCAGTAACTGTAAAGAAATTCTGTTGTATTTACAAAGTGATTATTAAATATTTGTTTGGTTTTGTGTCTTATTTCAGGCCTGTTCAGCTCCTTCAGTGTGTGCACAACCCTGACCACACAGACTGCAGGCTTTGCACCAACAGCACAGCAATTCCATGAAACAGAGCCTTCCATGCTACTGAAGAATTTCATTACTTGTGTGTAATGCTGGAGAAGATGTGGCTGTGTAGCTAAGAGTGATAACAGTAGCATGGTGTGTCCTGAGACCATAACCAGAAATCCTTGCTGTGATACTAACAGCCAGATAGCAGGAGATGATACCTGAGGTGTGATGCTGTACACACACACACACACAAACACTGTTTCAGATGGGCCAGGGCTGTAGTCAACAACTGAAGGCAGGTGCTTTGCCCTGGTTTGCTCCCTCCTATACAGCTCCCCGGTGGCACAGAGCAGGGATTCCCTGGGGCATGCACAGAGAAGAAAGGACAGAGAATCTCCAGGAGAGGCAGAACTCGCCCAGATCAGTGCTCAGATGAACTTCCTGCTGGAGTTCTATCTTCCTTCCTGCTGATAAGTTAAGCAGGAGATGACCAAGGCATGCTACACTTTCCCTGCATCCCAGTGCAACCTTCCCCAGAGGGAAATGTTTCCCAGTGGCAAATCATGGCTTTCCCAGGTACTGTGACACCTGTGACCAGGTAAAGCAAGCAATGGAATAGGCAGAGCAGCTCTTGCCTTTTAATGGGTATCACAGTAAGCAGCTGGTGGGAAGACAGCTGAGCTGAGCCAAGAGGAAACCAGAAACTGCTCAGAGGGTTGCCTGTACCTGTAAGAACTGCTGAGTGTGCAGCTGGGAGAGAAAATAGTGAGACTGACTCAGATAGCTCCATTAAAATCCTACTGGATAGACCATTGCCGGTCAGATTTCATTTTGTTCTTAATATAGCATAAACACTAACCTTCCAACTTTCATAAAAGGTCCCTGAGGCCACAGCTTGGTCATCTACTGGAATAGAAACAAACATCAAACAGTTGCCACAATAAGGAGTCTCTCTTGACCTCAGTTTCTCCCGTGAAAGGTGATGCCTTGAGGTGTACAATTCACAAGCACCAATGCACTATAGTACCCTGAAACAGCAGGTTTCACTGATTTCCTTTGATTTCTATTTTACCAGTCTCAAGTGCAGTGTTTATAGCAAAACAAATATCTGAGGCCAGCTTGTGGCCATGGCTGCAGTGCCTCTGTGCAGTGCCATTGACACTAAGAGAGCAGAGCAGGCTTTGCTACAAATAGACTCCTAGGTGCTGAGGTGTGACCAGCAGCTGCCAAACCTTTAGGCAGACTGGGGTTTCCATGATGCCACAGGGAGAAGGTTATACTGCCACATGTTTCAGTGACTACCCAGAGTGCAAAACATGGTTATAGAACTACACAAGCTGGTGTAATTTTTAGCATCTCTAGATAAACCACATCTCTTTAATAGCAATAGAAGGCCTGCACTGAGCCTGGCTGGACCAACCCAAGACCTCATCTCACATAATGTTTACATTACGTGAAATGTATTTTTATTTGCAAGCAGTTACGTAACTACTTAAATGAATCAACATAGACTCATACCAGTACTTTCAAATAGGTTATTTTTGACTATCAGTTAAAAGTTTGTCTTCATGCTCACTTTTGTACCTATTCTATTGCAGTATAAAATATTGACTGTAAAATCAAGATCTGTAATAAAATTGCTGATGACAAATGTTCTTAAGTCGGTTTCACATTGTACGTAACCCCCAAAAGTTAAGAAAGAATCTCAGAAGACCAAAATAGGCCACTTCCTAAAAACAACTCAGATATCTGTTCAATGTATGAAACACACTATATGCAACCACCCAGGAGAGCAGAGAAACAGCACATCCTCCCCAGGCTTTGTTCTACAATACAGAGAAGTCATTGTCTTTGTAGGTGGCTGGAAATGAGGCATCCTGAGTTTTTCTCTTGAGCATAGATTGTCCTAGGCCATAAGAATTAAGAAAGATGATTGTTCTTGTTAGTGGTCATGTAGCAAGATGCCGAGAAGCAAACTGTTCTTGGAAGCTGAGGTGCACAATTAATATGGGCAACTGTGCTGGGGTAAGTGATGGCTTTGTAATGCAGGTGTCTGGCAAGTCTGGGCTGCTGGGATCACATGCATGGCAGAACATGAGCCAGTTCATTTCCAGCAAACATTTTTATTACGCCTGATCACACATCTGAAATGCTGTGCAGACATGCCCTACCAGGAAACTATACTTGTGAATTCTATTGCTTTGCTAAAGGCTTGTCAAGCAAAAAACCCTCCCAAACCAATACAAGGTATTCCAACTTCACAGAAGATAAATAAAAGGGAAAATAACTGCATTGTTCCCATTGTTCCCACTACTTGGAATAAATGTTTCTTAATATGTTTTGGAAAATGTTGGGATTTGAAAATATGCTTTTAGTCTGAAAAATCTAACTCTCATAATTTGTTCAAGGTAAATAAGCTGGCTTGTGCCTCAGGCCCACATCAAACACTGCTAAAGAGTGCTGCCCAGAAACACGAGAGGAATCTGAGTTACTGTGTGATAAGGCGATATCAATGTTATCATTCCCAGAACCACACAGAGCTGGAAAAGCTATTTCCATGACCCTATCACAAGAGCATTGCTGGTCCCCTGGTCTTTGATGCACTTCACCTGACCAGAGCCTGCAATCATTAACCTTACTAGGAAACAAAGGAAACATAGATTTGTTCTCCTTAGCAGCCAGCACTTGGCCTTAGGTTTGATTTCATGTAAGATAAAATGGTTTGGGTTGGGAGAGGCCTTAAAGATCACGTAGTTCCAACCCCCCTGCCATGGGCAGGAACACCCTCCAATAGACCATCTTGCTCAAAGCCCCATCCAGCCTGGCTTTGAGCACTGTAACATGGGGAAAAATCTTTGAGAGGGGTTTTGGTTTTGTTTCTGTGTATATTGGCAGTATATTGTGCAGTGGGTCTGGGTCCCCCTGGACTCTGGCAACAGGGCAGTGGTTTTGGATGGAACCTGAGATAGTGGCAGCGCTGCAGTGTCTATCAGCGTGAGGAAGAAATTTCCCCTTACTTTTTTTGGGCTACCCTTCATGCAGGTACCATCAGGGAAGAGTCCCTGATAATCAAAACAGTGACCCTCAGACATTGTCTTGCATAAAACAGCTCAGTAGAAAGAATAGAAAAATGAGATCAGCAAGTGTTCAGGTAGGAAACCCTGTGAACAGGCTGAATTTCAGAAACTTTCTCTTAACAGCAATATAATTTACAGGCTTAAAATGACAATTACATGGACTAAGAGGCTGATCCCTCCTGTTAAATAACTTGAAAAGAGAAATAGCTAATCTAAAGAAAATTCTTTGCATGTAAAATATGAAGGCTGGTGAAAAGATTAAAAACAAATATTATGTCTTAGTGGTTATCCCTCTGCTTTGCCAACAGAAATTTCATTAAATTCCTGATGAACCAAGAAAGGCAAATAGTCTGGGATAATACTTTTTTCCTTGCTTAGAAAAAACAAACAAACAAAAAAGATCCTTTATCTAGTGGGAAAAAAGCTTTATAGTTTGGAGAGTACGTTTATTTTCAGCACTGCACTATGGAGTAGGAGAGGGCAGCTGCCTGCTTGCTGTTCCTCCTCTCTTGTGAGGCAGTGGTTGCCCAAATCAGACGACCCAAGAAGCACATAAAACAGCATGTGCTCCACACCAGCATATTTCACAGCAATACAGCTACTTTACCCCCAATTCACTTAATAACTGGGGTTTGCATGTGCATGGAGGGAGAGTAGAGCAGAGAGGGTTAAAATCCATGCTAAATACTTTAGACAGGATTCCTACTATATAGAGTTAGTCATCTGATTGTACAGACTTTCTCTGTAAACAAAAGGATAAACCAGGCACCTTCTGAAAGCACTTTTCCTGCTCTGCAGCAGGATCCTTATCTCTCCCCACTCCCTATGAAAATTTCTTAGATTATCAGCTCATATTCATAAAATTAGCTTCTGGGTGAATAAAGTTGCATAAAATCAACCTCAAATATATATCCCTGTGAGAAATATTGCAAAGCAACAAAGGACATCTAAGCATCATCTCAAATGCAGCAGATAAAATGTTTTTGCAGAATATTTAAAAATTGTAATTTCACAATCCATTTTCTGAGTATCTAAAGCCACAGTCCTAAAATTTGCTGATGATTTCAGGAACTGACTGTGTGATAATGAAGGCTTTTGAGCATATCAAATGCAGTCAATTAGAAAATCTGCATTCTGCTTGAGAAAAATAAATTGTTATTAATCTGCTCACTCTATTTCATATCTTTTTCTCTGTTGACTGCCTGAATTTCCAAGACATTTGCTTGCTTTAGGATTTTCTTTTTCTGTGCATGACATACTTGCTTAGATTTTTTGCCTTTTTATTCCAATTTAGTTATAGGAGCACAGCCAAAATTGTGTATGGAACTGCCATGGAAAAAAAAATCTTACATTTTTTTCCTATGGCCTAGTGGAGTAAAAATGCAACAGGTGTAAATTATATTTACATCTTAAATAGCTTAAAAGGCAACTTAAAAAAAAGGGGGGGGGTGGTTTTCCAATGAATCTAGAAATTAATTAGTCAATACAAGACAGTGACAATAATGGTTTTCAGAGGACCAGGAAAACATTTTTCCATTCCTACTCTTCTTGGAATACTAATCAAATCAATAGCTCTCTATTACAATTAGACCTGGGACCTCTGCAGCTGAGTTCTGAACCTTCAGGGAATGAGCAAAAGGGCTCTTGCCTGAAAACATCAACCAAGTTATGATCTCTGTGGGTCAGACACAGAGGGGCCTGTAACCCACTCAATAGTCATTTGGAGCCACACTGGGATGGGTGATACACTTCTTGATGATGAGACCTTACACAGAACATAACTTTGTGCTATAATAGGCTACAGCATTAGGTGACCAGAGGGAGCCAGATTTGCTTCCCTAAGTCAGACTTTCAACAACATCACAGTTTGTGATTATGTGCTTTGTTTACAGTAGGGAAACATTTAGACTAAGAAGTGGTCTAGAAAGAGATAAATTATAGAAATAAACACAATTGTAATTCAGATTATTTATTCCCTGTGCTAAAAATGCTACTAAAAATGGGAAGCAGGAAAACAGTTACAGTCTCCAAAATTTTATGTTCCAATTTTCTTGGGTAATATCAGACACTGCTGATATGTGGTGTGTGGGGCTGCTTCATGTGAAGAAGTAAAATGACACATGGCTTGATAATTTTAAGCAGGTCCTGGTATGCTTAAGTCTTTTTTTCATTAATCAACTACACTGTTTGAGCTGTAGCTGTATCGAATGTACTATGTCGCCAGGGAATAATTTCTATGGCTACTAGGGACTTGCTGTGGGACACTGGGCAAACAATTTAATCTTCACATTTGAGATTTCCTGCCTGAATGGGTGGCATGAGAAATGGGTATTTTACAACTTTAAGTTCAGAAGGATTATCATAATGCCTAAACTGATCTTACGAATATTACAGCTTTTTAGTTTCATGCTATGCCATGCCTCTATTTTATCCTCAGATTGTGCTTTAGGTAACTCAACTTCTGCAGAGCAGCACTGGTCTCATGCTCTCCGATAACATGAGGCAGTGAAACACTTTTCATCACAGGCTGTTCCAATTGCCTATCACCATTAGTGACAATTAATTTATAGTTTGCCTATATTGGCCTGGTTGGACAGAGCTCTGAGCTCTGGCCTAGTGAAAGGTGTCCCTGTCCATGGCATGGGAGTTGGAATTAGATGATCATTAAGGTCACTTCCAATTCAGGCCATTCTGTGACCCATTTTATGATTATACTCAGGTGTTAACAACTTCCTCTTGTATCCTGTGTTAAAGATAATTTCTTCTGTGGTGAAGGGCAGATTCTCTTCCTGATAGGAATTCTTAATCCAGGAAATTATCATGCTCTTTTCCTGGTGAATTAGAGAGATCATCCTTTGTAAACATTTCAGGATGATTCATTTGATAGAATCTGTATCTTTTTTCTTCATCCTCACCCATTGTTTATTATTCTTTAATGCAAAGATTCATCTTGTATTCCCTGTGGCCTGGTGGCTGACACAGCTAGACTAAAATACAATCCCTACTTTTACTGTGTTTATCAGTAATGAGTTATAATAATACGATTACAGAAAGTATTCACAAGTTTGCTGGGGCAAAGTTGAGAGGCCAATTCTCTACTGTGGAAAACCAACCCAGTTGTTATAATAACCAGCAGAAGTGGGTGGGCACTGCAGTTAAAATACTTGGCTGCAGGGATGTTTCAAGGAACCTCTCTTTCAAGTATCTTTCATTTGATCTATTTCAGACATTATTTTTCATAATGTAACATCATGGCATCAATTAACACATTATAGTAGGCAAGATTTTTTTTTTCAAATTTACACCAGAATACTCTCTTATCATTCAACCGTGGTTAATTGATTACAAAATAACCTTTTCCTTTAATTATTAGCCCAAACATTCTCGTTTAACAGAACTATAACAAGTTGATTTTTTTTCTAATCCAGACCTTTTGTCACTCCATCCTCCTTGAGAAAAAGAATTCTACATCAACATTTCTCTGTCATAATTTACCATGAGAAAAAGACTAATCCTGGAAAATTAAAGACCTCTTTACCAATGTCTGAGTTATTTCCTGATTTGACTACTGAGTTGAAACATAGAAAATCATGGAAACATAGCTGTAGAGGTGATGATGCTCTACAGTCACCTTTAACTTCCCAACCCTGCTCAAGTGACACATTTGCATTCTGCAAGCGTTCAGCAAATGTTCCATTTGGGCATAATTCTACACATTTTTCCTGTTTATGGTGTTTTTACTCAGTTCTCCTGTAAAACAGACATGTCCGTAAGTAAGGTAAATGGAAGGCACAGCACATGGACTGTGGGATATAACTGAATATTGAAGCCAAAAAGAAATTATCTACATTTCAAAGAAAAGGAGCAAAATCACTTAATATTTGATGTCCTTTTGGTTTGGACTGTTTGTGTTTGCAGTTTCACAACATTGTCTCTGATTTTGATCTCAGGATGTGCAGCATGACAAATCTTGGCAGTTTAAAGGTAATTGCTTTTTAATAACAGTATCAAAAATTATACATTCACACAGTAGAAACATAGCAGTCTGCCTCTCTAAAATTGCCTTTCACTCTTTTCACTAACATGATCTTCAATTAGTTCAGGAAAGGTTATTGTGGTCACGACTTGACATGATAAAGCTCGATGTAGGAAATTAAAAATGAATAGGAAATTATTCATGTATCACTCCCTGTATTATTTTCAGCAGCAGGTGATTTGTACAGAATATGAACGCCTGGGCTGTCCCGTGAGCTGACAGGCACCTGCGGGTCAATGAACCCAGGGCAGAGTCTGTTGCAAAACATCCCTACCCACAGATAAGAGTATTGTTGTTACCTGGATTGAGTTAAACCTGGGTTAGTATTGACAGGGATATTCCAGTTAATCATTACTGAGACAGAGCCCAGCCTTTTGTGCTGCTTTGTCCCCAGTTCTGAGTCCAACCAGGAAACAGCCCAGCCCCATGCACACGGATGGAGCAGAGCCTTTAATGGCCTGACTGTCCTACAGCGGCCTAATCCATGGCATGCCAGGATTCCTGATGAAGACCACTGCAAAGAGCAGTGCTGACAGAGGGAGACTACCCAGAGAAGGAGAGTATCAGCTATTCCCTGGGCCTCCTTAAGCAGCTCAAACCTGAGGAAGAGGAAACAAAAACCACAGTAGGGAAAAATGCCCCCAGTGACTGGATAGGAGCCCTGTCACTACAGACTCAGCATTTCCCAGAAAAAAATTGTAGGACAAGCGAAGAAATACGATGAATCATTGGCAGTGGTGCATTTTTATCCCTTGTGTGACTGCCAGGATTTTTGATTGCCCTAAAGTCAGTGCTTGGTAAAAATGTTGAAATCTCTGAGAGGTTTCACCATGTACCTTGCAGCTGAAAGTGCAGTCAGAGGAGAGGGGGATTAGCCAGTTTCTCTGACCACTTTCACACTTAGCAGCCAGCAAAACTCTCCAAACAACCACATTTTTCTTATGCTCATAAAATGCAGTGAATTTAAATCAAAGATCTTTGCTTGAATAAAATAATACATATTTCTTGGTAATTTACACACATTACAAATTATGATGATGGACTACCCTAGTAAAGAAATTTTAATTTTGTAATTCTATATTTCCCTGTCATGGATATGGTATCTTAACACAGGTCTCAACAAAACCACAGTTCTTGTTACCAACTGAAACAGAACAAACTGTTCCATATAGAAATATTTCTTCATGGGTTGTTGCTACCTGAAAAACTTGCAAGATAGCCTCAGGTAACGGCTCTTTTCCTGCCTATAGAATTAAGCAAACAAAAGCTGATTAATGTTGGATTTTGACCTGTCAGCTTTGGCTTTAATTTTCTTAATTTTCTGCAATCAGCAGGTTCTGTGGAAAGTATGCTGTTTGCAAGCCATAGGGTTATTTTGGGTAAGTCTTTCAATGAAGTAACACAGCAGTAACAGAAACCCAATACCTATAGGACCTTGGACAATGGCACACATCAAAGGCACGTGTCTAAACGGCAAGAAGCACAGATAAGATTAGCACTGGTGTCACACACTCCTAGAGCTGCAAGTTTGCTCTGTTTCCTCTAAGAGAAGTAACATACTTCACTGTGGTTGCAGGAGGCATGTGAAGTGACACAAGTCTGTCCAAAATATATTAATATACTATGCATTACAGTTTCCCTCAGCTGTGTTTAAACTGAGTTGTCCAGAATCCCGAGTGAATGCTGCAGTCCTCAGAGAAATCTATGACTACATTTCTTGATGAAAAATAGGTGAAGTTCAGGCAAAGCCATGCACATTGGTCTTATGGTTTATGTTCCCAAAGGAAAATCATGCTGCAGCAAATTTCTCTTTCCCCCTATTTTTACTGGTTTTTTTGCGGGTTTTTTTTTGTTGTTGTTGTTTTTTTTTGTTTGTTTTTTTTTTTTTTGTTTGTTTTTTTGTTTGTTTGTTTGTTTGTTTGTTTTTGTTTTTGTTTTGTTTTGTTTTTGTGGGTTTTTTT
>WEIU01000721.1:433793-486536 GCA_013389925.1 Aegithalos caudatus | reverse complement strand
TGTGTGTGTGTGTGTGTTGTTTTCAGCAGGTTTCTGCTTTTACTAGCAAACAAGGTGTTCAACATCCTCAGATAGGATGAGAGTGCCTGTGCAGGGCTGCTGGCAAGCTGAGCCCATGCAACCTGTTCCTTTGCCTTCTGCAACACTGCTCAGCATGACCATAGCTGTTGCTCTGCTGATGCTCATTATTTCCCATCTTATTCCTCTCCCAGGTCTTGCTGCTGCTGATCCAAAACACCAACACTTTGCCCTGTTACTCTGTACTGCTGCTTGTAACTAAGCAAATATTTGGTTACATGCAGTTAAACACATCCCTCATGTCCCGAGACACTTCATCTTTCTTCATTAACAGATGATAGAGAATGAAAGAGTAGTGGATAACTGTGGCCGTTTGACTAAACTGAATAACTGTAGCCTTTTGACTAAACTGAAGACTGAGGCATGACTGATATTTCATTACACATTTGATCCACTTTTTCATATGAAAGGCCATTAAATGAAATTCTAGCACCAGGTACCACTACTTGATTCTATTGTTATGTTATTACTGCTCTCTGGTTTTTCAAAAAATTTGGGCAAAGGCCAATATTTAATATGTACAACTTTGTGATAACTGAAGTGTATTCCAAAGGCATTTAACTTGAATTCCTGTTTTCCACACAGTGAAGCACAAGCAAACTTCAGCTGTAAGGTGTGTGAAAGGGATCAACCTCCGTCTCTGGGATCTTCCTTGGAATGTGGTGTTTTGCCTCCAAGGCAGGATGAATACTGTAGAGCTATCGGTGTAGTCCAGAAATTCAAAGAAACAGTGAGGCCATGGAAGTTATTTCTTGCAAGATACAGATTTCAGTAATTTAAATGTGGATATAGAAGGTATGAAACTTTTTAAATTGTGTGGAAAATTGTCGTTTTTGCATGAGCATTTTAAGTCTTCACACAGTGGTTACTGGGATTGCTGGCTTATTTCATTTGTTGCACCCATTGGTCATGCATTTTGAGATGCTTCCCACAAAAGAAGCAGATTAATTTCCTGGTGGGTGAAAAAGGGTATTTTTGAAGTCTTTTTCCAAACTGAACTTTACCTAGCAGCTCACCAGTAATGATATTGTCATCAGACAGACTTCACTTCCTATTAGTCTCACAGTGAGACATCTCCTTAAATCTCAGTCAAGCAAACTGGATTCTGGAAAGAACAAAGAAAGCATTGCTCATATGTCCTACTTGTTGCCAGACAGATGCATATCCAATGTGAAATAAATCAACTGGGTACAAAAGGAGTATTGGCAATTGTTTTTCTACAATGATTTTCAAAAGAGATTTCTTTTATAACTCCAGTCTGGAGCCCCTGAAGCACTGCAATGCACTGCCCAGATTGTGCCTGTAATTTGTTGTTTTCTGTGTACCAGCAGTGTGTCTGTTTGGTGATTTAGTATCATACGACCAAATGGAACACAGGAGAAAGGGAACTAGATAGACTCCGTCAGAGATCTGGGGCATAACATATATCTCTCCAACCCATCAAACCCAGAGACTCCCAGATTCCATGAAATTATATTTTCTTACGGCATTCAGTATTCAGAGGTCAAGTTTAAGGGCCTGTTTATTGACTTCTGAGAACGAGAGGCATTTGGAAACACCACCACCCCAAATAAAGGAGAGAAGATAGGACCATGAATTGCCTAATCTCAAAGATGTTTCTTACAGACATCAGATATGTTGTAGTCTCTTGCATACCTGCAATTGGTGCATGAAATCTGAGGTGACTATGCTGAGCAGGAACTCGTCATAGTTGGTTGCAGTAACAAGAACATTTAAACTAGTGAGAACATGTCTAAATAAAGCAAACTGCTTTCTTTCTTCTTTCTTCACTGCTGCAAACAGTGATGTTTGTTTCCTTGGGAGGAAATTTAAATTGGGAGGAATACTGTGACAGCAGCCACTGGATTGAACAACTGCTCACTACCAATGATTAGTTGAACTTTGGGCTGCAGGAGAGTAACACCCTTAAGAACGTCCCATCATCAGCAAATATCAGGAGACCCCAGCCTAAGAGTGGGAATAACAGTCCATGATAACTGGATGTCCCAGCCACAAAACCATCCAGAATGAATACATTTGGATCTTTTTAGGCAGACAATGGTTCCCTATCCATCAGGTCAGGTACATTACCTCTAGGTACCAGCAGTGGTATATTGACTGCAGTGTGTGCTGAATTCCTGAAGCAGTTGTGTGTTTGGAATATGGCATTTGAACTCCTGATGCAGACTTAATTTATGTTTTTAAGCCTTACTCACACTCTGAGGGCACAGATACTCACATTTTCATAGGATTCTGTGGATTGTAGTAAAAATGAAACATCAAGCTCAAGGATGTTCAAGATAACACCACAATGTTTCTAATTGTTAATATGAAATCTGCCTCTCTGAAAACAATGATTTTTCTGCTTTTGTTTTTAAACCATCACTTTAAATTATTTTAAAAAATATCTTCCCTCTAAATTACAGTTGAAAATTTCCTTAATTACTGATCCACCTTCAGACCTGGGGGACTTCAGTAAACTATATTACAGTCCTCTGCCTAGGTGAGGTGAGCCACACCAGAGTATTAACAGTCAGAGCACAAAGCAGTTTAAGACAGTGAAGAAAGCTGCATGTGATTGAAATTCCGAGAAGAGCTTGGGCAGCACAGTGTAATTACCTCTCTGGACATTGGCCAGGACATCACAAGCTGATGTCCTCACTTGCAGTGAGAGTGCCCTGGGAGCTCTAGAGACCCTGTACAAGCAGCAACCTGATCACTAACCCAGATGGGGATTGTGCACCCCAACACCCTGTCTGCACCAGCATGTGCAGCCTATGTGTCATGTTTGTTTTTTTTTTGGAGACAATATTTCCTCTGGAACTGCAGAAAATCCAGCATCCCTAGTGTTCCAACTGCTGTCTGTCTCCAAGCTACTCTTTAGGTCTCTTCTGTGTCACTTGCACATGTAAGTGAGGAATAGAGTGTTTCTGAGTTTAACACTTGCCTGGAGGCCTCCCTGCTGGACACTGAGGACTGCAGGCATTCAACAAGCAGTGGGAACAAAGCTGCCATTAGCATCTGTACATGAACATCTGTGGGAGTTCAGCTGATGTCGAGTGGCCCAAAAGTAGTGCAAGATTTTTCAGGGAACCACACCACTTCTAGAGTGACTCTAGAGACCACAGCACCTTCAGGCAAAAGATGTAAAGGTAAAAGGATGTAAAAACTCATCTTATTTAAATAATATTCTATTATCTAAGCACACTTATTACATATAATTATTGCACATATTGTAGATGTATAGAATACATTCCTGTTACAGATAATATTGTAATTCCTTTATTTTAAGAATAATTTTAACATTAAATGTTCTGGCTGGTTGAAACAACTCTCTTCCTTGGCATACACAAAACACCACAGAGTACTTATATGTGCACTCTGGTGGATGGTTTTGAACATATCACAGGCTCTCATTATATAACTAAGTCCCTTTGATGTGTCTGTTTATTGCCTGGACATCAGTGTGAGATTTTGACATTCCACTGGGAGCTTTGGGTTAATTAAGTTCATTTTCACAGGGGGCCTAGTATGATCTGAGGCCAGGGCAGGCAGGTAACGTTGGCTTGATGGAAACATCTCACTGTTCTTCCACTGACTCATTATTACATCTTTAAAAACTAGTTATTTCCAGTGAGGTTGATAACCAAATTTGGAAGAAATTCAGGTGGATAAATAAAACACATAATTTACATGGATAGCAGTAAGTTTCCAAAGAAATCCCTTATGTATCAATCCTTGTTTAAGTGCTAAGTTGGGCCCTAATGTATCCTTTCCTGCTACAAAGCTCTGCAAACAGTTAAAAAGCTTTATGAATGGACAGTCCACACTCTTTATCTGTGAATATGTATTGTCTCACTGTAGTAATAGCAGTGGAAGGAGCAGGAGAGACAGAGATATTCCTCCCAGCCCTCCAGGTGTTCAGTGTCTGATAACCCTAACCTTACTAGGAACCTTGCATTCTGCCTTCTCCTTTGTGGCTGTTTGAAGAGAGGTGATGACTGCAGCCAGGGTTCAGAGTTCCCCTGTTGGTCATGGAGGGAGCAGGATGAAGTTCCAGGATGTTAGAATACAGAAATGCCCTAGGATTTGCAGAATTTATGGTGATAACAGGCAGAGGACATGTATGCTCTTGTTAGGAGCATCATTCAAGTGACAAGATTGCAAGGAACCCCTGAAGGCTGGAACTTGATGAATTTCCCATCCTTGAAGCTGGATTTTCCCTTTTGATCTTTTCCTGTTATGGTATCATCACTCTTGGAATAGCCTGGAGGAACAAACTATACAATACACTGAATTGGAATGCAAACCCAGCAAAGGTACAAGTGAGGTGCAGCAGCAACCAACAAGTGTTGAGCTGCCTTGCTCAAGGCAGCATCAGAAAAAAATCAAGGCAAAGTGGAAAAGGGAGGGGAATTTATTATCTAGGTTCAGCTCTGCCTACACAGAAGGAGCATGGCAGTGTGAAATGTGTCTTGTCTGAACACAGTCTCCAGTATGGTTGGTCAGTTCCAGGTGAGGTGATTTCAGGTGGCAGACACCCATTGGCCCCCTCGGGGAAGAGGAGGGTGGGGAACTCCTGGGAACAGGAATGTTGAGTCACTGCCTTCTATTCTCCTTCAAGCAGTCAAGCAACATATGAGATTAGATATGTAATCTGTCCTGTTGCCAAAGTGGTAAATGAATAAGGGAGGCTGCAAAAGGAACGGAAACCCATTCAAATGGAATTGTCTATGAAAGTGGGCATAAAATACACTGCAGTAAATGGTAATGAATAAAACTTTCAAGGAGCTGAAATTTTACAGATTCTTAGGTAGTGCTGCACTACCAGAGCTATTTGCAGGGCATTAAAAATATCTTGCCATTTCCTAGTGAATACAAAGAAATATATAACTTTTTCCATATAAAACCATCATATGTTAGGAGATAACTGTTAGAAAAAAAATCCAGATTTACCTCTTCCCTTTTTTATTTTAAAAATTATTTTTTTTTTACTCTCCTAAGTTTGAGGAGAGTTTAAGAATTTGTGGGAGTATATGGGAGTTGGGTCCCTCTAAAAAGATCATCAATCATCTAAAGCATTTACCATTATGTATTCCATATTGCAGGAGAAGACAAACTCCCTGAAGCTTCATCTCTGAAGCTAAAATGAGCTTCCTCTCTTCAAAACCCTATTTTTCTTCCCAAGTAAATATTTAAATTATAACACCCAGGGTTGTCTGGAAAACAAACTATATTGCCTAGAAAGCAATCTAATTTTTCACCAAGATTCTCCTAATAATTTTAAAATACCTAGAAGTTAGTTGGATATCTTCAAGAACAAACCCATGCAGTTCCTGTGCACAATGGTCTAATCATGATGCATGGGAGAAGGGAATCACTGAACCCTAGTAGTCTGTTGCTGATCCAGCCTCTGATATTCTTCTCATGCTTGTCAAGGCCATCCAGCTTTCCTGTACTCTGTTTCCCCAGGTGTAAAACAGGATGATTTTTCCATAACTCCCCAGGCTGATTTTTCCATAACTGACATTAACACTGAGAAGGCTGAGACTGTTAGGTTTTCAATATGGTAGGACAGAGGTCTTGGACCATGCACTCAGAATTTAAACCCATTCATTATTTCCCTTCACTGCAGTCCTGCCTGCCCTGCTAGAAGAGGTGTTAGAAAAGTCACTACCATCAAGTTCTTCAAACATGAAGTTCTGACACAAGGACAACTGGTGCACCTGGGACACAGAGTCAGAGAACAGAGCTCAGCTGTGAACTTTTTCATAATGAGCAGAGGTCCTAAGATGAACAATACCAGGAAATGTTTTATTGGTGTTAAGTAGCTTGACTCCACAATCACCAAAATTATACTGACTTCAGTGACTGTAAATGCCCTAAGAAAGACTCATATGTGATTGCTGTCAAGTGATTTCTTTGTGGATGTTGGCTGAAAAACACAAGGCTTGCTAAGTGCAATGAGACCTTAGACCCTCTTAGCCACAGAGTTGTGGTCAGTACAATTATACAACAGGCTGCAATGAAGTTAGACTCCAGATATATTTGCCTTAGACCCTGCTATTCTGAAATGCACCCTTCTGAAGAACATTCAAAACTACACACTCATGGAGGTAAAAAATTCCATACTTTGGCTGAAACAGTTTTGACATTTTCACTCTCACATTAGCCCACCTTCTGAGGAAAAAGCCTGCACAGAGATGCCCTTTTTCTCCTGATGCTCCACAGTGTCCTTGCACAGCTGCTTGCATTGAAGGTGAAATGCACCCATGAACTGCTGAGAGTGAGCATGTTTTCCTCCTGCAAAGAGCCACACATGAAGATAAAAGTCAGCCCTGAATGGAAACAAGAAGATGAGGCAGATGTATAACACATCCCTGGAGAGGAACGTGCAACTCCAGCACGTGGGTCCAAGTGCTGACAGTCCTGCACATGGAGCTGTAACTCACAGCTCTGGAATCCCAGGCTGGAATTTGCTCTGGGATATGTCAGTGCCCGGTGTGCCTGGTTGGCTGGCAGCCACAGGGACAGCAGTGCCTTCTGGCACCTCAGAGCAGAGTGATCGTGCTTCAGGCAACAAAGTCTTCACCACAGTGCTCCTGAGAGGAACAGCAGCTAAGGGTAGGTAGGATTGGACATTTTCCAAAATATCTGGAGCAGGTAAGCCTCTTAAGTCAGGCCTGCCCTGTGCTCTGGTTATAATCTGGAACTAATAGAAAGGTGTCTGTATACCAGAGTAGACATTAATAATTAATTACTGTGGTGTTTGATTTCTTGGGCTAAATAAAGCTGCTACTTCCTCTGCATTTTTCACTTATCTCGATCATCTCCTAGTGTGAAGGGGTGTAGGCCAACACACAAGGTGTCTTGCAGCTGCAACTTACCTGCCCTTTCAGTATTTATGTAATAATAAGGAGCTGGTAACTGTTTTTCCACCCTGCTTGGCACCAAAATGACTGTGTCTTCCAGCCTCACAGGTGTTAGTGTTGATGGACCTTTTTACTGGAATTTTTCTTTGTTGTGGGCACCAGTCCAATCACATTTATCCTGCATGGCCTGCTAACAGCCAATGTTTCCACAGGGCAGGCAGAGACTAGAACTTCAGTAAGGAGAAACTTTTTGCCATTTTTTGCCATTTTTACTTAGTTAAATACATCTGAATCCTTCTCAAACACAGTTTGACTGACTAATAGCAGCATGCCACATTTAATTCATAACTGCCCATCTTAAAAAAAACTCTAGCAATGACATATTAACAGAAGCAAACCAGCTATGTTTTTTCAAGAGATGGAAATGCTAATTTAATTTGCTAGAAATTATCAGGGAAATTGTTTTTCATGAAATTTCAAGTTTCCTCAAGTGGGCCACTAGCAGAAGGCCATACTTCTGTGCTCGGATCTACAAGGAAAGTGTAAGTTGTATTTTACAGTTCTTCCAGCTGAATTTTCAAAAATTACCAAAGATCAGCTGTCATTATGTAGCTTTACATTTTCAAAAATCTTTGTTCTTGGAGTTTTGGGTGAGGTTTTTATATTGTGGGGTTTTGTTTGCTTGGGTTTTTGAACACAGATGAAGTTTAACAAACAAAAAAATATTAGTGTCCTCCATAGAGAAAGATAAAAGAATACGGAATTTCAAAAAACCCATGTAGGCAGTGTTGAATATGAGTTCTTTATTTGTTGAATAAAGGATCTAGTCCTGGGCCTATGTACAAACTTGTGTAACTCATTCTATCCCCATTTCTCTGTTTACCTACCAGAAAGTTTGTACAATGTGCTTCAGACTGTAGGAGAAAAGAGGGAATTGATGTTTTCAGAGTGTTCTGACATCCTCTGGTGAGATTAAAACCTGAAGATTTGCACACTTACTGGCAAATCAGAAAAATCTTGTTGCCCTTCATTACTACAATGATTAAAATCTAACAATAACAAAGTGCATTATCAAAAGCTGAAGTCTGCAAAGCTGCAGAAGTATTTTTAAAACTATTTTATAAACAACACTTCACCAGGTCTTGTGAAAGATCATTCTTTGACAAAGCTTTAGCACTTACAGAGAGATCTAGTAAAACACACACACAGAGGGAGAGAGAGAGAGAGAGAGAGGGAATACTTTTAATGTATTTTAAAGTTTATTTTTCTTAATAATTTTTAGGTCAAAAGCATTGTACATAATCAAGAAGTGCATGGCACTGAATTCATCACTTTGGCTAGCACAGCTCAAAGAGGGCCAAGGAGATTACTGATACACTTCTGCACAGAGTATGTAACATCCACTGGTAACACATCCACAATCTGTGGGCACATAACATCTATAACATCTTCAATTATGTTAGTCTGCTGTGTCTATACAAAATCAGAAAAATATAGTCCTTCTTGCTTATATACACTATATAACATGAGAATAAAATCTGGAATGGTTTGCAGTAAGTTAAAAGAGACCAAGCTTTCATGATTCAGAGCTTTAGGGACACCTCCTCAGCATCGTTTGTCCTGGACCATAGTGATTAAAAAGTTGCAGAAAGAAAGCAAGCCTTCTGGACAGTATTCCTCAGCCACCTTTTTCTGGTCAATGTAATCTACATCTTCAACACAGTCTTGAGGACTGTGTTCTAGCCTTTTCTCAGTCACAGAGGCATCTGCTGGAGTCTGAACAACTTCTTTTGTGAGATGCATTGTATTCTCGTTGGCAGCACCCACTGCTGCTAGCAGGCTCGAGTGAGTCAACCTGAGGTGAGCACTTTGTGGGCCTTTCCTACATAGTTTAGATTTTAGTACACTTTTGGGGTCTTGACAAATCTGCTTCTGCTTCTTTAGGGATCGGGAGACTTGTTTCCAGTAGGATTTCTGGTTTGCTGCATACTGTGCACAACTAGAAGGGTCTCCAGAGAATTCACACCAGAACTCACTGTCACCATGCTTGCACTGTACGTGCACAGTAACAGCATTTGTGTCTGTCACTGACCAGGTGCACTCAGCATTTTCTTTGGTTGAAAACTTGCCTTTGGGAGATGATTTTCCTCCTTTTGACTTCTGCCTTTTTTCGTTTCCTTGGTTAGATTCCTTTTGTTTTTTTCCACCATGTTCTATGCCTTGTCTCCCCTTTTTTCTTTCCTTCTGTCTTTCACAGTTGGCTAGTAGCATCTGGGAGACCAACATCAACACACAAAGGAGTCCAAAGCTTTTGATCCTCATGGTCTCTGATCTGCTTGTTATCTACCTTCAAAACAAACAAACAAACAAACAAACAAAAGGATAAAAACATTTTCACTTAATGCTGTATTACATTTGACAGTTGAAGTTTTTCAGACATGGCATTGCACTGCTCTTTGGTACCTATTAAAGTGATGTTATCAGCAAAATGATTTGTCCTTTGTGTAAATAATACCTGGCTTAAATACCATTATGAATTATCCTTGTAAGAGGCTGTGGAGTAACTTTGAGTTACTTAGTTGTCTATGCAGTGGGGAACAGAGGAATCACTGCCAGGACATGCTACTGCCCAGTGACTGAGGTACCTTAATTAAAATCTCTTCTGCAGTCAGAGAAGGAATTTGAACCTGGGATTTGTCAGTCTCAGATGGTTATCTTAAATTATAACAATAAAGCAGTTGTTCCCACAATCTCCCATTCTGTAAAATGACTCATAAGCATTTTTGACTCCAACCTCTGGCTATTCTATAAAAATATGCCAGACAGAAAGGAAACTGTTTGGTTCAAACTGAGAAAAACTATTTTGTAGGAATCCTGAAAATCCTTGTAATTCCCTGGTTATGCCAGTATTTCAAATTTTCTCTGAACAAAAGTTATGATTGTCTTTCCAGACAGCAAAGAGTAACAATCGATGCATTCTTTTCCACCTTGACTGCTAAACAAACAGAACTGCCTTTTTGCTGTTGAAGACAACCTGCAGTGTACTGAGATGTGTTTAAAGCCACCAAATTCCAGGGATAAATGTGCAACCTCAGTTTTGAAATGTAGCTAGCTAGCAAATTATTACCAAGGTGATCCCTGCATCTGCACAGAACATGCTTATTTCTGTAGGTGTTTGCCTTCATAAAGCAGCTTTCAGGATCAGAGAGGGGTTTTGATGGTATTTTGATGATTAAATCCCTAAATGTAGTTTTTTAGATGTTTCCATGATAGTTATCTCTGTAGCCAAGTTTTTGTGTTAGAAAGAGAAATTCATGTGCAGCCACGCTAATAAAGAATCTATTTCAATATCGTTATCTGCAAATATCTTTAGTTATATGAATTTAGAATGTAGAATACACAGGTAGCAGCTTATGTGAGCAGGCTCTACTTAGTTCTTACTCGACTTGCTTCATGCCTTGTACTACACACAAATTTTCACTCCACAAGCCCTCTTTAGGGAACCTCAGATGGTATTCACAGTCCTGTTGCAAACACAGCAAATAATAACATTGAAATGGACAACGACTTGACAGCAACCTTCTGCTGCAAGTGGAAGAGTGCAAAAGTGAGATAACTAAAATACATACCTTGCAGAGGGCTCGGAGACACCCAGGCACGACTCCTGATGCAATTCCCTCGTTCAAAAGAGTCGGAGCTCCTTGGAAGAGCAGCGCGGTGTTTATAAAGGGAGGGACACACCTTCGGGTCTCCAGAAAGACTGTTACAACACAATAGGATACTTCAGTGCCATGTTCACTCACCTCTGACACACCTCCCTGGAAAAGTGCCAGTTCTCATTCTTAGTACAAAAAAAGCGCCCCGCTACGGGGGTGACAAGGTGAGCTTGCGTAATTTAAATGTTCCTTTAGCCAAGTCCTTCCCTCCTCTTGAACAATGATAAGAACTTTCTCAGATCCTGATCTTCTCTAAAATGTTTTTTACCAGCTATTGAGGGATGTGTCCTGCAATGCCCTCAACATGTTTGGGCACAGTCAACAGCGCTATCATTGTGTTTAGCAGAATTTGATGATGATAATGGAAACAATTCCACAAAGAATTTCAAAGTTACTTTTCAAACTTTTTGTTACCCTGTGTCACAAAAAATGGTATTGAAGAGCTTCAAACACCCAAAATAAGTAAGGAATACCAACCCAGAGGGGGGGCACCAAGTTGATCAGAGGGCAACTCTCCTGTAAATACAGACTGAGGTAGGCAAGTCAGCCTGGAGAAGGGAAGGCTCCAGTGAGATTTTCCAGCAGCCTTTCAGTACCTAAAGGGAGTCTACAAGAGAGCCAGAGAGGGACTTTGTACAAGGCATAATGATAGGACAAGGGGTGATGGCTTTAAACTGAAAGAGGTTAGGATTAGATGAAATATAAAGAAGAATTTTTTTTTATGATGAGGGTGACAAGACACTGGGTAGGTTACCCTGAGAAGTTGTGGACTTCCCATCCCTGGAAATGTTCAAGGTCAGGCTGGATGGGGCTTTAGGCAAACTGGTCTAGTGGAAACTGGTCTACTGTCCATGGCAGGGGGTTGGAGCTAGATGGTATTTAATGGTCCCTTCCAATTCAAACCATTATAGATTGTCTGATTATATGGCTACATTTAGGACAGTGCTTATAAGCATGAATCTCAGAAGAAAACTCAAGCTCCTGCAGAATTAGTGACAGAGATGGTTAAGGTTCAGCTGCACAGCAATGATTTATGTTCCTCACTCTCTGCCAACTTTGTGTGTGTCAAGAGATGGGTTACATCATGAGTGCTCATTACAGGACCAGATTGAAAGAAAAAGCATCAGATAAATCTAAAATCACGTTCAGAACTGGGCATAGCCATCCCTCTTTGTATCTTGGTTGCTTCTGGTGGTTTTCCTGATGAAATGTGAGGCATTTGTTGTATATGTTTGGGGAATATCAGAACAGAAGAAGGATGCAAGAAGAGAGAAAAGCAGAAACTGGTGTAAGATATAGACAGGTATTCCTCTTTGGCTCTTTCCCATCCAATGAGAATGGAATGATACAAAGGGACAGAGCTATAGGCAAGGCATTGTCTAGACTGGTTTGGCAATGAGGAGACTGTTCACTTTCTTTAGAAAAATCACAAACAAAAATTAGGATGAAAAAGTGCAATTCTGCAGCACATGCAGGACAGAAATGTGGAGAATGGGATACATTGACTTGAAATCCAAAGTGTTTGATCTGTATATCAGGACTATTTCCTAAGATATGTCTGCTTTTTGATTAGTTCAGCCATCAAATGTGCCTTGTGCACTTTTGGCTGGTGTATGTATGAAACTATTTGCAGCAGTCCACTAAATTTGAAAGATTTGTAGTTAATGCTGGCAAGGGATAATGCATTAGGGGCAGCGAAAACTCAGGGATTAGAAAATATATAAGAATGTGTGGTGGAAGGGAATCAGAGAAGTAGAACAATGTAAGAGGTAAGTAAGGGAGGCACTCTCATGCTCAGGAACCCTAAGCTAATACCACATAGTAGGCACAGTACCATCTGAAGTATTTAGTATTTAGCTGGGATCCTCAAAACTGTGCATTAGTGTGGCTGTGTGCTGTAGCTAATGAGCCTCTCATCAGGGCTAATTACTCTGGGGACAACATAAAGCCAGGGGGCCATGCTAACCTCATGTTCTGGTACTAATTTAGGTAGTGTTTTAACATGCCTGATTGCTTGAGTAAACATACAATAAATTGAAATATTTTGACAGATGAGGGTGTAGTTTCAGCTATAAGAGCTTTGAGCAAGCTGCTCTTTTGGCAAGCAACTGGCAAAGCCAAAAACCTCTTCAAACCACCAAGACATGCCCTCCTACTGTGGCTGAACTGTGTCTCCAGATAGGTAAGAGAGAAAGGTTACAAGTATGTAAAGAACCATGGGAAATGTGACACAAGCACATAATTTACAGGAAGGAGCTATGTGTTCCTGTTCCAGCTGTCACAGACTTTCTCAGATGTGTTCCCTAGGAGATGCCAGATGTTCTTTACCTGGAAAGAGAATTTTCTTGTAGATGATGTTGCAATGATTTTTGTCAGTGTTTACAAAATGCCATTTATTGGTGAAACCAGCCACAAGGTATGGAAAATATTTAACCACTCCACCATCTATCACTTCCAAAATTCCGTGTTTTGATGGCTTTGACAAGCAAAATAAGTTTCAATGTTAATCTCAGTTCAGCTGCCCCATTGTTGATAGGACATATCAGCCTAGTCCTACTACATCACAAAAATGGGGGAGGATAGGCAGAGAAAAAGCTGAAAAAGTGAAGATCTACTTTCTGCTGCTTTGGTACTCCCTCCCCTAGGTTGTGGCAAACTGGACATGTCAGCTCTTCCTGTGTTTGGTGGGCAGAACCTTCTGTAGAGAATTCTGCACCCAAGTGTTTGTTGACATAGGCCCTATCATCTTTGAGATAATCTGTATTGAGCCAGCTGGAGCTCTTGCCTGACCTGCTTAGATGATTTCAAAATCTCAGCAAACCAAGATTTACATATGTAGGTGCATAGAAAACAGCCTAAGATTATGGAGGTTGGTCTGGACATAAGGCACTTTTATTGCTATGCCCTCAGAATATCTTTTTGGATTGTTTTGTTATTATTAGATATGAACTGATATTTTGTGGATGTCTCCTACCTACCTGGGCATATAGTACATCTTCATCCTGTACCTCAGCAATCCTTCTGGGAGCTGTCCTACCAGGTGATCAGAACAGAACACTTTCTTCAATTTTCATCTTGAAAAGAAAGTACACAGAATTGAAATATGAGCTCAATTTCTTAGATGCTTAATTATCATCGAATTGCCAACAAAAACTTGCTGTAAAAACCTGGTCATGTTATGATTTCCAAAAAAGAAATCTTTCCTTTCTGTCATGCACATTTTAAAATCCACCTTAGTTATGCCCTTTGCCAAGCTGAAATCCTGTTTCCTTGTAAGCTGAATGCACAGTATTGCCATGGAACAAGCAGTGCAGACAATTCATCAAAAGACAATTTGATCCATGCAACAAATGGCAAACCTGAACAGCGAATTTGGCAAGGTAAAACTGATGGAGAGCTGTTTATTTATTAAAATAAAAAGGCACAGGAAAAAATTGACAACACTAGCAAATAAAGGTAGTCATTCAGAATTATAAACGTGGATACCCAAATCACAGTGTAAATTCTGTATGGAAAATCTCAGTCCAGAGATACTCCTGTGCCTTTTGACTGAAACTTCAGACAGGTAATTACCATCTTTAGTTTTTCATCAGAACTGTTATAATTAAATCAATAATTAAATTCTGCTGTTTAAGCAATGAAAAGAGGTTTTAGAAGCATAGTGTTTTCTCAGTAACTTCTTATTGCTGCTTAAATGTTATCCACATATATGTATCTCTTATATAGGGAATTATTATCATTTATACTATTAGTTGCAGTGGTGTGTCATTTGCAAAATGCAGTTTGTTGTGGTGTCATCTCTGTGACATCAAGAGGCTCCTGTTCATTCATAGACTTTTCCTCAGAGAATAAAACCTAGATTTTATATACAAACAGTAAAACTTTAATTTATGAATAGCAAATGGTTGATTGAACTTCTTTGACCAGCTAAAAATAGGGTTCATAGAATATCAGCTATTTGTCAGTCATACATGTGGACAACAGGATGCTTTTCTCTGTGCAAATGCTCAGGCAGAGCAAATTAAAGCAGATCCATCATCAGTGATGTGAAGAGCTACTTACATTTCAAATTAAGGTCTGTCAGTACTGTCCTGCAGCATTCAAGCAATTTTTGGTGTATAGGTACACACATCATTAATATGGAATTCTTACTGTAATTAAAACAAAGTAGCTTGTCCTTGTGCTGTCCACTAACAAAATATAATCAAGCACAGGCTGAGGGGGAAATCATTTCTCTAGGAACTCCTGCTGAAAGACTGTGGGGTAATTAACAGATGTGGCAGTCACACCTCTACCCCCCAGTGCAATAATCTCTTTACAGGGACTGTGGGCTGTTCTCTGGCACGGCATTCCCATCCCTAGGTAAACAAACTTCAGGCAGGGAACTCATAACTTGATTTCCTGCTTGAATGTGTGAGTGGAGGATTTACAAAAGACAGTAAGGTAACAGCCCTCAGTGCCACAGCCCTATTACACAGCACAAAATACTTGTCACACAGGCAGTGACACCATCACCAGCTCTTCTGCATCTTTCTGCCAGGGCCCAACGCTTCAGAGGAATATTCTGTAGACAATGGAATCCACTGGCCTTTCTCTGGAAGTGGCTGTTTAATTTAAAATGTAGTGATGGTTTTAGTGTGCTGAGATCTACTAATTAATTATTCTAAATGGAGGCACAATTATTTGAAAGAGGTGGAAGCAAACTCATCAGTTAACAATTTTCAGTTACTTCTGACCTGGGATTAAATTCATATTAGTATGAAAAAAAGGCATCAGGTTCTCTCCATTGAGTCTTTAATATTGCCTAATTATTTCACAAGCTGGCCAAAACTGGCAACTGAATTTGGCAGAACAGCATCCAAATGAAAACTAATATCATGAAACCCAAATAAAAAGAAACAAACACAAGTTAATTTAAACAAACATTAACAGTAAATTAATCACAGAACAACAGAAATCAAATGACTGCTTTATATTTTAAGCTAATTTAAAAAGAGCACTTTACGAGATTAAATAGTATGTTTATTTTATAGCAAATTCCAGTTCATGAAGAAGTTCACATTTGCATTTAAGAACTATATTCCTGAAACATTAGTCAATTGAGTGAACACTGCAGCTTCATACAGTGGTTCTCTCTAAGTGAAACTAACAGCTTAATCATTTTATCCATCATTTGTAAGTCTAGTGTAACTGTTTACCTTCTTCACCTATGAAGTCAATAGTTTTTACCCGTAGTGTTCCTTTATTTATGTGATGCATTATGTTGGCAACATTCTGACTAAAACCTCCTGACGTTCATCACCACCAAGGTTCTGCTCAGCAGAGGTCCAGCCCTCTTGGCTCCCAGCTCGTGCCTGGCAGTCAGCAGTTGTGAATCTGTTACTGACCTGCTCACTGAACATTCTGTCACAGGCAGCTGCAAAAAGCAGAGTTTGCTTTCAGACCTGCAGAGCATTCCTTTATCTCTGCAGGCAAGGACAGCAGGGTTTTCACAAAAATACAAGAGATTTTGACTAACTCAGGCAGATCCAAGCCCGTGATGGAGGAGTGTTTCTGAAATAATGAGGAAATCCCTCTTGTTCATTGAGATAATACAGAGAAAAAAACCTACAAATTTACGGAAGAGCCAAAATTTTGATGCTAAATGGAGTTTACAAAGTGTTTCGCCTTGGCAGGAGGAGGCCTTCTGAATTCAAACAAGGGAAGTTTGAGATGTCTCCTCTACCTTAATTTTATTATTGTGAAAGTATGTCAGAACAACCTTAAAGAAAGTTTTCCTTGACTTTGAAACAATTCAAAGTATAAATATTTGCCTTTAAATAAACGACTGCCCTATTTTATACAGGATGTTAAATGCTGATGCCATGATAAAAATGATTGTTAGTATACAAGACAAAAGAGTTGGCAGTAAACGTATCCAAATCTAAGCAGACACTAAGATTTAGATTGCTTCTGATAATGCTACAGGATCACCAAATATGAGATGGTATTTGGTAGATAAAAAACCCCCACAACTGTTTTTTCTTCTTCTGTAGGATTTATCTTCCACAGAATACAGGGGATACATTTTTTATAAGAAGAAAAAATCTCAGAATAAAAACAACATTAAATACTAGACTGAAATGTGTTTCATAGTGATCTTTCCAATATCAGGAAGAACTTATCCTCAAAACCTGAATTTTTATATTTTCATTTACTTTTGGTTCTAGTACAAGTTCTCTACCTTAAGCAGAGCTAAAGATTCTCCAAGAACAGTCATTTCAAAGTCCCGTGGTTTTATTTGAGCAGGCTGGGTGCTAGATTTATTAGCATAGATTCAGGATATTCAGGTCACGCTCAAGTTGGTCTGGCAGCCAGGGGAAAATACTATTGACTAATTGCTGTCTTAGTCTGCTAAGACTCTCATAGCTTAGAGCAATGCAAGAGCCTCTCTGTCTGCCCAGAAGAGTTTCAGAAATGCAATCAGACAAAGGATGGGTCTCTTATAGAGAGATAAAGTGAGTAAAATAACAAAAAGATGCCGTTGTAAATTACTGACTGCCTTTAGTCTGCTCAGGGTAATTGCAAGTCACGCATAACTATGAGTAGGCAGAAATGGAGACATTACATGAAATGATCAGACAGTATCACTAGAACACGAGGGATTGTCCTGCTTGCCATAAGCACTGAGCCTGATGCTCCAACCTCTTTCAGCTCTCATGAGTCTGCTTTTTAAAGCACTGCAATGAAAAAGTACCCAAAAGCTTCCAGCTGAAGGGCAGAAAATAAGACAATTAGACAATACCTGTAGAGTTACTTCAGGAAGATGTAAGAAATGAGATTCAGCCCTCTTCTAGTTGTAATCCACCTTCTCATAATGGTAAGATTTACTTTTCTTAGTGGGAATTTTAAATACTTAGGTATTTGTTTTAGGGTTTTTTTTTCTGATGTATGTACTGGTCAGTACTGAATTATTTTGTGTAGAAATACTAATTTCTAATAATTTCTAATACAGCAGAACTACTAATTGATCCTGCCTAGGTGAAGGGAACCAAGATCAGCAAAGGGTTATGGTATGGAACATTCAAATACTGACTTGATCAGTGGTGAAATTCTTCCACACTGTGATGTTGTTTCAAAGTGACACAGGATCAACATAAGAGGAGTTGAAGACAGAGTATGTGCAGGCCAAGATGTGCTATGTTACAGAAACATTCTTCCCTAGCTGCTGACAGCTTCTTTTGAGTTTGTGTCTGGGCTTCTGTAAACCACATGTGATCTGAATCTTCTACTTTCAGAAATCAAAGACACTTGGATTTCCTTTCTAGTTTTTCTCTAATGCAGTCCTGATCAGAATACATGCATTTTGAAAAATCTGGTAATTATATCAGTGGTAACTCTGGTCTTCATCTACTCTCATGACCCTTGCTATAAAGCTTAAGTCTGTAAATAAATTAAGCTGTATCAATAAACATACATGTGAATATATATTATATATATACTTAATAAATATAATATAATATAATATAATATAATATAATTATGTAATAAGCATTAAGTAATTCCTTTCTGTCATAGTCATTAATATTAGTGATTTTATTGATGTATTTGTTGAAAAGACCAGAGCATATTCTGTGTGGAAAGAGAATGGATGATTCTACCTTGACTAAGAAACTATACTGCAAAAACTCTCATGAGTTTATCACTGCCTTATAATTTTGTGAAGCTTAGCACTGGTTGCAAGCACAGCAAGATGTTTCTAGCACTTGCTGTGGAATAGACATTCATTTCAGGCACACTTTTTAAATACAGTGGGAAAATGGAAACAGGAACCAAGAAATTGTTCCAGGAAAAGGAAACCAGGAAAGAGGAATGGAAAACCAGAGACTTTATGGTGTAGGAGACTGTGCTGGGTCTGGCTGGGATGGATTTAGCTTTTTATTGCAGCCCACATGGTGCTGTGTTTAAATTTGTGACTAGAACAGTGCTAATAACACATACCCATGTTTTAGCTGTC
The DNA here is from genome assembly GCA_013389925.1 of Aegithalos caudatus. NCBI lineage: Eukaryota > Metazoa > Chordata > Aves > Passeriformes > Aegithalidae > Aegithalos > Aegithalos caudatus. The sequence continues at coordinate 467,874 of WEIU01000721.1, read as the reverse complement.
ACTGAACAGCACAAAGGCCTTCTCTGTTTCTCACTGTGCCCCCTTTCCAGCAGGGAGGCTGGAGGTGTGCCAGAGGCAGGGAAGGAACACGGCCAGAACAGGGGACCCCAGTGACCACAGGGATATTCCATGCTCTATGACATTGCACACAGCTCTAAAACTGGGGGTTGTCCTTCTACAGTGAGCCCAGCCTGGAGCCTCAGTGGGCACCAGCCTGCTTGGGGGAGGTGTAAAGTAAATGTCTTTGCAGCACTTGCTGTTGTTTCCCCCCCTTTCCCCTTCACTTATTATAATGTATTTATCTCTACCCACATCCTTTCCTCTCTATTTCTCTTCCAATTCTCTCCTCCATCCCATTGGAGAGTGCAAGTGAGTGGCTGCGGGAGGCTTTACTGATGCCTGAGGTCACAGAGACCTAAATCTTGCTAATAACTAACAGGAATTTTTATTTCAGTGTATTCCAGATGTTGGTTCCAGAAAAGGAACCAACATAGGGCTCACTCCCAGAACTTTTCTGCCACTAAAAATACTGATGTCCAAACTAACATTAACACTGCCTTGGCTCCTAAACCACAGCAGTTATCCCAGCAAAGACAACAAAAAGGTGCAGTCACAGTTGTGACAACTATTTGACTGAGTTAGATCATTACTTCTTCTTTTGAAGAAGCTATTTCAGCTGCATAGAAAAAGTGGTCTTGGACTAACACAAGCTATGCCTCCACAAGGCATGTCAGCCCCAAAGTGTGACCTGTCCACTGACAGGATTAGCCAGAAAGTTTATCCTCCATCATCCTTGGGTTATCCTTGAAACACAGTAGAAGCTGTAAGGCTCTGGAGCTCACATCTGGAAGGGGCTCTGAGAACTCCTGCTGAAAGCTCAGCAAGTCAGAAGAACGTCTGCAGAGGTCTGCACTTCACAGCTGCTGTGTGGGCTGGCAGCTCTCAGCATTTCCACATCTGGCACAACCCTCTGAGGGCACAAAGGAAAAGGACAAATCTTATTTGTCATTTTCATTTTAGTGGTCTCAGCAGGTTCAGGTATGTAGTGAATAGAAGCCAAACTAAAGAAGTTTCCAAATCCATCTTTTCAAGTTCTAGTGCAAGTTGTTATGGTTAGCAAAAGCTGAAAGGATGCACATACCTCATGTTTATGATAGACTTTGGGGTTGCTCAGTTAACCTACAGAAGGCATGATGCCTCTGATGTCTTTTCTTGGATCATTTCTAACTCTACAGCTCCTCCATGTGGAGAGCATCAACAGACAAGAAAATAGTCCTAATTGTTAGGTATTAATACATTTTAATGGTTTTGCAGAGAACTAGCAGTATTCTAAAATTTTAGGACATTTTTGTAGAATAATTCAGTCCTGTTCAGCCAGAACTTTTCTGAAAATGGGTGAAAAGTAGTGTATCAGAATGTCACTGCTTAAGGTGCAGCATTACAATTCCAATTCTAGTTTAAATTACTGCTTTCCCCTCTGATATCACATGAATTGCACCAAGTAACATTTTACTCATTTTTAATTCCATTTGTTCTTCTGTGTCTGTAGAGGAATCTCAAATCTATGTCCTACTTCATGCCATCAGGGAATTCAGAGATTTTTCTCCTGTATGTGGGTAAAGAAGACCTAAGTCCTTTTTAACAAACCTGCTTATTGGGAACAGGGCTGAAAGCTGTGTCTATTGAAGAACAGCCTTTCCATAACCACTTCTCACTTTGCCTGTCTACAGCCTTCAGAAGCAGAGTCCTAGACTATTTAACACAATCTTTAATCACTAGATAGTGAGTATTATCTGTGTATTATGGATGACACAGTCCAAGTAACTTCAGGTTCTGCAGAGGGATCTGGACAGGCTGGATCAGGGAGCCAAGCCCAATTTTATGAGGTTCAACAAGGCCAAGTGCCAGGTCCTGCACTTGAGTCACAACAACCCCAGACAGTGGCACAGGCTGGTGGCAGAGTGGAAAGCTGCAGTGGAAAAGGACCTGGGGTGCTGGTGAGCACCTGAACATGAGCCAGCTGTGCCCAGGTGGCCAAGAAGGCACTGGTGAGGCCACACCTCAAATCCTGTGTTCAGTTTTGGGTCACTCACTGCAAGGAAGACATTCAGGTGCTGGAGCATGCCCAGAGAAGGGCAGTGGAGCTGGGGAAGGATCTGGAGCAGAAGTTCTATGAGGAGCAGTTGAGGGAGCTGGGGTGTTTAGTCTGGAGGAAAGGAGGCTGTGGGGAGACCTTATCACTCTTTAGAACCTGAAAGGAAGTGGTACCCAGGTATGGGGTGGCCTCTGCCTCCAGGTAACAAGTGACAGAACAGGAGCTCATAGCCACAAGTACTGCCAGAGGTTTAGGTTGGATATTAATAAAAATTTCTTTACTGAAAGGTTGGTCAGGCATTGGTACAGACTGGCCCAGAAAGTGGTGGAATCACCCTACCTGAAAGTGTTTAAAAGCCATGTGGATGTGGCACTTAGGGATATGGTTTAGTGGTGAACACAGTGGTGCTAGGTCAGGATTTGACCTCAGATCTGAAAATAAATGGAGCTACCCAATTCCTTTTGACAATGGTATTTTACAGTATAGTCCAGCTCAGAAAAGTACCCTTAGACCTGCCTCATTTCAGCACCACTAGAAGTCTAAAACTGCTCCAAAAGTAGGACAAGCTTCTGACTGAAATGTTCTGTATAACTATGGTCTACACTAGAAAAGGGCTCAGTGGCTGACCCATTGCTGTGGTAGGGGCTGAGATGGGGTGCACCAGACAACATCAAGAATAAAAATTGCAACATTTGGACAGCTTCTGAAAGGACAGAAAGAGATTTTTGGAGGTCAACAAAATTCATGAAATGATCTCACAAAATAATTTCAAACCATAATTTATTTAAGCATTACATAAAATAGAATAATTACAGAGGGCAAAAGCCACTTTATTAATTGCTGTCTTCTTGCCATAGAGACACTTGTAAATTTTAGTTTTGGAATAATCAATGAAACCTTGGCATCATCAAAGGCCATTTCCTGTTAACCCATCAATACTGTTCTCTGTTGATCCAGCTAGTCCAGACAAGCTGCTTAGTATTTGCACAGATTTTATAAAATATAAAAACACAAGGCTAAGTTTTAAATATTATTTTTGTTCCTCTCCTTATCAGCTTTTCCTCCCTTCTCCAAATCATTGTATTTAAGGTGATGAACAGGAAGAAGAGTAATGGTTTTAATTAAGTATAAACATTACTAAACCAGAGAAACACTACTGCATTCAGATGGGAGATTTATATTAAACCCTGTTTAAACCCTGTGCTGGCACACATAGGCAGGACTGTATTCACTGGGCACAACATATATATCAATAGCACACTGTATATTAATCTGCACTTTGAAGCATAGCAGATTTATGTTCAGAAGAAAAGGTATGCAGGCAGATACTGCCACAAGCAGCAGACCTGAGAAAGGGCAGGTTTCAGGGCAGTGTTGCATCCATGTGCTCAGCCCCTGATGACAGACAGACAAACCTTGGGATGGGCTGGCTCTGCCTGGGAGCCCTCGCTGAGCGTTTGAGGCTCAAAGCTGCAGCATGTGAGGCACAGCCTTTGCTCCCATGTGTGTACTCACTAGCAAATTACAAAACTGTGTTAAATTTTTGCTTTTGCTTAAATACACCCATAGAACTCTTTAACATCCTATTTTCTGTCGACACATCTGCTGTCAGAGGTTCCCTTACATATCTCTCTTTCCTAACCTTTTAAAGAGATACAGGTCTATGTCACACAGATGCAAGAAACCATGTTTATATTTCTTCTTTAAATATCCTGAAATGTACAAATAGAAGGGAATGTGGAAACAAAATGTATACAATTGTAAACAATATCTACCACTGAGAAATTTGTAGTTGAGAACAGCATTCTGTTGCATTCAGTTTTCTTTTCCAGGTCTATGGGCTCACAAGTGATGCACTCACACAAAGCTGTTGTAGAAAGCACACTAGAAATTAAAATATTATACGTGTCTTTATATGGCAAGAATTATTTTTTAATAAATTTTATATATGGCACATGGAAGAAACACAGACATGAAAAGCCTGAGGGAGTCCTTTTCAGGTGAATTTCTTCCTGTCTCTCAGATATTTACAATGTGCCTTTCTTCTCACAGATGCTGAAGTCAGTCAGTTTTCAACACTGCTTTCTAGCCCAAGACAGTTGACTTTTCTTTGCTCATGTAAATGACACTGTAGCTGCAAAGTAGTCTTCTTGTACTATTCTTTGCTATTTAAATTAAACTAAAATGTAGATGATTAAAAAGGGTCATGATATACCCAGAAGAATATTTTTTCTGCTGGTAAAGATTAAAACTAATATTTAAACACTTACAACACAATCCTAAAAAAAAAAAAAAAATTAAAAAAAAATTAAAAATTGACAAAGAAAAAATATTGCTTGTTCCTTAAAATCATGATTGTTTCTATTGTGCTTCAAATGAAGTATGTTCCTGCCAAAGAACACTGGTACTACTCAAGTGAAATATGCAGAGTTCTATAAAAGTTTTATAGTTCCCTAAGGTGAAGGGAAATATTGTTTCTGATTTCTTTCACTGACTGCTGACTTACCCTGAGCTGGTATGTCCAGATGCCATGTGATCAGGGTGAAACAAAACCAAGGGATACTGAAATGATCCCAACTATGCAAAAGATTTCAGGCCCAAGAAGGCAGGGGAAGCACATGACTGCAGGTGATGTTCAGTTGTTTAATGGCTCTTACCTCTCCTGGTCTGGTATATTGTGAAAAATACCTCCTGTTATCCTGGAACAGCTTTCCTTTGTGGCAGACACCATGTGGATTTGTGCAGAGGGACTTTAACTGCAGGTCTTGGAGCATCTCCTTGTGGCATGGGATGGGTCATGGGGGACTTGGGGAAAGAAAGACATCTTGTTCTGAAAGAACACATCTCCACCTGCTCTGGCACCCGCCTTTGGGGCAAACCCACCCACCCATGGCCTGAGTTTACCTGTGTGACTTGAAAGACATTGTTGTCTCTCCTGCTGTGGCCGGCAGCCACCCCTCCCCTGAGCACAGCTGCTCCCAGGCAGTGCCTGCAGAACAGCCAGAATCCAACCCCTGGCAGCAGAGCCCCATCCTCAGCACGGCCCAGAGCCACAGCCCAAGCCCAGCACCCAGCAGGGCCCCACAGCACCCCGGGATCACCCCCACAGCCGCTCACTCCTGGGCCGGGGAGCTCGCTCTGGAGGAGCCCTCCTGGAGGTGTGTGAATTCCTCCCAGGCTAGAACACGGCTGCTCAAACACCCGGGCTTCAGCTTCCTTTGTGCCATCGGAGGCATCGAGCAGCCACGACAGGCTCAGGTGGTGGTTTCTGCACACAGATGTGGAAACCCTACTCCATGGTCCTTACTCCTGTCTCCTCCCCGCACCGAAATTATTCCGAGGGCATCTGATAACCTTCCCCAGCTACTAACACGCATTTGTGGATTCCCATTGTAAATTTCTGGAGTGTAAGAAACAGGGATCATCTCAGCACCTCGGTGAGAGCACCCATGTTGTCTGCATGTGCCTTGGAGTGGGGTGAGAGCAGATGATGGGGGCAGCACTCCTGCCCTCCTGCTGGGATGTTTGGCAGAGGAAACGGAGAGGTCAGAGCCTGAATTTTGCTCACCAGTTCCTTTGCCATGAAGCCTCTAACCTAGACCCTAGGCACACTCTTCACTTTATTACAGCTGCATTTGTTGGAGTTCCCTCATGTTACACCAGTAAAACAAATAAAGAGGCAACCATTGTCACCATCAGCACATTAATTTTTATAGGCCACAGCAATAGTGACAGAGCAATGCAGGTTTTTTTTACATCTGCAGCCAGCAGAATCTCAAAGGACAGCTCTGTTTCCCTTCCTGACTACAATCATTGTGAGCCCAAGGCAGCAGGAGCCTCCATGGGAGGGAAGCCTGTGGCGAGCAGCGGGTTACACAAACAGTTTTATAACCTGCTCAGGGTGGCAGGGAACACAAACTTCTGCTCCAAATCAGACATCTGCTGAATTTCATTCTTGCTCTGTACATACAGTAGCACAGCTACTCTGGAAATCCAGGCCTGGCCTCCTGCCTATCATTCAAGCAGTTTAATTTGTATTCAAGATGGGAAAGTGAACAACATGTCCATGAGATAACCCCAATCTCCTGTCACCTACTGACTGCACCTCCTCCACTTTGAGTTCTTACTCCTGTTCTTGTATATACCACTTCTATGTATGTACCACATACCTTTTGTCACTGTGAAAGGAGCTGTGAAGTCTAATTAGAATAATTTTCATTTGTAAGGAGAAAAGCAGAGAACTCAAAAAAATATCCTGTGCTGTGCTGGACTCATCTTCCAAGAAGAAAGCAGAGGCTGGGAAAAGCAAGAGCAAGAGAAACAGAAAAACAGAAAGCAACAACCACAAAGATTCTATAGGAGTTATGTCAATGGGAAACTTTGGGGGAAATTTAGTTTTTCTTTGTCCTTTTGTGAGAGATATATGTCCCTAAAATCCATGCTATATTAACTATGACATCTACTGAAAAATCAAGAATGTAAAATGTAATGCTGCATACAATGCAAGAGTGACCAGAGAACACACCTAAACAATTCTCTCAGAAAACACCAGAGTGCACTACTGCATAGCTGTCAATTCAGAATATGTTGCTTTGAACTTTGCCCAGTTGGTTTTGAAAAGCTCCAGAGATGGAGATTCCAGAGCTGCTCTGAGGAATCCATTCCTGTCTTTATCTTTCAAAATGTTTTCCCTTTCATTTAGCCAGCAGCTCACCTCTATCAAATTTTGACCAGGAGCTCTTTTCTTCCTATCACATACATCAGTGAACAGCCTGGCTCTCCATTCTCTACAGCTTTCTCATGTGGATTGAAGGTCAGCTATTAGGTTCCCTCCCCAAGTCTTCAGGCTGAACAAAACCCATTCCCTTTTTGCACAGGAGGGTGCTCCAGTCCTGACCATCTTGATAGCTCTCCATTAGACTCGTTGTAGTCTTTTTTGGATCTTAACTATGTGTGTCAAATACGCATCCTTGCATACACAGGTTCTCCAAATGCTTAATTCTGCTTTTTTTGGAGGCTTCCACTATCAAAGTAGCAAGTACTTGTGATACTTCTATGGAAAGCTAAACATGAGGATTCTGGGACAGGTGGACACCTCACACTGCACTGAATTATCAGCAGAAGTAGCAGGCCTGGGTATCAATGGTCTCCCTGTCTGCAGCAATCCAAACAAACCTTTTTGCCTGCCATTCCTCTGTCAGGAAAATAAAGACAAATTCCACCTGCACTTGGATGGATTTCCTGAGGTACTTACATATACAGGACTAATGTTCACCTAAAAGGAATGAAACAGATGGTTTCATTCATTCATGAGATACCCAAAGATTACACAAAACTCACCACAAACACTTCTCAATTCATGCTTTCATTAATGAATAGCAGTTTCATACTCGAAAGGAAACTGAAATTTCACAACTGTACGTTTCTGGTGCTAAACACAATTAAATAGTAATGTAGCCAATACAGTCACAGTATTGTTACATTGGAGTACTTCAATTAACATCCAATTTTTAAACATTTTTAAAGCAAGATCTTTATATTTAACTGACTTGCTGAGGGTGCATGGCGTTGCTTAATGAAATGCTATCCATGGCATGCATCACCTTCATCTCTAAAATGTGGTGCTTAACTACGATCCTGAGTATGTTACAAAAATCATGTCGATAAAAGGGAGGCCTTTGGTGCCAGACTTGGATTTCTACTTTCAACACTGAAACTTCAGGTGACCATTCCAGGCAGCACAGTACAGGGAGCCCTCTGCAGCAGTCCTGCTCTCCTGAAATGAGACACAAGCTCCCTGGGAAACAGTGTGCTGGCGTGTGTGACATCTGTCCTCTGCTGAGCAGAATTAGTGATGGCCACAAATTTTAGACTGAATCAAGAGTTCTACTAAGCAACAGACAACTCTGCTGCCTCGAGTTCACTGTGTACACCAAGAGAAGAGGGCATGGAGGGGAATGACAAAACATCCTCTTTTCTCCCCCTAACAGCATGGTGGGCGACAGTGTCCCAGACTTCTCCCAGTGCAAGTCACTGTCTCATTTTTGAGGTCATTACTGTTGCAGATAGTATTGCAAAATACTCACTCTGCAGAGTAGATTTTGCATCATATGTAAAAGTAGTTTTAAAATACTTAGAAGAACAGCTCAAGGAAACCCTCAATCTCCCTTTAATATTGCAAACAGTTCTCTAATATCACTTAGATGCATTGTACATGTTTTCAAATTGGACAATTATATTACTTTTTATGACAGAATTAGGTGAGTAGGTGTACTATTATATTTTTTACTCACAGCACAAGAGCCTGGCAATAGTAATTGAGATCACAAGTGAAAATTAACCACATTGGATTAATGGCAGAGAAAAATACAGTTTACACATTTTATCCACATTCAAATTATATTTCTGCCTTGTATGTACAACCTTCTGCTCTGATCCTGTGTTCTTGACTTGCTATTCTTTTCCATACATATCAAGAGGTTGGGAGAAGGAAAATTATTTCAATTTTTTGGTAAAAGGCATAAAGTTTAATGATTGGACAATCATGATCTGGAATTGTGTAGTGAGAATTACAAATCTGTGAGTAAAGCTGGAGAAATGCTTCAGTGAGCAATGCCTTGCAGAAACTTTGCAAGGCAAACAAAGAGCACTATTAAATTCTATAGTATGAAGTATTTCTAGTTACATCCCTGCTGGGAAACACGGGGAAGAAAGGGATCATTGTTAAATAATAATCTGAAGATGATTGTATTGTACTATGATAACAGGACATTAGGTCTTGTTTTGTGTTTTGAGGAGATTTAGGCAAGTGCCCAAGTTGCCAAGTAAGTTACTTCTCAGAATATCTACTGAAACCAAACATTAATAGTAATTAACAGGTCTTGGTAACACTGAACTCTGCAGATGCATCACTGGTGAACACTTTTTATCTGCTGTGTTCAGAAATGTATTATTACATTACTCTTTTACTTCTACGATTTTTTTCCTGCTTGCTGAAACTCACTATTGTAATATAAACCTCGTAACACTGAAAATACTAATATTCATGCAAACTTGTTCGCAGTGGGAAAGCAATGACTCAGACCTGTGACTTCTCTTACACGTTCTACCAACTCTCTCTTAAGAAAAAATGTCAAATACTGTGACTTTATACAAACAGCACCAGTTAAAATTTCAAGAAAGCACATCAAGTACCTTTTCAAAAATCTTGTTTTTATTGTTTGCACTATCACCATTAACAGCTTTCAACTCTAACAAACTGAAGCAAGGCAGTACACACAAAAACCTATGCAAGGTCAAGGAGATCCTTGGTTACATAAATGCAGTACACCTTGGTGTATAATAAGCCTAGGGGCAGTTAGTTCAAACTAACACTGTGCTTAAAGTCACTAACTAGTGACTTTAAGCACAGTCACTCCAATTTTGTGCATTTTTAAGTGCTGTTAAAAAGTTTCATTTTTTCTTTAAAAAGGTAACAGCTAAAAGATTTATAGAAATTACAGATTTTTAACCAAAATTCTTATGTCTAAATTATTACAATGCAGCAAGGAATCCTCCTTCAGCTGCAATATCATTGCTCTGCAAAACAAAAGAAAAAGAAAAGAATTAGTCACTTTGCTGTATTAGGCATAAATTATCATTAGCAGCCTAAACACTTGCCAGCTCACACTGCATATATTCCCATTCTTTTCAAGTTTGCCAGATCCACTCACCAGCTCCTGGCTTTCTTCCTGAGCTGGAACAGAAGTGGGTATTAAACTTCTGCAATACAGGGCTTTGCCTTTTTAAATGCTGCCTGAAAAACCTGAGACATGCTAAACACATGCCTGCATGTAATCCTGTACTACCTCTACAGCAACATACTCACAGACCAAGACAGTCCACTTGGGTTTACTCATTTCTGCAAGGTGTTTATAAACTAATTTTTTAGATTAACATATTTTATTATTAACCAGCAGTTTTGATGAATAAGCTTTATTCCTTCAGTCTCTAAATGGAGTTTGTTCTAACTGATGAATTTGGCTGGAATTGATGCATTTGTCTTACTTCCCTTGCATAAATCCACAAGTCAGCACAAGAGGGAAGGAGTGACAGAAGGCAAAAATATCCCAATTCAAACAGTCAGAACTGAAATACCATAGGATTAACAACAGATAGGGCAAACATCTCAATATGTACTGAAGACCTCATAGGAGGCTGTATGGTACTCCTGAACCAGTATGGATCACTGGAAATTTAAGCTGCCCAGTGCCTCAAAAACCCCACAACAGGCCTTGTAAGCAAGTGAGCTTTGCACCTCCCTGTCCACATCCCGACCCCCAGAATCAATGTAACAGTACAACAGAATTACTCTTAGGTATATTATACTGTGATTGCAGATTAGTTTTACCTGACGCAAATCCTTAACCCCTAAAGATGCCAATGATGTAGGAGCAGACACCATGAAGAGATTCCCAGCAATGTTCCCGTGCCAGTTTCATTGCTTCTGTTTCATTTTCAGACCCTTGACCACGCTGGGCTGGGTCAGAGTTTTGCTCTGCTTCTCTCATAGGAATGGAAGCTTTCTGGACTGATTTTTCCTGGTTTGCTAGATCTTCTGGCTCCATACCAGCAGCTATTTGCCTCATGAGAGCCTCTGGGGGAGCCTTTTGGCACATGGTGACCTTCAACACATCCATGGATTCACAAGCATGCGGGACCTTTCTGAGTTCCGCGGCGATCTGATTCCAGTAAATCTTTGGATTATTTCTGAAAGCACGGCAGACTGATGGCTTCCCAGTAAATTCACACCAGTAGGACATGCCTTGGCTTTTGCATTCAATTCTAAGTTTCATCTCCTCGTCATCGCCACTCACAGTAATTGTGCAAACATCTTTGGTTTTAGTCCGAAATTTGATTTCTTCACCATTGCTTCTTTTCTTTGGCTTCAGCTTCTGTCCCAATCCTCCTATGCCACAGATCACAACTAGGAAAAGGAGATGAAAACTCTTCATGGTGAGAGGAGTGAACAGAGATGCGTGAACAGCACGATCCAAAGAAGTGAAAGCAGTAAGTAAATGTCTGCTCACAATTTAAAGTCTTGGTGCACAAAGAAGCCTCTTTCCAGCAAAACACGGGATGTAAGGGTTGGGCATTTTAATAAAAATAATCAATCACACTTCAGTAGGCAAGTGCCCATAATTTATAGCCTGAGGGAGTGTCAAACAACCTTGGGAGTGGGAACTCCCAAGAAGGTAACAAGACAAGTCTTGTAAATGCAGTTTAATACAGAACGATAGTTGTATAACTGAGAAGCACATTCCTATCCAGGATGAACATGTCATATTTGATTTTTAACAGATATTTTCTATTCTCCAGCTGCTTTATAGCTATCTTCATGCTAGAGCTTGTAAGACCATATCAAAGTAAAAAAAGATAGAAGTGCCAAAGCAAGCTCTGCACCTGAATGATTATAAATGTCCTGGTAAAAAAGCCAATTTGTGAAATGGGCTTTCTGTGGATTTTCACAGTAAGGATGCAACTTTAGCTCTTCTTTTTGTGCACACATGACATAAAATGGGGCTGCATGGAAGGATGAACTGCACATTCTTTCAGCCTCAGAAGCAATACGTACGTACACAAGGAAAGAAATAAAGCATGGGCAAAATAAGGTATTACAGGTCTAAAAAACACCAAACATTTGTAAGATTTATCATCATTTTCACATCAGGAGTCACTTTCAGCCAACAGAGAAAGACAACAGAATTAACTTATCACAGTTCTCAGCAGTAGGGAACAGACCACAGAGTATGTTAGACAGTCATTTTGCTTAACCACTTTTTTTTGAATAGGTATTTTCCTGTTTATAACAAGTGAACCGTAAAAATGCTGTAAAACAAAGGCAAGAGAAAAGGAATCTTGTAGCGCAGAATCCTATCCTAGCTGTTTCTGCTGCAGTAATCAAAAACAGAGCTAAGGAAAAATCACTGTATCTCCCTTAGCATTCAGAAGGTCACGAGGAAAAATCCCTCCCCTGCTCTGGCGATCCACAGTACTTTTCTGGCTGGTAAGACCCCCACTAGGCACTTCCTCCAAAACATATATGCTGCAGCCAGCCCGACCTGGAAAGTGTTATTGGATTGATTAGGTATGCTTCAATAACTGTGGGGTGCTGGAAACCCTGGGTTACACTGACCATAATAATGGAACAGAACAGCATTTTGTGTATTTAGTCACTCACTAGGTAGTGCTAAACAAAATGCCAAGGCAAAACCATTCCTTTTAACACAGAGGGCAAAGCAGAACATCAACAACACAGGCTTCATTAATAGAAGAGGGACAACAGTCCCTTGCTGCTGTGGCAGCCCAGATAACCTGAAAGCTGCCTGTTTGAAGATGCAGCCATCAACAACCATTCTGGGCATCCTAACCTTGTTCTTTCAGTCAACGTGCCATCAAGTTCCCATGACTAAACTACATTTGACAGAGAGAACAACCTTGTTTTCTTTTTGTTCCTTCTCCATGGCTATTTTAATAAGATTTTTAGCAGAAACCTCATCTCTAACTTCTTTCTATTTAGTTCCTCCTTTCTCTTTCAAGGCACAGTATGTGGCTCCAGCCAAGCCTTAGGACAACAATGGCATAGCCCAATTTAAGACTTACCATTCACTCTTCCATTGTTTTCTGGGGAGTCTTCTCACCCTCCAGACAGACAGAACAATCTTGGTTATCCACCTCACACTCGATTTCAAGGATTTCAAATCCCTACTGCAAGCACTCAAATACCTTCTAATATTTGACAAATGTGTTATTTACACTTTGTTATGTACAATAGCACTGAAAATTTTTAGATTTGCTGAAAAGTCCAAAACAATTAAAAAATTAATTTATACCTGTTTCAGATCTCTTGTACTTTAAGTTTTTCAAGTCTAATCATGAGAACAAATAAACTACAAGGATAAGGAGAAATATCAAAGCTTGGACTCAAATATATTTATGTGTTACAGCTACTCTGTTCCCACCAAGTGTTTATCTCATTCTAATCTTATATTTCAGTCCTGTCTGCCTGTGCTTCAGATTAAACAGTTTGTGGTCTCTAATATCAGTAGAAAACAATTGTCCTTTTACAAGGTAAGCTAGGATGCCAGCAGTGAACCATGAGAGCTGAAGAACAAGCACACATTTAATTCTCCTGTCAGTGGTATACAGAAAGAGGTTGTATGCATATCCTGCACAGCTCATTAGCTTGAATCCTACCATCTTTGCATAATTCACATTCTTGGTGGAAGCTGGAAGCTCCTTCACCCAGAGTCAAAGTTCTTTCAGTCCTTCCTGCTGCAAAAGTAAAAGTCAAATACAGAAAAAAAATTTAATAAGGGTAAAGAAATTCATTCTCATAAGATTTTAACTCTGTGCAACACTTCTGAGAGATGTCTGTGCAACAAAACAAGGAGAACCAAACATAAGGTAGTTAAGCAAGATCTTTTTTATTTAAATGAACTGGGAACATTTTCTCAAATTAAAAATAGAAACTTTTAAAAATCTGCAGTTCTGAACATTACATATACACATATGCTACATACTGTCAATTAGAAATGTTTTCATTTATGACATAAAAATGAAAAATTTAAGGTTATTCTGGATTAAAGACTGGTATCACTTTTCAGCATTTCTTTAAAATTATAATAATGACATACAGGATTATCTCTACTTCAAGACAATGAACCCTGTTTGAAACAAAGTTAACAATACTGATAGATGAAGAGATACTATTTTAGATCAGCATATTGACTACTTCACCTGCCAGAAGGTTTTACACTGGTAACACAGTTTTGGCCTTGTTGATAAAGTCTGCTTGTTAACTAATTCAGCAATTCAACCATATGCCTAAATTCAAGGAAATAACTCTAACAGTACGAATATTAACTCCAATTGCTAAACAGATTTGAATTTCCATATTGTAGATCACAGTTTAATATCATTTAGCAAAAATACTATCACTGACTCCAAAAGAGCCACAGTGATACTATTAAGGACATTACAGAAGTGGGTGTGAAAGAAGAGGAAGATAAAGAATGTAAAGCATTCTAAAAATTGCCAACATAGGACATCCCTCATGCTCTTTTTGAGTACTACTGAACTCTAGAAAGCTTAGCTTTTTCACTATATTATGCATCCCGCACGCTCCCGACCCTCCCACCCAAAGTTTAAAAACAAACTTCTCCAAAAAGTCCCTTTCAGGTCTATACAGCAAAACCCACTAAATATTAAATAATTAAGGGGGAAAAAAAAAAGGGAGAAAACAAAACTGCAACTGAGCTTCTCAGACACACAAAGAGACACTATGGACCCCAATACAATCCAAATTTAGTCCAATGTAGTCATTCAAGAGCACCAAATAGCAACACTGATCATGCTGGTAAATTCATTTGTGTAGAGTATTATACAATATTAAAATCTTAACTAAACACTTAGAAGTTTAAGAAAAATGTATATACAAAAGTCTCTGTATACAAAATGTATTTTTATGTAAACGTGTATGTACTGTATTTAACACAAATCAACAATTTAAGATAAGAACTTGAACAATTTTAAGAGAATTGCTAGGCAAAGGCTGTTAATCTAATTAATTTATATACTGTGATGTAAGGTAGAAAGCCCAGTGTAAAAAAGTAAAAAACCAAAAAAACATTTTAATTCAAGCCTTGAACAGTGGTATTTGAGAGGCAGTGCCCTGATCACAAAATATTCTGTACAGTAGTTTATGGCATAACATTCAATAGTACATTTGGGATTTACAGTACAGCTGACATAAAACAAGTGGTTCAGGATCTGTCAGATGAATGGAAATGCCAAAACGCTTGGAAGAATAATGATGTACTCCCATAGAAGTCTTGAGCCTCACTTATACAGCCTGGAAATAATAACAAAAAAACAATTCAGGAAAAAAAAATATAAAGATTGAATTTTAATGTAATTTAAACAGACCGAAGGGACAGATTTTAATATGAACATAAATATTACTGAAAAACTTTGTTTAGTTTTAGACCTTCCAGCCCACCCATATTGTAGCAATCGCAGCAGCCTTCCTAAAATAATGAAGTAGTAATAGATGTAGAATTGATTTAAGCTTATTACTTACCCCTTAAAATTTCCAGTATGTGTTACCACTGTTCCACAGAGCTACATGAGAAAGAAAAAAAAACAACAAAAAACCATAAAACAAATCCATCATTTTCTTTTGCTCTCAAATGGAACAAAAATACTGTGTAATTTAGGAGAGACAAGCTCAGTTGGCCTGAGACATTCTCAATGTTTTACTCATTTAATCAAGCATTTTCCAAACAAGAGGAAATAGATTGCTGGCTGTCTCCACCAACCTTTCAGGTTATCTTTCTTTCAGAATAGAAATAAATATTTGGATTGCCTATTTAACACCCTTCTTTTGTGAATTTAATCCAGCCTCACGTTTTGCTCTCACAAAAACAGTGGCTGCATTTGAGGTTATTTGTGTCTTTGACGTGTATAAAAATACCTGTGTGAGACACATATAACTCATGTAGCTCTTACTTGTACTTACATATCTTAGTGTCATGAAAATATTTGCATCTCTTTTCGGCAAAATTATCCACCTGATTTTGAAGGATTAAAACCCCCCCAAGCCCAGCCCTATAGAATTCTTTAAACCTGCAATAGTATAGGTGTACAGAGATCTATTCAGAGACGTATCTCTCAAAGTATCTGCAAAAATCATCTTTAGGAAATGAGAAAAATCGAGGATAGCATAAAAGCAAAGAGTATGCTGAAAGGAAAATTAAAATCAAGATTTTATTCATATGGGAATGCCATACTGAGAAATTCAAAGCATGTATGCCATAATTAGTAGTTTTTCAAATTACCTCTGTTAGCACATCAGAAGACAGCACTGCATCAAACTGAATCTTTAAATGTTACCATTTTTATCAAAGTAAGTCAGGACTGAACTAGTGGATCTTTGTGTAAAAGACTATTTAATGCTAGTAATTTTTAGGTTATTCAGCAACACTGAATTCAACTATTTATCAATGACTGAAATATCATAAGAAAACATGCTATGAACCTCAAGAATATTAACAGTCATATTAAAGATTCAAAGATCAGAAAAGGAATTCTAAGGCCTGGGGAATTATCAGTTTTCTCTTATGTAAAATACTGAAAGTCCTTAAAACTGAGAGTCCTTAGCTATGCCATGGAGCGTTTTTTTGGACTTCAACTCCTTGTCAGTTAATTTGGGGAGTAAGCACCCTTAAGTTGCAGAACAGACCACAACAATTGTGATCACAAATATCACTAAAATATATATTTAAAGATTTCCTTCAGAAGGAGATATGGAATGAAGATTTGGTTGTAAATAATTATTGCAAATTACAGTACTAAATAATAATAATCATCCTCATAATCATCATATGTAACCATGAACTCTGGCAAGACCCAAGCTTTGAGCTCTCTCTATTCCCCTGTTATTTAAAGCATAGTGGTATCTTCTCTATAAATACTCAACCTATACATTCAGTCATGAAGTTGCAAAGTAAGGCACAGTGAGCTACAGATTTCAATCATAAATTTAAATTTTTCTTAAGTAACTTGCAAACTGTGCAAAACCAAATAATGAAGTTGTGGGACATAGAATATTACCTCCCTGGAAACTAGCTAATGTTTTACAGGACAGAAGCTGTAGAAGCAGAAAACAACCCCAATGTCCTGATTTTTTAAAACATAACTTGAACTCTGTGCTTTGTGATGCTACATTCTAGTCCTACCCATACAAAAACACCCACTTATTATGTTCATGTTTTCTGTATACCTGCAACATTTGCCTTTTACACAGGAAATCTCTTCTCACCATTTTAAAAAATAGACTACTCAGGAGTACAAATGCCTTTCCATCCTATCACTTTCATCTGCTACCAGAGCATTTTAATAGGTTTGTCAATTTAGGACCACCCACTGTGCTGATTAAATACCTGATTACATGGATTTTAAGATCAAATTTACCAATTACTTTGTTAAGTTGCAGGAAATTACTTCTATATTTGCTGTTATAGAAAGAATATTTAAGAAATATACATCAGACAATACTTGCTATGGTGAAAGATCATGCAAAATAACCCCAGAGAATTAGGAGATTCACTTTAAAGCATGAGGAAAATTGGAAATGTGATTAAAAGAGAAGCTGAATAAGGACACATGAAGGCATGCAGTTTCAGACTTGGTTTACCTTGTAAAAACAGGATTGTGTATACCATATAAATGCTCTTTATGATAACCATTATTACCATTTTCCGTACTGTAATAAAATAAATACACCGAGAAAGACCATGTTAACTATAAGATGCACTATGTACAATATGGCTTCTAAGACATGTACATGGATGATGGTATTATATGCAAAGATAAACTGTGTCTGTACAATAGAATATAACTTTTCCTTTGTAACATTCAAGAGTTATGGCATAATTATAATTTTACATTTTATAGTATTTTTATATTCTCCAAAAATCAATTAATTATTTTTCTGTTCTTGTTGAGTTGGAAACTCTAATATAATCTATCAAGTCTGAAGAAACAGAAAATGTTACCTCTTTTGAGGTAACAAGTTACATTAAAAATATAAACCTTCCCACATTAATAAGATAATTTTAATAAATATCAGGAAAATGTCTTACATTTTCATGGGTGTATTTTCGAAACTAAAAAACACAGAAAAGGAGGAGTAATTAACTAGACACTAATAAGTGAGTAATTTCAGCTGTACATGCCTGTTTCTGCTCTACTGACTTGTGAATGTGCAATGAAAAACAACCACTGTGAAATGGGAGAAATGCAGTGCACAGGCTAACTGAATAATGAGCAAAACAAGGAGCAGGAAAGAAAACAGTAAAAAAACTGATAGGAAAATACGTAAGAATAGTTATCATAAAGTAAAATGCCAAGTCCCTGAGACAGAGGAACTGCAATTGAAAAAGGAAAGACTGGTTAGGAATAGCTAAGACAGCAAGAAAGTAAATAATTAATTCAAGGAGACTACAAATCAGGCACAATTCACTTGAACAGGTTACTTAACAAAGCTAACAACTTGCATATTTGGAACTTATTTATATAAATGCTGCTCACTAAGCTGTGAAGACCTCATTCTGACATAAGATTTTTAAAGTCAGAGCCTGTAACACTATGGCACTATTCATGGCAAGGCCACCAAAGGCCACCTGCATGAAGCACTTTGCAGGCACTGACCCAAACCTGCAGCATTACACGTGAACATGCAGTTCTAACCTGGCAGCACAGGTTTAAGATTTATAATGCCTTCACATGCAACACCAGAAAAAACATTTTAATCCACTTGCTACTTAGCTTATTTTGGAATATATACTTACTCATCATAAACATCCTCTGTATCCATCCTACGATAGTATTTAGAGAGTTTTACAGCAAAAATTATGGCAGGAATTAAAAACATTGAAGAGCCTCCCAAACCAAACCAGAAAGTATTCTGAAACAAAAGAAATAGAAAAATCAAGGAAAAAAGGTCATGGAGAAAACTAATCAGTACTGAACCCTTGTTTGATATTCTAACCATTGTCACAAAGTACAAAAGTACACAGTAGAAATTAATAGTTCTTGCAGTTCTTGTCAAAACGTGAGTTTCCAGCATTTTTAAGGCACTTTATAACTTGCAAACTGCAGCCCTGTTTGTGTAACTAATTTCATTATTATACAGTTGAACTGAGTTATCACCTGGTGCTAAAATGATGATTTTTCAAATTTGATTTGTATTGGCCGGAGGCATTTTGACTTCCAAGTGACTCAGCTAAGTTTTATCATCAGGAAAATCATGGTCCATCTCTCACCAGATGGGTAATGGCTCCACAAAGGAGAACAGAAGCTCTGTAAATGTATGAGCTAATCAATGAGTACAACATAGATTAGGAGGTTTTCATAGTTAAGAATTACCAAGATTAAACATTTCATGGTTAAGCATTATCAAGGCCAGAGTGTTTTGGCTTTGACTGATTACATATATTACTGGTAGTCTGATTAGGATCTGTCCAAAAGTGCCATAAAGCTAAGTAATAGTTAGGAAGCATTTTAGGTACTTGCCAGGCACATGGTGTCTTACTTTAGTTTTAATACATGCTGTCCTCTTTCCAAGTTCTTTTGTCAAGATGAAAAAGCCAATATTGTCCTTCTATCCTTCTACAAGTCATGCTCAGTATCTCCAACATACAAAATTTAATCAAAATTTTTCTGATACAAGTCTAGTGATAAAAACTCATTCAGGTTTTCTATATTTCAGGAAAGATACCTGAGAAAGTTTTTCCTGAGAGAGTATTTTTCACTCACCTCCTGCCCACACCTCACCCCTCTAAGTTAGCAACAGCTACAGATGAAGCTTCAGATCTTAATGCTTTTCCATTTTCTGTTTCAAGGTGGTTCAGAATCAGTTGATTTTACAGAGATCTTGCTAACAGAAGCTAAAGTTTACCAAAAATCTAGGAAGTTCAGCACTGGTTTGTCTTTGGACTTGATCCAGATTATAACATTTTCCTTGCATAACTTCTTTATTATCTTACTACAGAATAGTCTAGCCAGAATAATTAAACACAGATGTATGTTGAGAGAATTTTCCCCTTGATGCCCCAATTCTGAGTAACAAAATGCTTCTTACCACAGAATCAGCTATATAGCTGCATAAAAAAATATCTACTGCTGTATCTATTACATTGGCAATAGGTTTGCATGCTGCTACTTCCATGGAAATCTGAAAAAAAAAAAAAAGATAAAAAAATTACAGTTTTAAGTATCTAACAGAATAACATAAGAATCTCAAACTTGCTTACAGTTATAGTTTACTAAATTGTCACGTCTTACTCTATCCAGATTCAAAATAAATAACAGTAGGATATGCTATCTGAAAGTCTTTTAAACATCAGTTTACTTTCTTATAGGCTGCAGCTTGAAGATAGAAAAACAGAACAAGATGCTAACAACATCAATTTGAACTATTCAGGGTCAGGTTCAGTGAAGTAGGAGCACAAATAGTAGATTTCAGGCTAGCTCTGAAAATGATACTGTTACATTTGCACTACATTCCAACCAACACATCTCATCCTTTCCATTCTCCAAATGCAACTGAACTATAGGAGACTGATTTTCCCACTCACAGTAAGTACAAATGTATTAAAACCTGAAACTATAAAACACACTATCAAAGTAAAAATAGTAGTATTGATTTTATTACTAATACTGTTTAACTTTCTTATTTTTAAACACAGGTTCTCTCAATAAAGTAAATGCACCTTACCGACTCCTTGACCCACTCAGTGTACTGCTCAAAGTAGCCAATTATGGTATCCATGTACTTTTTTGTCTCCTAGGACCAAATCAAAGAGAACAAAAGCAAGTTAACCTCTATCTCCATGACATCATAAATTAATGAACTTTGATCAAACAGAGCTTACCTGGACAATAACGTGAGAAGCGTTGTTATTTATGAGATTCTGGGCAGCATTAACAGCACCAATGACATTTTTCACCTTAACCTGGACAGGAAGAGATGGTTTTTAATATAAACAAATCCCCTTTAGACTGTTGCAATGCCTCTATGGCCACTGCCAGACACCTATTCTCCTGATAAACCAGTGTCACTGTCTTCTCAAAACCTGACAAAAAAAAATGCAATTCCAGACAGAACATGAGCCTGCCTAAGAATTCATGATCATCTCAATATTGTCTCCTTCTGAAGAAGGATGTGTCAGTGGTTACTTATGGTATCTTTTTCTGGAACCTACATATCTAATTTACGTACTAGGACAGGTTTTATCTTCCACTCTCTTTCCTTTAATCAATGTCTGTATATACACTACAGACACACAAAGTACACAGGAAGAAAACAGCAGACCATATACCACCAAAACAACTCTTGATGACTGAAGTAGAATTCTGTACAGCCAGAATATGCCCCTAATTAACCTGAAGGACTGAGATGTTTTTTCAATATATGCACAACACCATAAATTCTCTCACAGAACACACACAAAGTACACTGTACGTACAGCCTGAAAACGTAGAGATGTTCCTTACATATACTTTACAGTCAAACATCCCTTTCTTATCAGTACCTTACATCATGGCTTCTTCCCTCCTCACCCAGTTCCAAATGACTGGTTCTAACAGACACCTAGCTGCCCTGCTGCTGTGGATGGGTGAAAACTGTAAGGAGAAGCACTAAGGTAGGTATGGCCCATAAAGCTGTTGAGACTATGACTATGCCACTAGTGTGCATGGATTCTTGCTACCAGGCAAGATTGTTGCTACCATGCTTTCAGCCAAGGCAGGCTGGTGGCTGAAAGCTTTACTTCCTGGAAAACAATCATCCTGTTGCTCACTCTCTGGCAGAGTGAAGCCAGATGGTCTCCCTGTAGTGCAGGAACTACTTAAGGGGCTGCCCTGGAAAAGCCTCTACACAGGTCCTGGATCCCAGAGCAAGGCTGATGGTGCAGAAGCAGGAACCTAATGAGTACAACCTAAAGAAACAGACCCCAGTGGGAGCTGGGCATGGAACAGCAGGTGGTTAGGGATGTGAATCACAAAGCTGTCTTCTGTCAGTTGTATTTTGCATTGGTTTGTGGTTGTTCCCCCTAAGTTTTGCTTTCAAGGATTCTAGAAAAGAAATCCTTACATTCTGAGGAAAACAAGTAATACTCTATATAGACTGGTACTGAAGCCTATTTTATCACCTGACAGTTCAGTTTACAATTCATACTCCCAAAACCATCCCAAATGTNTTTTTTTTTAAATTTTTCTTTTTACACAGCAGAGATATCTAAATCCTTATTACTTTCTCAATGCATTACAACCTCTTCAATAACAGAACAGCTAGGAATAGAAGAAAAGTGTACTGAAAATATATGCCCTGCATATGCAGCAGAAGGCTTTAAAACACAAAAATGTCCCTGCTGCCAGAAAAAAAAGCTTACCATAAGTTCAGATGATGTCCTCTTCAGTAACCTAATGCTCTGATTTAAAGTGCTCTATTGGGAAGGAGGGAGAAAAAAAGCTTCAAGTCATTACTGCAAGTAAGCACCCACCTGTTTTAAGCTGATATTCATGCTTTGATCTTCTGTAGATTACTTTATTACTAATACTACATATCACATTGTATACAACATTAACAATAGCTGCACTAAAATTAATACATTGTGGGTTTAATCACTGAACCAGTACTTCACCAACAGCACTGATTTAAATAAAGTTAGATGCAATAAACTAAGTAAGATTGGAGGAAAGATGGAACAGTTAAACTCAGACCCAAATGTTCAGAGAATTGTATACTGTGCAATTTCTGAAGGGAAAAAGCACTTACCCTAGCTTTAACATATTTCTTGACAGTCAGTTTTGTAAAAGAAAAAAGAGATGAGAATAATTAGGAGTTAATTAGGAAAGAACAGCATAGAATCAGAGTGGACCAGATGACCTAGTATTTTTTTGTTAGTGGTACAGACACACAATATTAGATGCTAGGATAAACTGAAAGTCTTCATGTTATGTAGGGGAAAAAGCAACACCTAACATGCAGAAGATTCACAGCTTGATACTATACAAGTGTCTGTCAAAATCAGGCAGAAACAGCTCTTTGCATCTTTCACACTACTCCCAGGATTTTCCAATTCCAATACTGTTAAGTGACTGCTAACTCCAAGAAATAAAGTGTCAGAGTGATAATGGCCTTTATTACTGAAGACCACTGACAAGCAAAAAAAGAAAATGAGTGATTTAGGGGGTTTTAGGGTTAAGAGTTTTGTGAAGTTCTCCTCTGCTGCTTCTTCTATTCATATATAATCACAAATAGCTATAGAAAAAAATGGGGAAGAAAAAGGCTATTATTTTAGACAGCTATATAAAACAGTAGCATTTTAAGTAAGAACACTATTAGAACACATACTTCAGCCAGATGACTCTGCATTGACACAATCTATGCTTATAGAAGTCCAGCTTTCTAACCTCTTTAAGAGATTTAGAGATCTGTATTTTTTACAAGTATGTTTCAGTATTGCTTTAATGTTTTACCATAGCTTGCTCCAGTGGAACGACTTGCTGGTTATGAATCATTCGAATGTTGTTTGCATGTCCTTTTAAGGCATTTTCCAATGCTCCTTTTGGCTGCAAAAAATGCAATTATGCAATATTGTTCAGTAACCTCAACAAAGCAAAAAACAATCAAAGTTACACATCCACTCCAGAACAGTTCATACTAAAATTGGGGTATAGCAAACTGTATTCCTCAAAANAAATCACTGTATTAATAATTCAAACCTCAGCAACCAAGCCAGATACACTACCTTGCTTTTCTGGCTATAACATTATCAGGACAGATCTAGCTGAAGAGAATTTTCACATGATGCACTAAGTCATTTTAAATACAGAAGAGTGAGCACATCTCCCTCACACTTGCCACAAGCCAAACTTGACTGCAAGAAGCCTACAGCACTGCACCCCAGCTGGGACAAGCATCTCCCAGTCATGGGTACTTGCTTCTGTTTTGGAAATGTGGACATCACCCTGAGGCACCCTCTGCTTTCCGAGGGACACAACATTTTAAGTATCTTCAGCCAGTCACTTGGAAAAGCACCTGTGAAGGGCATTCCTTATTTTTGTAGCTCCCATCTTTCAGTCAGAAGATAGGAGTTTCTGCTCTGATTTTTAAGTTCAAACGTCTGCCCATTGCCAAATACTATAGAATTTGGTTTTACTCTCAGATTTATAAATTTATAAATTTATTTTCCACTTCCTTTTGGTGCAAAACCATTTTGTCCCCTGCATAGGCACTGAATACACACAGCTAACTCCATTTTGGATGTATAATAATGGCAGACCTCAGTGCCCTGAGATGTGTTTGCTTCCTGTGAAGTGTTCATGTGAGCACTCAGTTGGGTCACTGAGCAGTTTCAGGATGCTTCATCTCCCATACTGACAAAGTGAATTAATTCATTTACCTAACACCACATGTTGGGGGTATTGCTCCTTCCTCCATAACCTGACTCCTTAGTTTGATGTAAGTTTTATTCCATTTGCCCCTTCCAGTCTAAAAAGCTATTTTTAATTCTGTGTAAGGTGCCAAAAGATGCAAACTAGACACACAAAATTAATTAATCCCATAAGTTTTTAGTTTATTTTTAATTGGTTCTAAGAGCTATCACTAGTAACAAAGTGAGATTATAAAATATCCTTGGAAATCAGTGCCATTTTTTTACAAATCTAACTTTTATAATACATTATATTATTGGGGTTTTGGCCTCTTTTTTGAAGACATTTCATAGATTACACTAAATAGCATCTAGAGGAAGAAATAAAAACACTCTAACAGTGAACACTTTTACTTACTTACACAATTATTTATTTTATATGAAGAAATTACTCTGTCTGATCTAGTCTTAATTCTGATGCTTCCTTAAGAGTCTTCTACAAAAAATAGTGAAAGCAACCTACAAGCATAATACACTTTCCTTTATGGAACTGTGTTTGAAGAACCCCAGCTCTCACTTAAACCCAGAGCTATCTAACTCTGATATGAATGCACGTGTGGCAGGAAAAACCCTTGACCAATCAAAAAAAAACCCCAGCAACAAGTATGACTGAATGATGCAAGAGGTAGAGCAAAAACACCAGGAGCCTCCCCCCACTTGAGGAGGGATGCATATCTGATACATTGCACACAAGGTGGTCTCACTCTGCTGTGTCCCTCAGCAATCCAAGCAATTGAAGCACATGTGCAATGTAACTCCTCCTGCAGTGCAGGAATCTGGCTTGGGCCAGCATCCAAACCATGACCCCCATTCTGAAAAGTGAGCATGACCTGACCTGGACATGCATAACAAACAGATCCACTGAACAGTCACTGTCTGTTAACGTGGATCTGTGCCACTTGCAGATTTATTTCTGGGCAATGTTGTAGCAATATCCTCTGACCATTGTCCTGCATTCAAAAAGCCCTTCAGAGAAGACAGTTCTTTTGTGCATTCTCCCTACACAATGGAGCTCCAGTTCTCACTACAGTCCTTACAAAGCTGCCATAGTATTAACTTTGCTACTAATTAAAAGACTCCTGCTCACTAACTGAAAAAAATAGATTCAAATAATTTTTTCCAACATGATCTAACCAATTTTTCTTCCAACTGGAACCCTAAAATGTAAAGGCCATAATAGGAAATACTGAAATGGAGCATTATCCTCACTGCCCAAGCAAAGAGTGTAATTTAAGAAAATACACTTCCAAAGCAGAAAATGTACAAGAGTATACAAAAATCAGTAATTAGCAACATTTAAAATACAGCTCATATGCAACACTGTTCTTCAATGTTTTCCTTCACATGACATTGCATCATGTATGTAAATGTTTCAAGTCCAAAAATTCTCCCATGTAAAGTCTACCTTGCTACGTATTTATACTTACACGGTATATAAATGATATATTTAATGTATTATTATATTGCTGAATTGAACTTACCAGCTGGTCTGCTCTTGCTTCTAAATCATTAGCAAATGAGAGAAGATCAACCTTGGTAACACTTTTATTGATCTGAAACAAGATGTGAGCAGTAAGAAAAGGAGTATGTGTTATTGTATTTATAGACAGTTTGCACTTAATCATACCACCTACTCTGTCTACTCTGTCTTTTTATTAACTTTAACTTTTTAAGTGTTTTTTCCCAACTTGTATGAACCTCCAAAACACAGTGTTTCACACAAAAGCAGATTTTGCTGTTTTGCCCTTTGGTAAACAAACATTTTATTTTATGTTTTGTCCCAGTTATGTCCATAGGTTGACTACAGTCTCACCTCTGTCAAATATGCTGAAAAGTCTATCCCATCTATTCCTGAAGAGCTGAAATTCAGAAGATTCTCCTTCCCAATTTCATCCAGCAGAATGATTTTGCTGAGGTTTATCTGAATGTGTTCAATTCTAAGTGCTACATCTTCCGTATACTGAGACAGAAACAAAAGAAAGTACAAAAGTAGTTTGCAACCAGTACATATTCTGCTAGAGCCCCTGCCCAAAGCATCCTGTTTTTGCTGACTCCTCATTACCTTTAAGAAGCACAGATTGATTTCTTGCTCACATCAGTTTAATTAAATTAAGTTGAACAGAATCTACCAGGCCATGTCCTAACCTGCCTTTGTCTCTTTCACACCAATGGATTACTTGCCTTCCATTCTGTTCTAACCAACATCCCTCCAGGAAATGTTATCCTTTAAGAAGGGATCTACCCCTGGCCCTAAGTAAGGAAACCAAGAGAAGTCAGTATCTCAGCTGTGGCCAGGACAGACACTCTTTGCCACAGGACTGGATGAGACTCCTTGAAATACCTCTAGTGGAGACTGAAGGTGATTGGTTATTGTTACCTGAACCCTTCTGCACTGCAGCCAAACTATGTTACCTGCAGTGCCTGCAGAACTACAGTTGAGGAATTTGAAAATCTGACTTCATTTGGAGCCTCCTCCTTTAGTCCATTGTGGAAACTCAAAATAACTTTCCCTCTCAGTGAATCTGCCTTGTTCATTTTCATTGTCTATTATCTGGGGCAGGGACTGTATCTGTTACATGGGTACAGTGCCTGGCAGAATGGAACATGTATTCCCAAGGGGTTGCTGTAATGAAGGCAGGTATTACAGGCAATCCCAAAATTAGTACAGTCCTGTAATGACAGTGCAGTCATATATCATTACAGCTGAACTGAAACTACTTCCAACCAAACCCAGAATAATTCTTAAAACCAAAGGTATATCATATCCTGGATCAACATAAATCTGACTGGAATCAGAGAACACACCCAGACAGGTATTTATGTAAAAAGAAAACTGTCACTGAACACCATAAGCAGTCTTTGGAAGACTTCAACCTTCCACACAAGTTTCAAAGTTAAAACAAACATTATTATCAGCACATAAAGACAAGCACATCAGAAAACCTTCCCTGGCCTACTGAGACTGGTAAAATACATCTTATTTATAAATCAAATTATTTCTTTCAGATTAGCTTGGACAGCTCTTGCCTCCCTGTAGGATGTTTTGTGTATAAAAACCGAAATCCCATAAACCCCAGATATACTATATGGTGTTTCGAGAGCCAACATCCTTCAGAATCATACACTCACTCAGTTTCTTTACTTACCATACTAATATTTAAAAGCTCATTGATATTAAACAGATGTTCTAGGTGAAGGGAAGTATAAATTCCTTTGTTTTCCTTGCAATCACTGGAAGAATACAAATACACAGGTCAGCCTAAAAACCACCTTGAGGACCAAGTATTAACAGGATGATTAACAATGTTTTCTAAGAAAATCAGTCCTTTAGAAAACAAAATACTGATTATGTTTTTTGAATCTCAGTCAATAACAGAAATGATTAACAGTTTCTGAAAGATCCAAAGTATTTTATCAATTAACTTGACTATAGTCATACAGTAGTATGCTGATTATCTTTAATAACTCATATAAAGGAACAAGTTGTTTTTGCTTGTGAATCACTAGAATCAGAATGTCTTCTGGAACGTGTGACATTTTTGGAAGTGCCTAAAATATGAAGCATAGAAGATATCACAGAATCAGTATGTATAAAATGATTGAAATAAAGAAGAGTTAAATATTAACTGAATTAAATCTTAATCATAACTCTGATACCTGTACACTTTTTCAAAAGTCAAGTTAACATTTGGATTTTTAAAGATGATGCCAGCAAGGTAGTTTTTCCAGTGCTTATTTAGTAAGTAAGGTGTATCCAAAACCTAGAAGACAAAATTCAGTAAAGTTACTATAATTCAAGTTTCTTTATGTATTTATTCATATGTGGTCTTTTGACACATAACCACATCTAAGCTTATCACCCACTAACAAAAATACAAGCAAAACAGCAAATTCAAACTCTGTGGAGCAGAAAGTGAATATTGAAGGTCCCATTACTAAGGAACAACTGAATCAGAAAAATCTGTCTCCAAAGGAAGACAGGCATGCACTATTAACACTGCAAAACAATTTAAACCAAGAAAGGATGAATGTCTCTTTTTGGTTTGTAAGAAGGAAGTAGAACTAGATCCAAATTCACTTCAAGTGTCCTCTAACAATGATATACCATGCAGAATGGACAAGGCCATTGGGACTCACGGGGATTCTATTAATTGTTTAATAACATGAATAACCTCACCTTGAATAAGTTTTTATCTTCAAAGGGCTCACAGACCAATTTTTCTACATTTCCACCTGTGACAAAAGTGAGCACCACTACAATCATCAGCAGCCAGGAGAAAAGAAAACTGAATCCAACACCACTGAAAAAGAAGATGAGTAAGTTTTTTCTTTATCAGAACATACTGGGAATACATATATATATATATACACACACATACTTGGGGCAACAGTGAAGTCAACACTTAGCAGCTGTAACAGAAATACGAAAATTGATTGATGGTTGAAATAGTTCTGTTTTCCAACTATGTTCTTGCCCTCTGAAACATCTTAAATGTTTCAGCCCTGTAAAGTCTTTAGCTAAAATACATTTGAAAACTCACATTAGCATTGGGCATGCAAACTGCTTTAGGAATTACATTTCAAAGACACAAAACCATACATTTTTCTTTTAAAAATTTAACTCTCTCGCCTTGTGCTCTCAAAAAAATTTTAGACTTCCAGATACACTCTTTCTCCTTCAACCAGCAGAAATGACATTTAACCCCTAGGCACTTCTCAACCCCAAACATCCAGAAATACTTTCAGAAGGTCAAGTTTTTCTTGTCTCCTTGCATGTTTTTTTTTTTGCAACTTCAACAGATGTTCCAAGTCTACTAGAAAGTTATGAATCTCCCCTAATATATTCTATTTTCTCTCCCTAGTTTTTGCAGTTGCCAAAGAGACTCACAAAGATAATTGTTAGCCACAGCACTTGCCTTATTATGGCAAATTCAGAGGTTTTATCCTTCAGCTGTGATCCTCAATGAAGGAACAACCCCAAATCCCTCAATGTAAGTGTGTGAAATCATTATTTATTTCTATTTTTTTTCAGCAGATATACCTAGGTAACAAACCAAATTCTTTTTGTATATATGTACTTCAAAAACTCAACCAAAGCAACTTTCTACCTTTATTTTCTTTTTCCCTAATAGGTGAAACTTACGCCATAAGGAAGTTTCCTCCAGTGTTGGAGATGCACCCTCTGGTTGTTGGAGAAGCATGTTTATCATACCCACAGGTGCCACACAGCAATCCAAGGTAGTAGAAGACCAGAATCAAGACCAACATGCAGCACAGAATGAGACAACCCAGCCACCTAAGGAATAAAAGAGAAAGTTCTTGGTTATTTTCACACAAAGAACATGCTGGAGATCTTCAGGAGCCATCAGGCAATACTATATTCCCAAATGTCCCACTCATGGTTCTGCCTTATTTCTTGCACATACCTGTAGAAATCGTACTGCTCCACTATTGGGAAGTAGTCCTGAACGTATGCCTCACTCTGTGTAAGATACACCATCAAATCTGCCAAAATCTTCTGAACAGGGAGTGCTCTTGTGAAGGTAGTAATATTTGAACCAATGGATTCCAGCACACTTTTGATATCTAAAAGAACAAACATATTTCACTTTTACAGACACATAGAGGAAATTTACATTCCGTGTATGCATTATAAAATGCTATTAAAGCCATTTGCCACATATAACAAGCAAGCCATGAAGACAAGTGTGAGGAAGACACAAGCAGGCAACAAAAGCACCAAGCTTTGAAGTACCACAAAAGCAGTTCAAAATACACGTTTTGTTTTTAGCATTCAGTTTAATGATTCAAGATGCAGAGTTGAGCCAGAGTTCTTCCTCTTTCCTCTCATTATAATGAATGTGTCACTTTTTATCTAGCCAACCTAAATCTTATTTTTCATGCAATATTGCAAATGGCAACACTGAGCAAGACAATTAGCCACCGAGTTTACAAAGAAGAACAAAATCTATTTAAACTCCATGCCTTGGGAATACAACACTGTGAAAGAAATTAGACTGCCTATATTGAGAATCTATACTAGTTATTTTCAATCTTATTAAAAGAGATTACTTAAATGAACTCATTCCAATTAGTTAGCAACACTCCTGAGGTAACAATCCATTAAGCCCTTTTCCCCTCAGATTATGACCAAACACACTACCCTTTACTTAGAGTTTAGACACTATTTAGATATACAAAGACATGATTAATTCATTTATTGTACATATTATCTAAGTGCAAAGTGCAGTTTCTCTATACTCTTCCCTTCCTTCAACTGGAAACATACTTGAAAAAGCAGGATGTAACTACAGGTTGTAATTTCATGGTAGGCAGTACTTCCTTCTTTCTCAAAACACAACTGCACAAGCCTTTGTTTTGATGATTACTCCTCAAATCCAACAGGTAACAAATCACAGTTGTTTTAGAAGTTTACAGATAAATGCAATTTTTTCAAGTAAACCTATTTATTTTATTTGCCTTTGTAACTCAAAGTCTGTTTTTATACAAACAAGGCCCCAACAGTTTATAAATAGATAAACCAAAAAGTTTTGTCTGTGTTTACACATCTCAGATATGGAAACTGACTAAATTTGCTCTAGATTTCCTAATGAAAAGTGTAATATTAGTTTTAGATTACTGGCTCATTACAGGCAAGTTCACACAGTACACTATGCTTATACCTATACTGTGCTTTATTTTGCCCAGGAGGGGAAGGAAAAAAACCAAACTGGAAAAACTTACAAGGAACAGCTGCTTATATATAATGCAGAACAGGTCCACAATGCAAGAACAAAAATTAAAACAGATTAGTATACATATGCTATACTACCATACAGGTACAGTCAAAGAGCAAAAAGTGTAAAGCCCAAGTAACAAAACAACTGAGACAGCCATTTATCCTTAAGGCATATTGTGACTTTCACTTTGTTATCCACCACATTTTAATACAGCAGCAGGGGGGTCACTTTTACTAACATCACACTCCTAAATATGTCACAAACACAGCAGTCAAGGAAAATTAGTTTTTCAAAACAAAAAAAGCATCAGTGTGAGGTGAGGATCATGAGATTTCTCATTACTTGAGCAGTAAAAAGCCCTACAGATAAAACTCCTACATAAAATACTACATGGTCTATTTTTAGATTTATTTTAGAGTCCTCATCTAGACATAGTTGCTTTCCATTTTTTTTCCTCTAGCATCACATTTTAAAAAATAGTTAAGCTTCACATTTCCATTTTTAATGATATTTAGCCAAGAAAATATAATACAAATAAAAGAAAACAAAAACCTTAAACAAAGCGAAAATATAGCTTGTCCTCACCTGATAAAATGTTCCTGGTTTGATTCACCACCAAGTCTGGAGTATCATTAAATGCTGCATAACCCTAAGCAAAAAGGTGAAAAAATTATGGCATATTTCTCACTGTTTGCAGGTTGTTTTTTTCCCTTTTATTCAAGAAAAGCACACACATACTAAAATGTATACAGCAATACTAAGAAAAATATGGTTTTATCACTGCACATTAGAAAAGGTGAAAGCAAAATAGGAACTCTAAGTATATTTCATATTTTAGTTTGGTCTCCAAAATATTCCTTGGGGAAAAAAACAAACTATATTTAAATACACATGAATCAGTCACAGACATCTCAAACTTTGCTGCCTGTCAGATCTAGCTCACCTAAAAGCCAGAAACATACATATGAAGAACCACTACACAAAGAAGTTACTCTCTAGCAGCCTAATACCTTCTGTTTCCAAGTCTCTGTCTTCTCAAACATGAAATGCACATTACAAACAATGAAACCCAATTGACTCTGAAGACACTGCAATGCCTTTTTCAGTGAGAAGGGGAAAGAAGGTCCACACTATGTAGATCAAGCTCAGTAGGTCATTTGCAAACTATTGCAGTGCATTCCTGAAGCCTTATTCCTGCAAGCCTGATCACTGAAGAAGCAGGAAGGGATCTCAACCCCTACACACTTTGGTTTCTGAAGTGCCTTCTATTCCTAGCACACATTTTCAGATTCCTAGATTTTTCAACTGCTCAAAATAAGCCATTCTTTTCCTTGGTGAAATTCATAGGTTCTTTCTGGAAAGTCTTGCAAAAAATACTAATATAACCATTACACTTGTTCCATTGCACCAGGTTTAATGTTAAATATGCACATAAAGAATTTGAAATAAATATTTCAAGATCGCTAGAATATAATAAAACTAATTAGGAGACCATGAATTTTTTTCTTTACTTTGAACCAAAAAGTAGACAGCATGCTACTGAATCCATGTTCTTGTCTTTTCTTTTTTTCATGGACTGTTCTTTCAAGCAGACAACTTGCAAAAACATTTTAGATTTGTATTATCCTGGAGATACAAAGCATGACATTCATACTTTCAAACGTTAAATCTTGGCCACACAGTGAGAGATACCCAACCACAAAGCAGGTTGAGGTGGCAACAAAAGAATTTTGCTTGAGAAAACAAGGGGAAACAAGTGATACACATATTCCAGTTTATTCATTAACAGTTTAACAATCTGTCAAGAAACATACCTTCTGAACCAGACTAGAAAGGTCTATTTTAAGGACATCATTGATCTTTGCAAGCTGTGAGCTCACACCTGGCAACTGGGAAGGAAAAAACATGCCCAAGTCACATTGCAGTAGCAGGTTTGCTAATTCAGTAGATATTTCAAATTTAAGAGAGAGGGTGAAGAAACTAAAGTGATCATTACAAGTATCTTCCTAAACACTCATGAAACCTCTGCTGTACAAATGCAAAGCTCAAACCTCAGCATTTTTTGGAGGGCAGATTATTTCACTGCCCAGACTAGCACTTTAACATAGCTTGGCACATTTTATCCTTTTCTACACAGATGAAAAACAGTGACTGAAATTACCCAGAAACACAGAAAAAGGGAAGGTCACTTATCTCACAAGCCACAGCACACACCAAGCCACTGAGTTGCAAGAAATACTACTGGGCCTATTCAAGGCAATCACACTTTGAGAGTCTGAAAAATACTGTTAAAAGATCTTACCCCACTAAAATTGGCATTGATGTTCAGCTGACCTAATGAATTCCTGATGATATTGCAAGTTGAGGCAGCCTGAGCTGCATTGCATGCCGAGTCATTGAGGGTGTTGCTTAGGTGCATTTTAACTTCTGTCAAGTTTGCATGAAGTCTCTCTGTTCCCTCCTGCAAAACCTCTACAGAGACACTCACATTTTCCAGAGCTTCCTTCGTTTCTCTGATGGCTGCCAAGATGTGAAATTTTTTAAGAAACACTTTTGTTAGAAAGCAGCCTGTAGATACAGACATCAGGAGAAAGTGTACATGCATAAATCATATCATCTTCTTAACAATACTGATTTAATTACTGTCTCCTTCCCAGAAAAACCATCTAGCACAGAATATATACTCATTGCACATAAAAATATACCACTTATGCTTTTCTATGAAGCAATTAATGTACTCAGGTTACTTTTATTGAGATTTCATCCACTTCCCACTTTTCTACCCTTTCCCTACCTCTCCTTCCTCAGTGGTTTCAGTAAAGAACTTTAACACTTGGTCTTTAGAAACTACAAGCCCATATCCATCAAATTCTATTTCCAGTATTTTCCTTATAATGCAACTCACAAATCATATAGCTGCAAGATGAAAGGTAAGGAGACCACATTGCATCAGCCAAGCATTAATGAGTGTTCCACACTGTCTGGCTTTAGATTCCATCCCAATCACACCAAACAAACAAAAGAAAAGAACCCCAAACACTGAACAGGTGTTTAGTATACAAAGAACCACACAGACACAACTAAGAATACACAGAGTTACAAAAATAAAGTTGCACTTCACACCACACAAGGTTTTATCACAATTTTTACCTTTGATAGCCCTTTCCACTTTGACTTCAAGACAAATAAGAGAAATAAAGCAAAAA
>WEIU01000721.1:394820-433764 GCA_013389925.1 Aegithalos caudatus | reverse complement strand
AAAAGGAGAACGATGACAAGTGAATGAGAAAGAATTCATGGGTAAAAAAAACCCCAAAACCAAAGTGACTCAAGCTCATGGATGCCTTCCCTTTGCTCTGTAAGCTGTATCTGATTCCTGAAAAAGGAAGCCTTAAATGGAAAAATAGGAAAGGAATATTTTCACTAAAGGGAGAGAGAACTAAGAATGAGAAATGCCAAACTAAAAGATATAATGAAGAAATGCTGGCTCTCATAACAATCTTGGCAGTGTACAGGAAAAAAATCTCTGACCTGTTAAAGACTAATCTGCAAGTAGTTGTGGCTATAATAAAGATGCAATTCTAAAAAGACAGCTTTCCTAGTCTCCCTTATATTCAACAGAAAGGGGTAGCAACCTGAAGCAGGAAATTCAGATTTCATCTCTATTCAATGACTGGCAAAACTAAGTATCAACAACAGCATGTAAATTCTGATTTAGCTTTTAAATGTAGTTATAAATCTTAAGATGTCTGAAATCCTCCCTTTGAAAGAAATATCCAGGCATGTAGAAAAATGCAAAGTTGACTCATGGTATTGCACAAAGCTATCCCATGCTGTGCCTGTTTTACCATGGCAACAGAACATTATACAACAACATGTACATCTTTACCTCCTGCCATTGTCAGAGCTGCATCGAGTGCAGGACGTACTTCTTTTCCCAGCTGTTCTTGAACTCTAGTTCCAAGCACAGGTCCAACATCTGTAGTATGGAGAGATAAAAAAAAAACCAAAAACAAAAACCAACAAATTATATACTAGTTCAATTTAAACTGTCTTTTAAACACCCTGCTGTCAGACTCTTTACTTAATAAATACATTATGTATATGCACACATATGTATGCTTATATATATATTATATATACAATTTCATTAATACACACAGAAACATATGAATAAATATGGGTATATTATTGAAATTTTTCCAAGGCCTGACAGTCAGAACTTAAGTGACAGAAGGTAATACAGGGACACAGTTCTGCTTTATAAATGAGAGAAGTAAATCAGAATATGGTAGAAAATATTCATTAACACTTGACCATGTGGGTAAAGACACACAAGAATTTCAAGAAAGCCCACAATATGTATTTCACTGCATTTGCTACTTTTTTGGGAACAGGATTTTTTCCACAATTTATCTTAAAGAGGTCCAGCATCCGGACAGGAATTCTGTGGCATGATCTTTCACTACACACTGTGTTTTCATAGTGCAAGAGAAACTAAAAAGTGGATTCTTTTC
The DNA here is from genome assembly GCA_013389925.1 of Aegithalos caudatus. Lineage (NCBI taxonomy): Eukaryota > Metazoa > Chordata > Aves > Passeriformes > Aegithalidae > Aegithalos > Aegithalos caudatus. Next base: position 432,506 of record WEIU01000721.1, on the reverse strand, counting down.
CTTTCTCCTGTTCCCCATGTATCCATGAAGACCAAGGTCACCCACGAGGCAGACCTGGCCGTCAGCTCTGAAATCCCTTAAGCACCTTAGGGCCCTGGTACAGTACATCCCACATGGACACACAGCCACAGCTACCCCACCTCCAAACACTCCAGCCTCCCTGCCCACACACAGAAATGAACCTTGCTTCACCAAAGCAACACAGAAACGCTGAGCAGAGCTGGGTGAAGCATTTTAATGTGACACATCCTTTAGGTAATCACCTGCTCCTCTCCATTTTCAGATCACAGTAAACTGATTTTTCAGTTGTCTTCCTTTTGATGAGATGGGAATACTGCATGGTACAGAGGCATCCCTTCTACTTGTTTCTACCAAGCAGAAAACACTTCTCAGCATTTCCTTAGGGTGGGCAAACTGAACTCATCTACACCACACTGCTAGTGTTGATTCCCTTAGGAAAAAATCCTGTACCCAGGTGTCACACACTTAATTATGGTATTTCAAGAAAATATAAGCTATCTCTATTTGATGATTGCTCTCATCACAGACCTTGTAGTTTCTGTTAACTAACATTATAAATTTGCCTTGAGAACAAATAAATATTTAATTTGAAATTTTAGTTACTGTTATTATTATCATAGACTTAAAGATTATTTAGAAGATTTTTTAGACCAGAGAGTTCCTGCTGAGAATGAAGAAGGAAGACTACTTAACTACTGCTACTACTACTTTCATAGGCATACTCAATGTGCAATAAACTCTCACACCGACAAGACACATTAACCTCAGGCTCTGCCAAGTTGGCCAAATTGAAAACTACTTTTAATATGCATTTTAAACCTACAGAGAAGCAGAGATTCTGGGCATGAGAATCAATTTATTGTAAGTGGCACAATGCCACGGCTGCACAGCTTGATCCCAGCAATCCAACAATGCAATCCCTCAATCCAACAATGGAAACTTGTATGCATGTATTTATTAATACCAGGTAACAATGCACCCTGAATCATTATGTGTACTGATTATGGTCAGCCCTCTCTATTGGGAATTTTGGAAAGGGAATCTTAAATGAGAAAAGAAAAAAAAGTCAGTTTTCTAGTTGTTTTTTTTTACTGAGAGCTTTAAAAGTGATGCCTCGTACTGTAACTGTGCTGAAGGGGAAAGTGCAGCCGTTCAAGCTTTATCTCCTGCTCTTCAACTGCTTGCTCTGAAATGGCAAATACATTAAGCAGCTTTATAAAGAAGATAAGCTTATACCTCAACTCCTAGCTGAATAGAGGACAAAGGCAGAACCAGAAAAATAAACAGAGATCATTGGAACTATCATAACTGCTAGTAGCTCTGTTACTTGATATTTGGCTCCAGTTTAAAAACTGAGGACAAATATTCCAAAATATTCCAAATACTCCAAAACTGAAAAAAGAAAATAAAATATTAGCCTGACTTACTGGATAAAAATTTAATAAAACACTTTTATTTTGGGAAATACTATGCATTATACCAGCTCTGAGACATTTTATGTGAAAAGGATTTTAGTCTCACTTACCACTGAGAACAGCACTTCTATTTGAAAACCATATTCTCATAAATGAAATTTCACTTTGCACTATGAGCTAAGATAATATATTATCTTATTAAAGCTTTTAAATACATTTGAAAACACCCTTTAAATAAAAGTACTTACTATTTAGGTCAGAAAGTGCTTTATCCTTAGTTGTGTTGTACTGGCTCACCAAGTAGTCAATTTGCTGAGAAGACAATGGGTAAAAAAAACTATTAAAAGAACTGAAAAAAGTAACACTTTTGAATATATCAAATAGTCACTTTGAAACAATCAAAATTTTTCTGCAACCCTTCCAAACACTGGCCTTCTACTGTTTTCTACTATTTTATTTGCTTAACAGAATTGCACATTAAAAAGGGTTTAAATGGGACATCTACTTAATTGCAACATCTCTGTGGTCAGTGATTCAGCTCAAAAATATTAAGTAGCAGGAATGGTAGCCTTATGGAGGCTCCAAGTCAGTCAGGCCAATAAGGCTTTCCATGTCTTCAACATCGTTACTTGATTTTCTCTTGGCACTACTTCCTCCTTCATGGAAAGACATGCACTGATGTGGCAATTCTGAAACAATTCACCAACTCAATGGATTTGTATTTGGGCAGCTCTCAGAGCTCCTCTTGTGAAAAGGAGTCAACTGCTCTGTCTTAATATAAATAGTTTTCCTTACCCCAAGTGGATTTGGCCCAGTCTCAACTTGAGCTCTACCAAGATATCATAACAATATAAACCAGCAACTCAGTTACCACCAAATCCTGAGTTTGGAGAAAAGGCTAATGAAAAACCATACCAAGTAGAAAAATTACACTAATTTTGAAAAGACATTAGTAATTTCTTCATGTTTAAAATAATGCACTGTGAATTCTACGGCAACTGAGCTAAATTGGTGTAAAGGTTAACACAATTGACAAATGGATTTATAATTTTAAGCATGATTCAAATGTATACCAAACTGTATCTGGCTTGCAGTCTCAAACTTTCTGTGAAATAAAGAAAAAAAAAGACAAAAAATCCACCCTCAAAACAACCTATTGATCAGTGAATCTAATTAAATGACAAAGTAGGGAGTGGACCTACTGTTTTCTAAACAGGAGAAAAAAAATTCAGAATTTCTTACTAAGAAGCCTGTAGGTACATTTTTGCATATTTATTGTTTTGGTCTACCTACGTTAACCAAAGGACTAAAATTTTGCTACAGTTTTTGCATTGTTTCCAGCAATGTCCCAGACAAAAGGCAATTCTGCATAACTAATAGTGTTATTGCTCAATACTCACAGTCTGCAAATCTCCTGTGACACAAACTCTTAACAGAGGACTTCTCTCTCAAATCCCCTTATATGCTGTACACACCTCATACTGGTGAGTCAAGGACATCAGTTTGAATTTCAGAGCTTTATAGACAATTAGTTGAATATTAGAACTTTTTTTAAAAAAAACTGTAGCTCTTCCCCTTCCCTCAAGAAATTCTTACAAATGTGTGTGTACACATGATACTCATACACCTTGTCTGACAAAATGACTCAGGAGATACAGCTGATGCCTGCATCAACACCAAGTCTAAAAGAGAAAAGGTAATAATCCGGCACTGAAACTAAAAAACTACTAAGTGAGGCTTTGACTAACCTCTTGCAAAAGTGCAAGTCCTGACACTTTAAAATTTAATAATTAAGAGGTTTTATTAACATTTTAGCTAGTGTCTGTTTCTTCTCTTAAGGTAGCTTCTTCTACGTAACAGATTTTCTCCTCTGAAATTCCCAGTTGTTGGAACCCAGTGCACTGTCAAGGAGATTCTGGTGGTTTCTGATGTGACTGGATTGATCATTCTGTGCCCAGCATCAGCTCCAGACTGACCAAAAGCACTCTGTTTCAAGAGGGATCATTGGCATGACCTCCAGTTCTTGCCATATACCACCACCATGCATCTGTCACAACACCCCACACAAACAAACTTTGGGGAACAACTCCAGACAGGAAAACATTTGAGGCATCCCCCCAGATGTCTCCTGTTCTCACACAGCCCTGGTCAGCAGAAAAGCACCCCAGAATTACTGTGACTGGGATGCTACTACATGTGTAGATTCCACATAACTGCATGAATTCCAACTATTTCTAATTTATCAGTCACATGGAAGTAAAACAGATTAATAAAACTGAATTCAAATAATTAAAACTAATGAAAGCCAAAGTAATAGAACTGTGAGGCTTCTCTTCCCTCCTAGAAATTCACAAAGAATTAAAATTGCACATTGTCTACAAGTCTTCCTAACTAGTATTTTTTTTCCCAACACAAACAAGTCCTCAAGCAGAGGACTACTTATGGAAATCTAAGGAAAATCTGAAAGCAAATAGTCTTTCCTGTTCAGCATGGTACAGTGTGACTCTGGTTTACAGAATAAACAGTCCAAACTCTACCTGGACAAGAAGTTATTGTGGCTCTGTCCCGAAGCCCATAGAGGTACGCCCAAAATACAAGGAAACGGGAAAGAGCAACAAGGAATCCAAGTTTTCATGTCAGACTTTTTTTATGTTTTCCTTTTAAAACCTTTTGTTTTCCAAATTATCTTTCTTCTGTTTGTGATCTACACTAGTTCAGTAGGAGGAAAAGGGCCTGCAACCATCACAGCAGCATATTTCCAAAGTATAGCTCAGAAGTTGTTCAAGGAATGCTGATCCATCAGGATAACTCTCAAGCACTTACTGCTGTGTGAAAATATCTTACCTTTTACTGTTTATTCTACTTAGTGAGACTCACACACAAAGAATAAACAAAATACTGCAGGTGTACAGAAAGAAAGAATTGTTTTCTGTAATATTTCTTATTTATACCGCTTCCCTCCCACCCTCATTCCCCACAAAGAAAAAATTCTTTACCGCTGGAGTGTCGTTAAGGAAAATTTTCAGATCTTTAAAATTACTGTTAACCAGTTTCTTTGCTCCTCGGACTTGGTTAGTTAAATGCTGGTTGGCAGCATATGCACAGAGCACTCCAACACTACAAAAAATACAGATAACAGATATTTGTTAATATAAGTGCACATTCTAACATAAGACAGAATCAAAAAAATTAAGAGCCAAAAAAAGTCAGTATTATCAGAAAAATAAAGGTCTCCATAAATTACTATAGGTTCTCACATACACCATGAGGCAGACTATAAGACTGAGCCAAAAGGGCCAATACTGTACTAGTAATTCAAAAAGAAAGAAAGGAAAAGCGATGTAACCCCAAAGTCTTCCGAAGTTATTATGTACAACTACTAATCCATTTGCATGGGTACTGCCAGAAAATGTGTATAGGCTAAGTAAACTGTACAAGGCTTAGAAACATTAGGCTCTTTTACAAGTATCATTAACCTTGACAAAGCTACAAGCAAATGCTTGCCAGTTAACTGTGAAAAGCAGTATTTTTCATTTGATAACTTCAGCAAGATTAATTAATAATAACACAATTTATTTACATAATTGTATGGATCATTCAAAAGCACACAAATAGTCCTTAGTAATGCCAAAATAATATGCATTTCCTGATACACAGAAACAAAAGGTGGAAATTGACCTAGACTTCTTGTCAGCACTGCTGGTGATTATTTTCTATTTGATCACTCCTCACTGTAAAGTTTTCATTATGACATGGCAGATCTGCACAAACAGTAAGTTAAAAGGCAATTAAAGGTCCCATGTGAGACTCCAAAGATCTCATCATACATGAACCTTTGTTTTTGTTTAGCTTAGGTGTAAAACAGACTTAAAGAGAAGGATGAGTTTTAAATATCTCACATTCACAACAGCTAACCTTGCAGACAAGTACCAGAAAAGTCAAGAGTAACCACCACAGTGGTAACAGCCTCAAAACCAGGCAGACTACAAACCCATCTGATGGGCTAAGCACTAATTCTGGGATTTAACCAGTAGAAAGGTGAGATGCACCCAGCACAGGCATGATTTATCCCCAAGGGGCAGACACTGCCTTGAGGCCATAGTCAGAAGCATTACAGGCAATTTCTGGTTGTCACATTTGTTAAGTCTCTTACTTTGTATTGCAATTCAAGAGCTCGATACTAGAGAGGCAGTACTCTGAAAGGCCATTATGGACACCCCAACACAGGAGAATGGAATCACCAACACAAATGGTACTGTACTCCTGCACAACTGTCAAACTCCCTAAGATTGGGTGTCAAGAAGACTTGGATACTGGTATTTTTAAATAAGACTTAGAGAAAACCCAATCCAGGCTCTCTATGGGGGAAAAGATAACATGGTAAGTATAACTCTTGCCCCAAACAATATGCATTCCAAAGAAGTCATAATACAGCCATATAAACTAAACTATGGAGAGCTAACAGAAACCTAAAATAACACAACCTGTGTATCCTGGCAAGACAGGAGCAAACACCCTGATTTATGATGCTCATATCCTTCTTCAGTGAATCAATACCAAACCATTACCTTTATTTTGCTTTTCCTACTTTAGCTTTTCCAAACAATATAAAGGCTTGTTCTCCTCATAAAACTGGTCACGTGCAAGAATTTGTTGCTCTCAAAGATACTCTCTGAAGGAAAATTTTAATTTCAAAGCAGGTCACAGGGAGAAATGGCAGGACTATATGCTACAGGTCAGATCTATTAAGATTCCTTTACTAACACTTTTCTCAACATCCAAAAAGATTCATGACAGGATGACAGTGATTGACATAAAAAGATTACTTCTCTACCCAAAATTTCACAGCTATGTCTTCAAAAGTGGCTGTTAATTAACCTCCCAGAAGTCACTAAGGAACAAAGGGACACACACATTTATCCTCCTACTTAACCTACAGCAAATGGCATAGTTTTATTGCCACTATGACCAACACTCAAGCAGACACTATTATCAGCTGCCACCCAAGGAATGAGAACTCAGAATGCCTAAATACCAAGGAACTGAGTAACTTTCTATTCAAACCGTTCTATAATTCTATGACAAGCGTAGTAAGTTTAATTTTGGATATAGGCAACATATTATTTCTTTTCACGCTATTGTGATGGCAATTGCTATCAAAATATTTTCAGCTTTTCTTTGTTACTCAGAAGACAAACTATCTCAAGCTATCAGGAAAAGCAAACGTATATTGCTCTGAGGCTCAGAGTTTATAACCACATCCTCATTCTTTAGACAGACAGCACTTTTATGTCCTTTCAATTTTATGCTCAGAGATCGGAAAGGTCAATTGGAAGCTAACAAAGCAGTACTTTGTAAATCTCAGCACAATCATCTTTCTCTTCATCTTCCTAAATGGAAGGAGTGGGAGGAAACAAGATATTCAAGCAGCCACGGTACTCAGAAACAAGAGTGACTATACTCTGAATGTAACTAAACAAACACACAAGAGGAAAAATCTATATACTATGTAACTGAGCCTTGAGTCAACATTCAATAAGCAGCTACGAGGAGAAAGTCATAAAGCAGGAATAAAAAAGGACATCCCACTTCTGTAACACGTTAAGAAAATTGTTTTAACAGTTCTTCAGGAGTCCAATATTCCACACTCAAGTTTCTTGTCAGTTTTCACAGATGCATATAAATGTTACTAAACCAGCTGCAGGAGGAATTCCAAGCTTTTCTTTAGCTGTGCTTGCAAAAAATTTCAAGTCACAAAATAGAAACCCTGATCTTATTTACACATTGGAAGAATAGCCCCTTGCCTCGCTACCAGATAATAAATTTAAAATAATGGCATAGAGGTTTCTGTATCAACATTTCAAACAATTCTTTCAGATACTATTGATTTCCAGGTTCTGAACAACATGTATTACCAATCCTACAAAGCCAAGAGGACAAATGTAAAGCCTGATGAGGTACTTGACAAGATGCCAAACACCATTTCCTTCGTCCAGACTTGGCTTTCCCTAACATCCATTACTTCAAAAAATAAGTTATAAGACAAGCTCTCTTGGAGGCACAGAAAACTGACTATATGTTCTTCTATGCAGTAACCAGGACATTTTATAACACCATCAAATTTGGTATTGCAATATATTCTTTCTTAAAAATCAAACATTCCTCCCTTGCCTTTATAATGTACAAGAACTAACAAAATTACATTTCTTTCCCAGGGAAAACGTGTTTACCTAGGCTTGCAGATGACTAGTGAGTAAGATGTAATAGGAGGTCTCTGTCCCTAAATTTTTGTTAACATTTGTAGAAAAGCATGTAGTTGTTTTCACGGTAAATCTGGAATATCAAATCTACTTACCTATGTATTTGATAGCTTATTTCTACATCCTCTGCTCTTTAGAAATAGAATCCTACTTTGTAGGGAAACATTCATGTATAAAAGCTGTGAACTACCAAAAACACTGCATGTATTTTTGACTCAATCTATAAAGAAATATTTCAAACAGAAAGTGCCTGTACTGGAAAATGACACCCTAAAGGCCTATTAAGATAAATAACTGCAGATATAATCACAGGTTTTCTGAGTTTTTCTTTCTTATACCCCTTCTTGAAGAAATTGTACTTATCACCTTAAGCCCAAGCAGATGTAGTTGGAGTCTTTTTTTAAATTGAAGGAAAAAGCCCCACACATCACTCCAGTAAGCTGAGTCTAAAACCTCATTCTAAATTACCAGAGCACTTCACTAGTGGAAAAGTAAGAAGAAATGTCCATCATTATTAAAATCTACTGGCTGAAGTATTTTAAAATCTGCAGTAACAGCATATATATGCCAGTGTGAACTTGCATCCTGACACACAAGAAAACCCATCCCCATCTTGCTAGAGTTCACTAGATCTGTTGCCTGGATACAGAGTCCATTGCAAGCTCCACAATCAGAGTCTCTCCCCTACCATTCCTCTCCACTGTGCATCTAACCTGCCTGTCCCAGCCAAGGAAAGACAGTTTGAAACCATTTTTCCATATCAAGGACTGGGGAAAAGAAGAAAAAGGAAAAAAAAAAAGGCTCAGTGAGAGAATTCCAGAATGTCTGGGACCACAAGAGAGAGGAGAACATACACTTAGATGGTAACCCTGACGAAGTGCACCTCCTAGAAATCCTTCCCTCCAGCAGCTGTCTAGGTGTACATTCCACAGGATTGCCTTCAAAGCAAGCTCCACTAGCAGAGGTATGGGTTCAGGGTACTCTGAGGGGTGCCAGCCTTGCTAAATGCATCTTCTGAAGCAGCACAGCTCGGGGTGAAGCAGTCTGTGGCATTCCAGTCACTTGGCAGGGGTTTGGGAGACCAACTCCCAGAGAAGGCCTCCTATGCTGCATGAACTTGAAATTATACCCAAACAATGACAGGACCTGCCTTACTAATTTCATTGCACATCTCAATGAAACTCGAGATCATTCAAGTTTTCATCATTTTGGCTCTATCTGCAAGTAGCCATAAGCATTTTACTCGCACAGGACTGAACTCTTCTGGTTATTGTCACAGCTTACATATTCAGCTCTGGCACAGTCCTTGAGAAGTGTGATTTTGGGAAGAATTATAGGTAAACATTCCAACTGAGCTGAAATTGCGTAGGAACTTTGGGGAAAAGCAGGTTTCCACAAGTAAGTGATCACAAGCATACTTTTTGAGTACAGCACAAACAGTAGAAATAGTTTTAAGTAAACCTCAGGCTTCCTCCAGTATTTTTTGTTGGGGCAATGGCTACTAGTAAGACTGTCTTTTTGTGATACAGCACAGCAGTATCTGACATGGGCTTAAATAGATCCAGGCATGGCATCTTCTCATTCCTTGTTAAAGAAGATCCAGGAAGGGCAGGAGAATCTCTTTGTACAGAGGCATACTGGAGATTTGAGCCCTCATTCAGTCTGGGATCAGTAATATCAGCCTTGTAAAGGTCTATTTTGCTTTGTACATCACTCACAGCATTAGAGACTTAACCAGGGAGTCCTCATATGAGATTATCTCCACTTGACCTGCAGACTGATTTCAGGCAACACTCCCCACTTAGGGTAAGCATCTGATACATATGATGTCTCAGAAAAAAATGGGGGAGGGGAGGAGAAATTAAAGAGGCAATTTCCTTAGTTCTGGAAGCATATTACTAGGGATCACTGGTCTGCCAGTCATGACCTGGAAGCATTTGCCTGTGCTGGGTTTGCTTAATCCCGCAAGGATAGCTGGCAGCAAACACACAAGTTAAAGAGACCATCAAGGGGGATAATCTTAATTTCTCTACTAACAGGCAACATTCCCCAGCCATTATAGCCAGAAAGGAGCATCATGCAACACAGCATCCTGCAATGTGGTAGAAAGACAGCTGACAAGCTCAGTGACCTACCTCCAGTTTCAACATGCTGAGAGGCAATTTAATAACTTACTGTCTTCAAGGCACACTAGAACCATAAAGAACTTTTGTCCTGTCATGGCAGGGGTGACCTGTCACCCTACACCATTCGGTTGTCAAGTGTTCAGATTCCTGAGGGTCAGGTTTGTTAGTGATGTCTGGGAGAAGAGAGCATGTTCCCATATCTGATATAAGCCTGTCCTCAATTTGAGCATAAGCAAGGTCACCATTTGTCATGACACACAGTAATAGAAAAAACTTAGATTACAGTGAGGTGACAAAGTACATCCCATATGACTGAACAGTTACACTGTATATAGATCAAAACTCCTTTTTCCCCTTTAACAGAATCACAAAATCAGGATAGTAGGTAGGTGAAAACATGAAGAACTTAAAGGAAAACAGAAAGCCTGAAAGCAAACAATGTATTTTGAAAGTGGGAAGTCTTGGTTGTAGTTCCTCCACTACACACCCAACACAGGAGTATTTTCCCAATATCAACAGTGCAAAAATGTCTCCAAACTCCAGGATTTATAGGGATTGCAGCACGGTTTAAAGTAACATAGGACCCAGAAGAAAACCCATTGTTTTGAACTAGTATAAATATCTGGAGTACAGCAAATACTGAAGGAAGTCACTTGCTTTTTTCATCACTAAAACACCACCAAGAACAAAGCAGTATGTGATATCTCATGTTCTCTGGGATCTGATACTGGATGGGGACTGAACACAGGACACGTCTCTCATGTTCGCAACTGTAATGTAACGTTCTGCAACTGCTGTTTCAACACTGGCAAAAATGTCATTTTCCCAATACAACCATAATTTTTTGGTTTCTTTCACACCTACATTCTGCTTAAGTAAGTACATAATGGCCTGTGAATAGCAATAGTGGCAGCATTTTTTATAATGCAGTTACGTTTTCTTTAATAAGCAATAATAGTACTTAATCTAATAAAATAATTTCTGCACCTGCAAGCTAATACAGTAATATTATTTGTCATTTGACACTGCAAAATAAGTGCTATACCAAAGTTCATATTGTTCTCTTTATCGCACTTGCCTTATTATTAAAGAAGCAACAAAAAGAAATGTTGCAAAACAGCTCCTCTGACAGTCAGCATTTTTCTTCTGTCTTTGATGCATTTCCCCACCACAGTTGTCACAGCAACGACACATACAGAAGCAAAGTCCCACAAGAGGCAGTAACAAAATAAATAGCAATCCCAAGGCTGCGGAGACTATAAAACCGATTTCATAGTAGATGGCCTGTAATTCAGACAAAAATAGTGGTAATAGCAGATATCACACAGTAACTGCAATCAATATAGAGCAAATAATTAAAAATCAAACTACAGACTAAACCATCCACTAAGTTACTGAGGTTATGGACTTCTATATTTTGTCAATAATTGACAACTTTTCTAACAAAAAGATACATAATATTGTAGATACTGATAGCTAATAATTACTTAGCTAGAGTATTAGCTAGGCAAACTACAAGAGTGAGTACTAAGAGAGAAGTAGGCTCACAAGAAATAAACGTGAATCAATACGATGGAAACAGGTTAAAAATGCACACATCTGAATTCCAGACCAAGAATTTACTGTTTCTCACATCTGTTTCCAAAAAAGCTCCACAAATGTCAGCAAGGCTAACTAGAGCAACACCCCATCAGGGGAAAAAGGAGACTTTGCTTTTTATCCTTTTATTCAGTTAAGAGTAGAAAAAATAATCTGAACCCCAAAGGGAAGTATTTCTCTGGATGATCGACGACAATGGCAGAGGTTACTCCTAAGTGCTGAATTTAAAACTGCTTAGGGACTGGAAAACATGAAGAAGCAGACAGATTTCAAGATCTCTCAGGTAAAGACATTTATTCTGCTGATGAACAGCAAAGGAGCAGCAACTAAAAGGACACTTCCAAAAGCTGGCAGGAGTGAAAGGAACAATGCAATGCAATACCCTGACTTGCTTTCACACTGCAAGGGCCCCAGGGCCAGGCAGCCCTGGCAGGGCCCTACACGAGGCAGTGTGGCTCCCAGCAGACACGTGTGAGCTGGCCCGGCTGTGTCCCGCTGCTGAAAACACAACCCAGACAAACCCAGACCAGGGAGGTGTCTGCACAGAGATAGCACTGTGTGGGCATGCCCCAGGAGTCCTTCTTCCCTCACAAATCCCTCTTCTCCTTTCCTTTCCCAACCTTAGCAGAACTAATTCTCACACTAATACTTTGAGTCCTCTTCTGCTTTACAGATTCACCAGCACATGGGCAACTTGGCAGCAAAAGGATGAAACTGAGGTTGTCTAACTGTCCTGCAAAATAAGTTACAATTTCTCACAAGATATCAATCATGCTCTAGTTCCAGCTTTGCTGATGACCTTCCTCACAATTCCTAATTACCAAGTGAGCCAAATACAGCAACTACCACCATTAGCAGAGTTGCAAATTTCTGCTCTAATTACCAATTCTAGTATGAAAACTACACTTTTAATTATTATTAACTGCTTGTTAAAACCTGTGCTTCCTTCTGAAGAATACAAACTACATGCTTGAAAGAAGAATTTGGCTGGATTTTGCAAAAGAATCACTGTTTTCTATATAGCTGAACACTTCAAAAATGATATGACAGCATATGTTATTTTAAAATAGGTTAGATGGTAAAATAGTATTTAAAGTAACATTAAAAATGGTTATGAATGTTTTAACAGGAGAAGAGCAGACATGGTTAGTTTCTTTTCAAAGCTGTACATCTACCATAAGACATTACCTGAAGAGTCAGGACAACATTTTCTGGCTGTGGAAGTCAAAACAAATGGAGAGTGTGTATAATACACAGGCAGCATGCACAAAAAACAAATCCCGTGAATAATGAATAATTAACCATGACTAGACCATAACAATTAACAACACAAAAACAGTAACAAACAATCCACTAAAGTAAAAAAATGCACAGAAGCACCATTAAATTATGAAAAATATTTACAATAAAATACATAGCAGCTATTTTCTGGTTTCCTTGGTGAATGAAGGGAATCTAGGATTTTTCCAAGAAATACTTTAATCTTAGGACATTGACAGACCAGTTACTTCCACGTTGAGCGTTTGTTTCATATAATTCCCAATATATCTCACAGAAGGCCAGAGATTGCATTATTTTGTGGTTTGGTGATTTCTTCATGAATTCCACCTGTCATAACTCATATGATAGTCTTGACTAACTTTTTCTTCTCAGTGCTTATTTTATTTTAGTAGCTCCAGTAGTAGTTTGGGGATCTTAACATATTACACACAAATTTAATCCTCACTTTTAATTAACCATGTAGAGGTTCAATTTAAACTATTCAAAAGAAATAAAAGGGGTTCAAGAAAGACTGAAGAAATCTATTTAACAGTGCTTACCTATTTTCTAATCTTTAAACCAGGAAAACACTGAAAACTAAACATTCAATGACAGAATTTCAGAAGAACCCTATTTCCCCTTTGCTTCCACATGGAAAACAATTTATTGTATTTTCCCCTTCATCTCTGCCTCCCAAATTCTCAGCTGACAGTGCTTTCCCCTTTCTCCTAACTGGAAGAAAAGCAGACAAGCTAAAGATGGCAAGACCCCTCAGCCCAAAGTCTGATGTGTGAGCATCAGAAATGTTCAAGTTTTAGCGATTTATCAGCATCACACACATCTTTTTGAAACCTCTACTGTACAGTACTACTTAAAATGTTCAAAATTGTATTTTGAACCTATTTTCTCCTGTATCAATGGAAGGATGACTACCTCTTCCCCTCCCTTCTTAATCTGGTACCAAGCATGATTTTAAACATTTCCAGCATGCAGCCTCCCAGCAGGAGCAAGCAATGGCAGCAGCAGCAGCGAGCTGGCTCCCCTGAGCAGACACGGCTCAGCTGCTGGGCTGACCTGGCAGACTGCTGCCCTGTTGTTCATGGTTAGAATCCAACTGGGAACACTAGGACACACAGCACAGAAGTGGGAAGGGCCTCCTGGGTCACTAACACATTCTATAAATAGGTTAAAAAAAAAGATACAGAGGAATGACAGCAGAAATTTAACAGGATAAATAGGAGAAGCAGATTTCCTGCTCCTGAAGGGCTGTTCTCAGTTCTTGGTGAGCAACTTCTCACATGTTCATTTTGGTCCCCATGCTTCTGTGCTAGCACTGTATTTTGCCCAAAAAGCAGAACCTTCTTCCTAGTGCTTCCTCTCCATGTATATTTTAAAGGAGTAACCACACCCCTAATCAACTCTTTTCCCAAGCTGAGCAAATTCCTCCAGTTCTGTTCGAAGATCCACATGTTTCCCTGATCACCCTAATGGACATTTTCTGAACTCATCCTAGTCTGAATTCATTCTCTCTGCATTTGAGTGATCAAAACCCCTGCTCATTTACACCCTTCAGCAGCATTCACACTTCCCTATCTCCACTGGAAATTCTTCTAGGGACACATCCACAGCCATGCTAGCTGCTTCACAGCTGACTCTCACTGATGCTTCTGTCTTCTGAAGGACACTCTACTTGTCCTGGTATATTTTCATTTTCCAGATTTGTTTCAAGGTTTTGCACTGTATTCAGGTCAGAATCTGGATTGATGAATGCCCTGTTTCTGTTCTGCTTCTTAAGCACTCCTAGTATTTTAACTGCCACCCTATAATCACATCCCCTACACAGGACTAGTCTCAGATTTCTTATGGTTTACATACTAGTTACTAAATACTCTGCTTGTGGTTGGGAATACTACCTACAGTCGAACAGTTTTGTTCTGAGACTCTCCCATCCAAGGCCTGTCCTCAGGTATGCAGGAAGAAGCTGTGATGCACAACTCTAGAGTCCCACCAAGCAAGCAGATGGGATTTGCAAGAGTCACTTGATGCAGCACAACAAAACCCACACACCAGGAGAGCAGAGCTTATCAAGCTACTGGAGACAGGCTTGTTGTTGGGAAGACATGGAAGCACCAAGGCCATGCTGGTCACAGCAACAGCTCAGTGTGTGTGTGCAAGCACCACACTCATCCTCCTAATGGGAACACCATATTCTGGGGACCAGAAGCAAGCAGCTCATATGAAGTCACTTGTCCATTGCCTGGGCAGTTTTCTGCAGTTCCTACTGCAGAAACTCAACTCCTGATTCAAAAGTGAAACACTGTGCTCCGGAGCAGCCTAAAACTCATGCACGTTCCATTCCACCTTCTTGCTTATATATAAATAGCACATTTATAATATAAATTTAGCTTTTTGAAAACAATAGCTGAAACTTGCATGAGAGCTAAGCAGATTGGTTCTCCCTAGGTTTTTTGAAATAAAAACAGTATTTTTCAATACAAACAACCATCAATCTTTGTGCAACAATCCCATTACAGCTGGAATTTGTTAAGTCAACCTTAACTATGAATAGTTTCTTTACAGTGGCTTGTAAAATTTTCTTTATAACTGGTATCATATTTTTCATTAAAACATCATATTTATTTTTAAAAATCATATTTTATTCTGTTCATATCATTTAAAAATACTAATTCCTGGTTTAGAAAAAAACCCGAATTTCAAAGCCATAGTTTTCATTATTTTATGCATACACACATAGACAATTTACCTTTTGATAATCGCCCTGTGTATTTCCGAACTGCTGCTGTGCTAGTTTTCTGATGAGATCTGAAAATAAGCAAAAATATTCCACAGTTTTAAACAACATAGTTTATAAAAGCAGAGGAAAGAGAATAGTATGAATTCTACTGTTAGGTTGGCAAGACAAAATTAAGAACAGCAATCAACAGTATAGGCAAGCATGTAAGTGTCCCCATAAATCTGTCTAGTAACAACATTTCTAATCAACTGTGTTTTATGAGCTCACAGGAATATAGCCAGGTTGTCTATCAATTAATCAGTTGCTGCTGAAGTACAGTGATGGTTTTTCCGAGGTCTTCCTCTGCACCATAAAATCATTTCAATTTTATCATAAATGTATCAATTACTTGGACAATGTTTTGGCTATCAGCTTTGCTTCATGTTTACACCAAGTACATACATGCATAAATATACAAACATACACACAGCATTAGATACACAATGTGTAAAAACAAGCATGGTCATGATGACTTTCTGAAGGGTACAAAGAAAACCCTTATCTTGCCAGCATTATCCTGATCCTTTTCCCTCTTTTTATTCTTGTATTTTCTTTTTTGATCTCTGGATCAGCAATATGTAACACCACCAAAACAAATCAGAAAGTCTAACACGTTACTGTTTACTGTGCTGTTACTATTTACTGTGCACTGATCCAACAATCACTGTAATTTATTCACAATATTAAAAAATACAGCAATCACAAAAAAAAGGTAGGAATTTAACAAACTAGTGCCACCTTCAGTAAACCCTGGCAGCTGCAACAAATGGATCCCCTTTTTGGGACATCACCAGCCTACCATTACTGAAGTTTTGACAACCCCATGGAAAGTTGGGCACTATGGGTCCCAGTCCCTCCTGTGACACCTGCACTTGCAGGGGAGGGGCACCACCAGCTCTGCAGACCCTCTGCCCCAGAGAAGCTCCCGTGGCCCTGGGCGTGCTCCATGCTGGGCAGTGTAAAAGCAACAGTGTTTGGATGTTCAGAGAAATAACTGACAGAACTTCTGGTCTCCTCTGATGAGGAGGAACCACGTTAGGAAGGAGCACACTAACAGCTCAAGGAAGAACTCTACCCCCCTATGCTCATACAGAGCTGGACTTCATCCTACTATTGACTTGTTTTTAGTCTCCCCATGCAGAAATTAACATAGTTAATGAACAACCTCCAGCTGGAGGATAAAAGCCTCTAGTAAGTTACCTAACCTGGGGATCCATAAAGGACTTGAAGGTGTAAAACTGACTTTTCACCTCCCAAAAATACAAGGCCTCTCAGAATTTATTGTAGCACTTGTGAAGTATGTTTAGGGAGTTCACAGGGGCTGTGATCTCAGTCTTCTCTCACCCCACACAAGGCTTAGGAAAACAAATTCCAAAGCAAGCAGTGGCCACAGTTCTCCCTCCTCAACACCCTGCAGTGGGAACATGGACTTGACTGATGAAAAGATCCTGAAGACATCCTCACAGAGAACTGTCCAAGGAAAGAAAACACACAACATCAAAGCACCAACTGCTGGTTTAATGAAGGTAATCCCTGCAAGGGAGCTGCAGCCAGCAAGACTGCCAATTAAAAAATAAAATCTGTTAGTGCATCAGTGAAGTGCCAAGCCACAAAACATTCATTGCATAGGGAGTACATCTCAAAACACTCAAGAGTGCTGGTAAGCAAGGACTCTATTCTGAGGCAATCTCATATTGGAAAGACCATACATAAAGTACAAGGTAAGGCTGAATGCCACAATAAGAGAAATAAAACCAAAACACACATGGAATAAGTGCCTGGGAAGCACAATAGAGTTGTGATCCCTGCAATTCCTTTCACACTCTGCATCTTGGGAGACACGAGACTGCTGAAAGGAAGGGCACACACCACTGTATGGGCAACACACAACTCAGCCACTGCTGCAACTCTGAAACATCTCACACACTGGCACCAGCAGAGTCCTCCCTGCATCTGAGCATTGCTGGCAGCATCTGTGCTCTCCAGAAGTATCACTAACAAGGAGATACAAATCTAAGTGAGGCAAAACTGCACAAACCCCAAAGATGTAATTCACACTGGTTGTTAGACTAATTTCTTCTTCTTCAGCAGAGGTAACATTTCTTTCTTCCTGCTAATATCTATGCCATGTAAATAAATTTTAGAAATATGGCTGCATGAAATAATAAATGCATTTTTTTTTATAGCTAGATGGCTTTCAGCATACAGGAAAAGAAGTAAAATAACTCTCCTGTTTATATATTGATGCAACTATTTAACATAGTGTCATGGCCACTGATGAGAAACTAACCAGGTTCAATTAGAATGTGACAGAAAGGAATAAAAAGCTTTTGTGATCCTCAATGCATGAAGCAGCACAGACTGTGTGCAGGTGAGCAGATGCAGGAGCCAACTGTCCAAGATTCTGTGGCATCACTCTCCTTGATGCTGCTCTGAAGGCAACCAGAAGAGACCCCAGCAACCTGCTCTCATTTCCAGGCTGCTCCTAACTTTGAGGTTCATCTTGCTTTGGAAAATAGTTGGACTTGATAATGTCTGAAGGTCCCTTCCAATGCAAATTATTCCAAAGTTATCCTGCAATCATAATGACTTTCTATTACAAATTACTTAGTGCAGTAGTGAAAACACTGCAGGAAGCATGTAAGAAGGCAAGATTTTATTATTGACCAAAATGTCCTTTGATACATTTCCTACTATTGAGAATTGGTACAAGAAAATCTTAAAAGCATTAGCTTTCCCTATTAAATAAAATTGAAGGCACATTTACCCATTTTCGTAGTTAAATGTCTGTCCCCATAGTAAGTTAACATTAAAAAAACCCTCAACCATGTTACATTAAGTTCTGCTTACTTGTATAAACACACACAACCACACCCACACAGATTTATGGACCTCTGCAGGCACACATCATGCATATGAAAGTAACTACTCAAACAGAATAGTAGAGATCAGAAGGAACCCCTCAAGTTCATCCAGTCCAACCTCCCAGCTCAAGCCAGAGTGACCCCCACAGGTTACCCAGGGCCACATCTGGGCAGGGTTTGAGTATCTCCAAATGGAACAGACAATACTTTAAAAAAATCAAACTAAAACAATCCAAAACTTGCTCTGATTTCTTGTGATATGCCTGAATTGCTCAGTGTTCCTGATTCACTACTTAGATTACTTTGCAAGGATTTTTCAGAAGTAACATGATGCTCCAGATGCTTCAGGGTGTTTTTCTACCCTGCAGAATACAGTGATTGACCAGTCTTTACCATGAATTTATTATTGCAATAGCTTTCAATATCAACACAGTTAGACACATCCTCAGTTGAATAATTTCAAATTAAATGTGGAAGTTGTATATATTCCATAAAAATATTTTTGGCTAGAACTGAATGTGAGATTCCCTGCAACTCACCTATCTGCACACACAAACAGGGCTCAGTGATTTCACAGCACCAAAATCACTGCTCAGATGATCTTTAAAGGTCCCTTGCAACCCAAACCATTGTGATTCTAGAGGTTTTATTGCACATTGATGATAATCACAGTTACTGCTGCAGAGTTTAGGGGTTAAATGGGAGAACATCCTGTGCCAGGTACTGTGTAAACAGAGCTGCATATGGCTACACTGCTCACTGAAGCACAGTGAAAAGACAGCTCAGCTCACTTTTAATTCAGCCTGGGATTTTGGTCAGCTTTTATGAAGCATCTTTCCTCCCTAGCTAGAACATCTCATCTCTAGCATTCAAATAAGATTTTATTTACAACTGGATTTGGGTAACACCACACAACTCTCACTTGTATTATTGCAAAGTAACATCCTGAGGCCCATTTCTGTTTCAAACATGAAAGTGTTAGGAAGGTGTGATTAAAAAGTGGTGTCCTTTATTTTCAAATTAACTGGATTACTTCTGAAATCTTGGCTTGACCAGCTGTACACATTGTTTCACAGGACCAGTAATCCACAGCTTTAGCACAAACCACATTTTATCATTGGGGTTAAAGAGATTTACCTTGTGAGGCTCATTTACACAGCTAATTACATTATTGCTTTGCTGAATCCTTTCTACTCTCTTCACACATGCAAAATGCCATCTGCCCTAGTAAATCTAACTAGCCAGATGAACTCTTAATTTACCAATGCAATTTGTGAAGGAATATTAAGTACCTCTGAGTATCTCCAGTTAAGAAAACATAATCACTAACTCCTGCATTGCAAGAATACTGTGTATATAGACTCAATATCTCATTACTCTGTCAGGAAAATGAGGTTATCACTAAGTGTGCTTCTTAGAACTGCTCTACAGAAAGGGAAAGCAAAAATAATAGAGATTTTAAAATAAGCTGTCTGGCTATTAAGTACCAATTTAAATTAATTACAAATTCTTCTGCCAAGGAAGCTTTTCAAATCTAGGTGACAAGAAAATAACTGGAGTAAAACCTTTGGGAATGCTATGCTTCCACTTCACTCAAAAAATTCCATTGAGCCAGTTCAGCTGTAGTGTAACTCTAGCATTAATCAAATTATGCCAGAAATTAATGGCTCTTTAATGCATAAATATAGTATATTAGGGAATTACGCATAATATAATATATTAGTCTTCTATTCTGAAAGGTCTTCAAGCAAGCCAATAAGAACCATGACTGAAGCATTCATATTGCACTAAAAGAAGATGTTTTTCGAATTAAAAGATGATGTTCTACGAATTCTGAGGAGAATTACATAGATAATACAAATGATCAATTAGTAACTACTTTATTGCTATAACATTCTCATGTATAAAATAATATTTCAGTCCATTCCTGTCCATCTACAATAGATATAGAGTCAATGGACTACATACACATTGAACAGTTCAGAATCTCTCTGAATGTAGGTCAATTAGTCTGACATTAATGAATTAAAATTACTTCAAACTTGGTGGGTTTTTTTTCCTAATTATGAATCATGCTAATGAATATCTCTTGCAAAGCCAAGATAACCAAGAAAGCCTTTCAGACTTATCAGAGACAAAAAAACCTTCCAGGTATCTTAAAGCAAGTTTTACAGCAAGTTGAGTTTACTGACATTTTAAAATACTTGCTTTGACTTGAGTGGGGCTTTGGTTGTTTCCCCAAGGCCTTGAGCCAACAGCCTCCACCACGGTCAGATTCAGCTCCCACTGAGAAGCTCCCCTTCTTAGGGTAATCCAAGGTTACCTTTGGTCCTCTTTACTGTCCCTGCCTCCATTAGGGCTTTGCTCACTCTTGTTGCCCCTAATCCCACAGCATCACTTCCCCCTGGTTCCACTGCAGAGCAAGGTGAGAGCTCAGGAATGCTGATGGCTGTGAAGAATCCACCAGGCACTGTTGGTGACTGCAGAGAAGGAGGGCCCTGATACACTCACACTGCTCACCCCATGTACTCTGCCCTCTCTGTGCAGGGCAGGAACAAAACTCACTCTCTAGGACAAGTGGGAAGTCTCACAGACAAGGAGATCTTCCCAATTCCCACACGGTAAGAGATCACTTTGGTGCACAGATAAGGAATCTAATCCAGGCATTCACTCCTACAGTCTAGACTGTTCCTTTCCAACTCCAGATCGAAAAGCTTCACTCCCCGCTCCTCAAAGTATTTTCCTGTGACAGGTCTGAGACATAGACCCTGTCCTTAACCAAGAAAAAGCTCCCAGTCTCCCTGAGTAATTTCTCCTCCCACCCTCCCCTTCTTTTTAGGCAGTCTCTCTCTATACAATTCACTTGCTTTATTTCCATTAAGTAACTGAGAACATGAGGTTGTTTCAGCTTCCACCCTCTCAAGAGGCCATTCTGACCCTCTTCCCTTTGAGCACAACTCCTCAACAACACATGGATCTTCTCTTGCTTCAGTGGCCCACACAACATCACCCATTTCCATTACAGAGGTGGTGAAAGGAAATTCTCTGTTCAACCACCTATTCACGAGCATTAAAGAAATAACGAGCAAAAAATCACCATGCCTTTTGGACAAGAGAAAAACCAAAGTAAGAAAGGAACTTTGCTGCTGTACTTCACCACTAATGTGCAAAATAAAGCCCTAGAACCTGTTATTACACAATGCCCAGAAAAACTTGTTTGAATGGAGGTCAAAATCTATCAAATACATACTCAATTGCTTAAGTATTTTAACCTCTCATTTGCCATGGCAATCTGTCTTGCCACCCTCTTCTGCCTTCAGCATGCAGTTTCTCTCATCAACATGAATTCCATTCCCATTCTTTGACTCTGCTTTCGTTAATTACATGTCATTATCCTACAGTACTCTGGCTGTCACAAAATTCAACAACACACTAGCAAAAAACACAATAAATACATTTTTAAGGTCCAGCAGATTTTTAAAGCAAATGCTGCATTATTCATAACTGAAAGGACAAGCTACCAGACCACCTAGAAGTGCACCTTAGCTGATACTGCATGCAGTGCAGGGCAATGTGAGAGACAGCAGGGAGCAGAGATGCAATGTGAAGTAGCAATGAGGAGATGAACAGCTGTGAGCAGGGCTGAAACTGCAGGAGTGGCCTAACACGGAGAGCTTTAGCCAGAGCACAGGTAGGACTAAGCATGGTGGAACTGCTGAAGACAAGGAATTGCACAGCAGCAACAGCTTCCAAGGTAACTGGAATGTGAAAGTAAGGAGACTCTCTTTACACCCTTCCTAACAGAAATTATTATTGGTCTACTGAAGAAATAAATTATCCAGCAGTGGATCAGATAAAAATAACAGTCAATGAACTTTGTTTATACACACAAAAAGTGTTCCCAAAACGGAAGTTATTAATCAGGAAGACCAAACAGGTAATTTAAGTCTTCCAGAGGAAATCCTCACACCATACAGCTGCCCCTGTAAAACTGGAGGTTATTAACTTGAGGTCACTCTTTAGTGCAGTCACATTTTCTCTTTAGGCACATTCTGCTTTCCACTGACATGCACAGACAACGTTAAAGAGCCTGGCCAAGGAAAAGGTTTGAAGAAAAAAGAAACAGCCACAATATCAACCGTTACAGGATGCATGGAATGAAAGATTTCTCCTTTGAAAATAACCTTTGCAGGGGCTTTCTAGTTGTTCCTTGCTACAAAGAAAGTTCTGTTCTTGCTGAAGTTTTGGAAGAAGAAAAAAGAGAGTGAAGCCTTTAGAAAAATCCTTCCTTAGGAAGCTGCAATGAATTTGCATGCATCACACAGACACAAAACGAAGTTGAAAGCTTTGAAGAAGTATTCCACACAGAAACTACATTCTCTCTTTCTCTAAAGGCAACAAAACTTCTGTAGCACACTGTGCCATGCCAGCTATTTTTTGCCACTTGCTTTGTTTGCAGAACCTCAAGTTGTCCCTAGGCCACCATCTGGTAGGGATTTACAACAGATTACAGGCAAAGATTTAACTTGGTGCACTGTATGTTTGTCTGGTTTAGCACGCTGCACAGGCTGAGCAACTTCTTGACAGGTTGGGCTGCGTAGACATACTGGACTTGTAACATTGATCAAAGTAGTAAATATTTGGATTGTATGAATATTTTTTCTCTTCCTTTATCTCCTCAGGAGTTGATGTAAACTGAGGAAAGCACAGAAAATCCTCTCTTGCATAACTTGGATTATTGGAAATATGAACACAGATAATTAATTGAGAATGACATGCTGGAGCCCTGCTGACCAGATTACCTCAGTGACTGGCATTCTGGCAGCTTCCCTGACACTCCTCAGAGCTCCCTTTCTCTGCCTCCCCAGTTTTCCAAGAGCTGCAACTTTCCACGGATGCGATAACTGAGGCATTCATATTGGTTCATACAGAGACCATTACTTCACTCAAAAATCAAAGCAAAAGTAAAGATTGCTACTCTGAAGAGAGCTAATTAGGCCTGATGCTTGGATTTATTTGGTACAGGTACAGGCACCTTTCGGCCGAGTTAAACAGCCAAAGCAACACTTAATAGAAGTAGCAATGTTCACATTCACAACGTAATCACATTTTAAAATTCACCAAAATAAAATAATTTTGTATATTTTCTGTCAAAAGAAAGATCTTGACTACGTTATGATGAAATACAAGTCATAATTTAATCACACAGCTGTTTTTAGATAAGAAATTTATGTGCTTATTGAAAAAGGTGTCAAAGTAGGTTTGTAGGGGCATTTTTATAACCAGTAGGCTTACACTAAAATGTATATACTGATAAATTAGTCAGCTTAAACTACACTGACTGACATTTGAAGCACCTGGTTTCTCTTCTAACACGAAGATAACTCACTTTTGGAAAAAGGAAGATGTATACTCAAAAGCTTTAATACATATATGGAAAACTGTAATACTGTTAAAAGGACTACAAAACCCACTATAATTAATTATTACACATTTATTTTGCTCCAGCAACTTTTGAATATTGCATATTCACTTGAAAAAGGCACCACTTTGGTTAAGATCTGAAAGCTACACAGACCATCTTGAGAAGCAAAAACAATAGTGAGAAATGGGGAGAGGAAAAAATAGTGATTGTCATTTCTAATGTAATGAAACATTGACTAGCAGGACTGTGGAAAGATTTGTTGCAAAGATCTATGAAGCTGTCCTTACTTCAGCTTACATCATTCAGAAAAAGTCACCACTGAATAAGACTTAGGAGTTTATTGTTTTGTGAACAACCACCTAAGCAAATTACCAGACAAATATAATAGGGCTAGGCTGTGCTATCTTATTAGGATGGTCTGTAACAAAGAAAAGAGAGGCTCAAATGACTGCTTTTCCTGTAACAGGCAGTCTCTGTACAGTATTTCACATGATTAACTCAAAATGCTTCATAACAGCCAAGACGATGAAAGAATTGAGAAGCCCCTTAGAAGGCTGTGCAAACATAATTCCAGTAAGTTTGGTGATATTTTCCCTCCTCTCTCTCCCTATCAGTTCCAGAGCTACAGGTTAGAAATCAGAATGAGAAACAGCACTATGTGGATAGATATGATAGCCTGTGAAAATTAAATGAAGGGGCAGGATAGACAGCCCAGTAGTAGCCACTGTTAAGCTGGGAAAACCATGGTGCCTCAGCAGAGCTGCCTAAAACCCAAAAGATGTCTGCAGTTGCTGGTAATGGTGCCAGACAGTGTGGCTGATCCAAAATCTATTCTGTCCCACTTCTCACTACAGGAGATACTGTAGGTATGCTCTGCACGTCTCAAATAAGCTGTCACGCTTTTAGTGGTACTAAAAGTACAATAGTGCTAATTATCTAAATATATGCATTTTTAGAACATGGTACCTTTGCTTTTTTTCTTTAAAAATATGCAAACTCCACCAATGAAGACTGTACTTAGAATGACAAACAAGAAAGCCATGTTCACTGACAACACCATCCTGTACTCACACCCTCCCTTCCTTGCAATCAGCACCCCTGGATTCAGTTGCATCCAGAACTTCTCCCCAGTGCACTGCAGCAGGGAATGCTGCTGATCAGCTCTCTGGCTGTACCTTGTGTCTCCCACTAACATACACACACACACAGAACAGGGTCAGGACAGTTTTAAGGACTGTCCATGCTGTAACTCTCAGCAGGTTTCCTGAGTTTCTCAGCACCCCACACAGAACGTGCCCAGCCCACTGTCCAGAGAGGTTCCCACAGACAGAAAGTATGTGGCTGTCTCACTGGGAGAAGGCAGTTTAGATTGGGAAAATACAAACTGTCTGAATACTGCACAACTGTAAGCCTCTTCAATTTATGATTATTATTAAACTCCAAGAGGCATGGCTGTTTGAGAGACCCTGCAGGAACTACCACAGCCATCTGTGCTAATGCCACTTTCAAGCACCCTTCCCATAGAAAGTAACCCAATGCCCTCCAGCTCTACCTGAGGTTTGTTTTCTTTAGTTAATCCCTTCTGTCCTAAGTGTTGAAATTGTAGTGAAGCTTAACTGATGTCTTCCAATTGCTGTCAAAGCATGTTTTTTCTCCTAGGCACAGCTGGCAGGCAGAATTATATCAGATCAGGGCAAACACTGAGGACACGGTAGAGAAAGGATTCCAGTTGGGCATAAAGAGCAAGAATTTCAGGTTATCAGCTATGCTATACTGATTAAAAAATTACTTCCATATTTTCCATAAAATGCCTTTCTGCAAAAGAGATTCCTTGTTTACATCATCCAAAAGAAGCAGGCGGGAAGGCATCAGAGAGCCCTTAACATTTGCAACTGTAGTTTCTGTGGTAACCCCCAGCAGATATCTATACAAGCCTCCCCTCCCTAAAACCCATCTCCTCCCTGCCCACAGAAAGTCCTTTTGACAAGCAATCTGTTAGTCTGCCGTTTAGAATAAATCAGGGGGAAAAGAATTACTCTTCTGATGCCTGAGAAAACTAAAAAGCCAGCCTTAAATCTGCTTCAGAAATGTTCTCAGACTGCTCCTCATTTACATGGGCATGTCACCAAGCAGAGCAGCTCTTAACTTCCCAACACAAAATGAGCAGTGATTTTTTTTAACACTATTTCCTTAAATGTATATGAGTGGGCAGAGAAAAGAAGAGGCTAAATTATCTCATATCTTCCTGCTTCTCCATCTTCCCCAGTACTGCCAACATTATGTACAAGAAATTGCTTTCAATGTATACACCGTATTTCCAAATAAAGGAGCATTGTTATCCCAGTTCCCCACCACCACTGTAACACCTGTCACTGCATTTTGCAGTGTACCTGTCACACCTGCATTTTTGATATACACACAAGTCACTGTTCTAAATTCACACCACAGCTCTACTCACAGCTGTGGAAAAACACCAGAGGGATGGAGTGAAGGCACTGACTGTCAATTGACAGCAGAACTGAAGCAATCCAACAAGCAAATCTAACAGCTAACTTAGTAAGGGGCAGACTGCCCTTCCCCTGCCTCAGATCCTGCACCAGTTCCACCTGTGCTCCCAACCCAGCCCCCCGAGGGAAGCTTTGAGAAAACTAACCCACATGCACAGGGGGGGTAACTATCAAACCATAGCTAAAAAAAAAGTAGCATATCACGTCCAAACTAAAACAAACTTCACATAACAGGAAAAAAAAGGATATCCTAAGTTATGTTTTTATGCAACGTCATAATCGCTAGAGGTACCTGTGCAAAATTTTATGGTGCTGGACTGTAGCACCTGCAGAGTCAGAGCCAGAGCACAGTCCTTTCACCTTGTGCAGACATGCCCAACATTCCTGGAAAAATCCTAAGTTTAAAAATAAAAGGGCACTACCAACTACACATAACTGAGCTTAGCTCCAACACCCAGACATACATATTTGTTCTTGTAGGGGAGATATGGAAGACTTATTACTAACAGGAAGCAAAATTAAAGTAAAAATGAGCACTGAAGAAAGTTACAAACGGAAGAAAAAAGCTGGTTTCACACACACACACATGCAATAATTCTGCCTTACTAAGTTTAAGTGAGGGGGTGATAAAATGTTTTGATTCCTTGCTTTAGAACCTCAACACAGCGAATAGATAAAAAAAGTCAGTATCCTAGGAGCTCAAACCTACCCAAAACAACAGGGTTTTGCATATGCACTTTCTATTACAGCTCTACTAGCTACAGGTACAGTTTATTTTCACATCAAGTTACAAGTTTCTTCTTTAAAATATCTGGAAATAATTTAATTTCTAAATACACTCATGTGATTCATTACTGAGATAACTCAAGACTAACCTGCTGAATTTCACTATCTGCAGCTGCTTTAAAGGCTGACTAGACAAGGTGAAAAAGGGGTCAGACACAGGATCTGACATTAAAATATTCAAGTTGTGATCCTCAGTCTAATTAAACTGTTCAGCAAGCAAGATTCTGCAGTCAGAAAGAACTGAGAGGTGTAGTCCAGGTCTAAAAACCATCTTGTTTTTGTTCCCCACAGTAAACAGTGAATTTAACTCTTCATACTATCTTTTGCCCAGAAAGTACCTGCATTCAACAGTTGCCTTTTATGTTAAAGTTGTACTCCCACTTCAGCACAAATGCTTATCTAGAGTAAAGGTCAGAAGTGGGAGAAAAGCAGCTGTAACTTAACTGGTAAAATTGTTCTGCAGTATGTTCAGCTACAGTAGGGTAAGGCAAACAAGCTTGTAAGTTTTTGTCTTATTTCACCCAAAAATAGGAGCAGGTGCTTTATTCCCACGTTCTTTCCTTTATGAAGGCTTCATACTTTTATTACAAGACACAAGTTGTGTCTTGTAATAAAATAAAAGAAGCTAAAGATTTGTTTGGCACATCCTGCTGGTAAACTGGAATCTCAGATTAACGTTCTCTTATTGCAACTAACAGCTGTTTCCTTGGGAACAAAGGAATTCATAGCAGCCACAGCATCATACTGACCATGCCCTGTCCATACCAAGTTCATATCTGAAGGTTTCCAACACAACAGATGACGTGCACCATCTCACAACCATGACAGACAACTTTATCAATAAATCAATGCCATAGTTTATGAAAATTTTTATGTAAGAAAAACTGATTATTCATTTTGTTAGAAGTCCTCTTTCTTAGCTAAGTGATAGAAGCAACTTGTAATTTTCCTATTATCATCTCTTTATTTAAGTGGTGTTATTAACAAGAAGGAAAATGATGCCTCTACCCTAAACAGTTCTCAGCAATAGGAGTAGCAGCACAATCATTACCATGGAGGAACAAAGGCATACTGAGATTAAAGTGACCTAATGAGCCTCAAGTAGCAAATCAGTGACAAAGCAACCTTTCCCACTCCAGTGTATCATTAACTCAGAGTGGAGGCTCCTTTCCTGAATAACAGTTTACATTTAAGTAAACTCATTCCTATTTACATCATCTGGTAATGAGTACAAAAATATTTGACTGGTGGAGTTAAAAGCAGAATCTATTTAGATTCACTGAAGCACTGCAATCAGATATCCTAATTCACTTCTTTTGAGCTAGTTTCCTACCGTATCCAAAGACAACAGTGCTGGTCCATAAAGTTTCAGCAATTCAAAAAAATCTTAAAGGGTTACAGTTTGTTGCCCTGGTTCTGTTACTGTACTTTACATGAGAATTATATTTAATCTAATTAATAACTAACTTACTAAATCTAAACTTAGGTTAAAGTTGTATTTCTACAAACTTGATGGCATGAACAAATAACTACTTATCTCAATATAACTAAAAGAAAGATCTCACAAAAATACTTCTATTTTTCTTTAAGTGAAAGTGACTGATTTTTTAAGTGATCCATTTCAACTGTTGAGTCTTAGCAGCATGCAATCAAGAATAACATTTCCCAAAGACTCTCATATACTTCATATCTTGTTTTATCATAGCAGTATAAAGCATAAAGGCATATAGTATATGTATAAATATATTGTATATATTTATACAGTATAAAGCATAAAGGCATGCTTTGGACTGAATGAGTATAATTGTTATCCTGTAACATATTCAGCACCATCAGAGCACTAGTAGAAGATGACTTGCAAAGGCAGGGGTACCTACATGCAATTAGACAATCCTATCACTTCTTTTCCTCCCAGGTAAGAGTACTAATAGATTGGAAAACTGAACATTGAGTACTTCCAAGTTTTAGGAAAAAATGTAAGACTGCTAAGATCAAAGGTCTAAGTGATTGCTGCCAAGGCTTACACACAAATGATACTTCTTTATGTTCTGGTTATATGCAATACACTGGGGCATCAACCTGGAGCTAACTGTTCTGAAGCACCAGTCCCATCAGAATGACAAAGTCTGAAATAGAAACATTAAAAGGCTTGATTTCTGTGCCCATTTCTCATCATGTTTATTTTCATCTCTGAATCAGAATTAACTCTATTTCAAGCCGGAATTAAAAAAAAAAACCAAACCAAACAAAACAACCATTTTAAATATGTAACTGCACCATTAATACACTGAATGTGAAAATAGAACAGCATATGGCAAAAGAGATTATGGGGATTAGCCAATTAAATGGTATGACTCAAACCGACATGAGCCGTCAAATCTGTGTTTTGCAGTCAAGTATGTGGGGCCATGGGAACATGACTTCATTTAATGCAAATAACAAAGGCAAAGTTCTGAAAATAACTGATTGGGCAAAAAGTATCTTCAAGGAAGTAAGGAGAAGTATGAGATGTTCAAACTTACAAGCTAAAAACAAACTCTTTACTTCTTTAATGCTGGAATTCACAACTTGACACAGAACTTACTACGAGCAGTCCCACCAGACAATAACCTTGACCATAAAGTCTGTACTCACTAATTATTCACATGCTTAGGACACAGGATATTAATTTTGACATATAAGACTACAGACCAAATTCTTGGTAATATAAAACACAGTAAACATCTCAGTGAAATCAAGTTTCCACAAGCCTAAGAGAACAAAATATCCAAGCAGGGCTTTAGGCAGAGTGGAGGCTTGTTTCTAGGACCTGAATGCAATCCTCACCATCAGGTCTCACAGAGACACAGATACTTCACCTGCATATTTAACAGAAGGAAAGAGACAAAACAAGCAGAGATATCCAGAAACAGTGCCTCCCAAAGGTGAGATTACTGTCACCTTCATGCAACTGCCCTCATTACACCTTGTGTAAGACCTGCCCAAAAGACACATTCTGCAGGAAAACAGGCCAGGGTATTATTGTTGGTTAACCCCTGGGACTCAGCATTTGCCTAAACAGAATTCATTCATTCAAGTTCAGCTGAGCTCATTCTTCTACAGTTATGTCAGAGATGCACAAAGAAATGTCAAAAATCCAAGCAAACAGTAGTTCACAGATATCATATATGTATGTGACAAATTAGACTAAAGAATGTAAGGCTTTATATTACAAAAAGTTTAAATGTATAAATTGAAAGCAGTATTACAAAATAATATAAATACCTTTTATACACAGTTGAAGCTAAACCACCAAAAGGAATCCATTACAAACCAAACCCATTCTTAGATTTAATTAAAAGTTCACCTCAATGTAATTTCATAAATAATATATATTATAGATAGTAATATAAATGCCAGTATTATACAAACACATTAACACTTATTAGAGTTAAATGAAACAAAAAGCCTGTTGAAAAGTTCATAAAATTACCACATCCATAAAAACACAATTTCCAGAAGCACCTTTTAATCAATGCAACCTCAATAAGGTTGCACACACTTCTCCAACATCTTAAGTTTTCCTTTAGAAGGGACAGCTTAGTAGGAAACAAA
Source organism: Aegithalos caudatus (assembly GCA_013389925.1). Lineage (NCBI taxonomy): Eukaryota > Metazoa > Chordata > Aves > Passeriformes > Aegithalidae > Aegithalos > Aegithalos caudatus. The sequence continues at coordinate 401,855 of WEIU01000721.1, read as the reverse complement.
TGGGGGGAAAAACAAGTCTCGCTAAAACAAGTGCAGTTTCAAATTTTAACCTGACAGCTTTCAAAGGAACAAGAAGCTACAAATGGCTATGTAATGGAATTGCTCTTACATAAAACTTGACCATGGATGCACATATATGGAATTTATTTCAAATTTCCTGGGCTATATCTTGTAATATTATAACCACCTGACTGTTTATCACAATATGCAAAACTTAGCTGTCTCTTATGGATTTAACGTTAAATACAAAGCAGCTTATTCTCTACTTCTATCTCATGCTGTTTCAGTTAAGAAAACAAGCCTCAATTCCATCAGTGACAGCTCTGAGATATGTAAGCAAAGTTCTGTGAAATGTCACCAACATTTCATTTTCATTAACAACCTCTTCCACCAATGTGCTTAGCAGAAAAATATTCTTTTATACAGAACTGTACAGATTTCCAAGCCATAACACGTGCTACTTACAAAGCCCTTCATATATATTACTTCCTGATTATGGCCTTGGTATCTACAATAAGGTGAACACATTAATAACAAATCTGTATTTTAAACAAAAGTAGTTATATGCTTACCTTGAGGAAAAGTGTTTGGCTGCACTAAGTACAGGAATGCATGTACTATTTTAAACAGAATTCCTATTGCCCCAGGTTCATGGTATGCACCTGTATCATACGTCTTGGCTGGTACAAATCCAAAATCCAAAGTTCCAGGAGGTGGTTTGTATATAGGCTGTACCTCTGAGATAGTACTTCCACAAAACAGCAGCAGCAGCAAACAGAGTTCCACAGCCATAGCGAGCAGTATTCATAAAATTGGAGGTAGAGGAATTTGTCTGACCAAGTCCAGAAATCTTCAATACATTCACTTAAGGGGTAGCTTTCTAGCCAGGAGAATGCTGGTGCACCCTCACACTTTCAATCCTTAAATGTGTTTTTACTTCAGAGTGGTACAGCAGCCTCTCTTGAAAGTGACTCAGCGCACCATCTCTGGCAAAAAAAGAAACAGCTCATTAAGGTGTGTGTAAGCAAATAGGAAAGTGCAAGACAACCTGCTTGTTGTTGTATACACAGTTGAAGCTAAACCACCAAAAGGAATCCGTTACAAACCAAACCCATTCTTAGATTTAATTAAAAGTTCACCTCAATGTAATTTCATAAATAATATATATTATAGATAGTAATATAAATGCCAGTATTATACAAACACATTAGCACTTATTAGAGCTAAATGAAACAAAAAGCCTGTTGAAAAGTTCATAAAATTACCACATCCATAAAAACACAATTTCCAGAAGCACCTTTTAATCAATGCAACCTCAATAAGGTTGCACACACTTCTCAAACATCTGTGGAAATTTAACATATCAACAGCTGCAAAAGTGAGTCTGATAGGAAAGGGAAGAAAAATATAATGAGGTTTGTGAATAATATGTTATACTACATACATTGTACTTGAAAGAGGTAGAAAAAGAATTACACACAGTTCCAGGTCAGTGAGTTTTCAAAAACAAAGCAGAACGTTGGTACAGCTCCAAGGGAAACAAAAAAAAAAAAAAAAAAAGGAGCATTGTATGAATTCCGCTTTTGACTAAGTACAATATGTCATGTCACAACAATTACACAATGCATTTAATTACCACCTGATGGTTCTGTAGTTGATGACACTTATTATAAGTCATACCCTGTATTTCTTTAATTTACACCTTTTAGCAAAAAATTCAATCCTAGATACTCTTAACTCAAGACAGATACTCTATCTCAAGATACTAGATACTCTTCCTCAAGACTGAGGAAAAAAATTATACATCACTGAAAAGTTACCAAAACAAAAAAACCCACAAAACCAACAGAACATCACTCTCTTGACAGATGACAATGGTTGTCAGCAATTACCTTCTATTAATTCAAGCTATCTCAAGGCTCTCCTTAGGAATTGGAGAAGTCAACAATTTTTATTTACAGCTTGCTAAAGCTGAGTGTCATTAAGATGACTTTGGATGGTTATACATTTTTAAGAACATTCTGAATCTACAAAATCACAGAAGCTTAATTGTGGCAACACTTAATCTACCACTGTAAACACCCCTGGGTATCCAACAGATCAAGAGACCACATCATGATCTACAGGAAGCCAGGTAAGACTCCTTCACTTCAGCATGCAACAGCAGTCTCTGAGGAAACAGACCAAAACCAGCCAAATAAAAGGTAACAGAGAAAGTGCTGCCCTTCTCTGATCCTGGAAGCTGCACACACTTGGTGAGTGTGCCAGTGAGCACCGTGCTGACTTTCCCGCCCATCAGCCTGGCTTCTCTTGGGGACACTTCTGTCAATCCCCGAGTGCCATGGCAGGGCCGTGTGGGAGCACAGTGCTCAGGACATCACTTCCAAACAGAGAGCACCCAACTGAGGCCCCAGGGACAGCTGGGCCTCTGCTGCCCTTCTCAGCAGCTCCAGCCAAGAGAAATGCTTTCAATCTCCACCTTGGTACTCAGACCATTCACCAGCAAGAATGACAGCAAATAACACAAACACCTCATGGCTTCAGTCAGCCCAATGCTACGCCAACACCTGGGCTTCCAAGGTACTGCCAGGTCAAGGAGATGCTGAAGACAGAAGACTTAAAATATGTAGTAAGGTGAGACTTAAATCCCTCCCATGCTTTACAGTCTCTGGTAGAACACCAGTTACCTTTCTGAAAACCAGTACTTTGCAAAAGGTCAAAAACACATTGCAAGCTTGTTTAGCAGTCTGTGCTGCACTCAAAGGATAGATCAAGAAAAATATGGAACAAAGGAATACAAGATCAGGTCAAACACCTAGAGATGGTTTTGTTTCTCCACTGTTTGAATGAGTTAACAGAGAACACCCAAACCTATCTTTCCTCCTCATGGCTTGTGAAAACCAAGAATGAACAGTAATAATGCTACGATTAGCACAATTACCCAACTCTTATTCAAAAAAAGGTCATGTTAGCAACCACTCTGAAATATGCTCAACACAAGCACACAGTAATTTAGAACATGTAATACCATGAGGATTTTGCTATCTGGAAAGGAATGTTCTGCTAAAGATTAATGAAAGAAAAAAACAAGTTCAAATCCAAAATATACATTTTCCTCCTTTAATTTTTTACAGAGATTCGTTTTCTTCAGCCTCAAAGATACTTTTTAGTAAAGTTTTATCATATGCACATCCTGCTATAAGGCTGAACATAGAAATGGTCAAAAAATGAAAACTGCTTAGGCTGCAGTTTATTTTCAACTCTCCAGAAACTATACAGGACAAAATATCACAAGACCACAACTCGGTGAAAAAAAATACATCATTCTGTCTTTATGGCAGAACAGTGAAAATTGTGCAAGTTTGATACTCTACTGTCCTGATGCCAAAATTACCTTTGCTTTTAGATATATTTTTCATATATATTCATGGCTCTGTGGACTATTATTGTGTAGCTGTAAGTCTCCTAGCTAACTCCAGTACTTCTCCTATTAGACAAATTTCTGAAAGCCTGTTCTAATCTTTCTCCTTTGGGAATCAAGGCTGAGCCACTTTCTCAAGACACTTTCTCCTATTTTAGACATAAACAATGTAGAGCTAGTACCAAGGGCTGGGGGGCTTCAGAGGGGGTCAGACCAAGAGGGGAATTGCTTCATTAACTGTACTTCTATTTGGGAATTATTGACAATTGTGCTAAATTACTAAACTTATAAAAGTGTAAAAGCCCTCTATCATGTGTACTTTTTCAACACAATTTCAGCATGCACGTCAGCATGCTATGCACCTGGAGGGACCTTCATTAAATGGCAACAACTTTTTAACACCTTAACCTTGTTTGGCTCTTGATTTTAGGGGCTCAAAAGGCAACAGTTCAATTTTTTTTTTCCATAAAAAGATTTCAACAGTTTTTTCTAAGTCAGGTTTAGTTTTCTGGAGATTTCTGAAGTACTGTTGCAACACTTCAGTGAGTCAGGAGAAAAAGCTCACATGGTAACTGAGCCTTGATTCCAAAAGTTAAGGAAACAGATGCAAAAGCATCTATTTCAGTGAAATGTTAGGGAAATGTGGTTGAGAAAGATGAAATTGAGAAGATGATGACTTCTCTAACTGGTGTCTTAAGGCAAAGCTCTCTGTAGTGTGCTCTGTTATATTAGATAGAGGGCAGAAGAAGATAAAGTACACACATATTTTTGTAAGATTTTAGATTAAAGGCAATTTAAAGTCTATCTAATTGCACAAACAGGCAAATAAAACAGTTAAAATGTTCTCCCAATACAGGAAAACAATCACTACACCTTCTAGAAGTAAGCAGTCATGTATTAACCAAGATAAAGTGGGCAGTTCTAAGACAAGGACACCACTGAAATTGCAAGGACACTCCCTGTACTGCGAGAACTAACAATATTCTGCCAAGTGGAAACACCTAAGTCTCCACTTCTACACAGTTTCAGTCAAGTTTTATAAAATTCAGGTGAGTTTCCTGAAAATCAACAAATCTGCAGAATTATGACCGTACTCTCTTCCTCTCCCTTTGCTGGCAAATATATTACAGTAAACATGATATGTATAATCTATACTGAGCAATTCCTCCAGACTGACACCAGTTCTTCTCTATACTACATAAAACACTAATATTTTCAAGGTTACATTAATAATACTAATCAGAAACTTGCAGAAACACTGTTAAACCTGTAACTTAAGATGCCTCTGAGCATCTAATATGTATTCAACCTACCTAAAAATAACCCAGATGTAAAAAGCTCCCAGCAGTTCTCCTTTTCTTCATATCTAAAAGAAACTTAGCTGGGAGCTTATTAGTAGTTAAATATGCTAGACAAACAGCATTAAAGAGGAGAAATCTATCCCTGAAATCTGTAATTCTGAGAACTTCAAAAATTACATACATAGGAGTGACACAAATAAAGAGAGCTGAATAGCAGTTTATGCTAATCTTCATTGCAGCATGTGGGCATCTCATTTCCTCAGACACAGTGTGGCATCACTGCAGTCAATGAGTTACAGGAACTGCCAGTACAACTCACTCCAAGTTCAAGTAAATAGTGAATGAAAAGAAGCTGTGTGAAACTTTGAAATGCTTACAGTAATGATCAAAAGAGCTACCAATGTCATTACTACACACCCTGTGAAATACTTAACAAGTTAAAATACATTAAAGATTTTCCTTATTATGTGTGGTTTGCAAATGTCCATTTAGAAAAGACTCAAGCTTTTGCATTTTATTCTGTGCTTGACACTAATATTCTATATGTACAAGTCACTAAGCATAACTCCCGGGGTTTTAAACAGTACCTGTGGAGAACACCATCACTCAAATATGCAGCAGCATTATCATCTCAGATATATCCTATCTGTTACTAAAAATATTTTCCAAAACCAACTCCTGCTTTAAGTTTAACAAGGGAAGAGGAGACAGAGCCAGATGCTTTAGTTCAGCAACTTCCATGACCAACTCTGAATAACAGAGTTCAGAGGCAGCACGATGTCCAGCTCTTTGTTCCAATGGGACTGGCCTCCTTCTGTTTAACACTGCAATCCATGCAAACACAACACTGCAGTGCAGTGATGCAACCATGATTAACCCCGTGAACTGAAATTCAATCACCCAGGGGCTACACTGCTGCAGCTCAATGGGGGTGCCTGCTGGCAGTGAACCAGGATGGGCTGGGATACTGGCAGATGCAGTTGTCCATAGGAAGCCCACACAAAGGTTCTGACTACATTTGTTACATTTTTTCAATTACATATTTGAAAATCCAAGTCCATAATCTCCATGCACCATGCCAGCAACCACCAGAAGTGAAATTAAAACAGTCTCAAAACACAGTTACCGGCAGACTGAAACTCCTAAGTATGCATAAAAATAAAAAAAAAAACAAACCCACACCACCACCTTCCCATTCAAGAGACCCAACACAGCAAGCTAAGTCAGATACTGGCAGGTTAAAAAGGTAAAATTTTCTGTTACAAAATCTGCCTAGGCCTACCAGCAATTACAACCTGTTGCCATAGGAGAACTAAGAAGCAGATAACCCTAATAAACACTAGGGACTGAAGAAGAAAGCTTGGCAGCACTGAGAAAAACTAAACAAATAGCATCTCCCACACAAGGAAGCCTTGGTACCCATCTGACTTGCCTGCTATATGTTCAAATTGAGTAAATTCTCAGGTCAGGAAAAACTGAATATTGAAAATTCAGTTTGCTTTGAGAAGCTTCTTACTAATTCCAAAATTAATAAACTAAAAATCAACATTAAAAAAAAAAATCTGTTTTACAAGCCACAGCCATTTGCAAGCAGAAGCACATCTGTAAAAATTCCAGGTGAGATACCTTCCCCCAAGTATAAGTAGGTCTGATTTTCAGCAGACTGCCTAAATATTTGAAGTACATTTTCACTAACCAAACAAAACAATTTATTTAATTTGATTCTAAGTGGTGCATTTACCCCAGTATCCACAGAACATTCTTTGTTAAATTACTTTTCAGCATCACATAGAAAGCTGTAAAACACAGTAAGTCCGGCCCATAAAGGCAGGTTTTGGCAAGTGTGAACAGGTTAGTGCTGTGCAGTGTCCCAGCACCAAGGTACCGCAACGCGACGCACATGTTTCCCACCAGCTGAGACCAGGTCTTTCCTTCACCTTCTTTTCAATTACTTAAACTGTAGAGACCTCTTCGTCTAACAGGCTGCCTCGTCCTTATCTGCAAACTGCAGAGGAGCGCGGTACCGCAGCTCTGCCTCTGCTGGAATACCGACCGATGTGGTAGTTTCTTCACCGGCTCCTCCGCATCTGTGTGCAGAAGACACAGCCCATGTTTACTACCACAACCCCCCCTTCTTCACAGCTCTCGGATGAGGTCCCCGGCTCACCGCAGAGCTCACCTCTGCTGAGGAAAACGTCTGGCCAGCCGGGGCGGGCTGGCGCGATCTGCCCAGGTGCACAGCGAGCAGCCAGCGGCAGCACCGCCTCAGGGAACCCCTGCGAGGCGGGCGGCATCCGCCGCAGCGCTGCCGTG
>WEIU01000721.1:360306-384679 GCA_013389925.1 Aegithalos caudatus | reverse complement strand
AAAAAAAAAAAAGCAGAAGGGAAAATTATGTGTTTGGCTGAAATAAAAAGGAGAAATGTGCAAGGCTGAAAAATCTTCAAAAGCAGCTCCATAGAGCACCTATGTGCTGAAGAGCACTGAGGATAATTTACTGCTTAACCAGGAACTGTCATTCCTTGGGCTTGGAACAACAGGCATGGGGATGGACATTGAGAATCTAAAGCCCCTCCCTGGGAATCTGTCTGTTCCACTCTTTCTCGCCTTGAGGAAAACACTGCACTTGCTGCAGTTCACTTTCCTCACTGGCAAAATGGTTAAAATAAAACTTGCCTTGTTTCACAGCTTTCTGCCAACATGTATTTCAGCACTGCTTCTGGAGCCCTGTTTGAAGAGCAGTATATGATACTGTACAGTGTCTTGCCAGGTAGTCTTTCCTGGGAAATCAGACAGATGCCATGTTTAGAAATTATTTTTCTGTTAAATGAGATCATAATTGGTTAAATTGCTGGGTAGTTAAGGAATTCTTGCTCTTCTGGTTAGATAAACAGACTTTTATTGCAAACAATTCTTGTCTTTCTAAATCAGTTCCAGGAAACCCTATAATGTCAGTCACTATTAGCATTTGGAATAGCATTAAGAGCTTTATACAAGCTCATATTAATCTGTCTAGGTTAACCTTTGTATCCAGGCTCCCTCAGTTGTGTATTTCAAATCTGAAGAATGTCAGTTCTTCTTGGTGGGCAGGAAGAAGTTTAGCACAGATTTAGCAGTGCTTTGATCACAGTATGAAGTAATTTTGAACTTATTTGTGACCAAAATAATTTCTCTGGAGCACTTCTATTCAGTCTTATCAAGTGAGTTGTTTAATCAGTTGGAGCAAACTTGTAGCCTCTCTCTTTTGCTCCAGAAGCTGCTATGAAGACCAGATGACTATTAAGACAGATAGTAGTGTCAAGAATATTACAATTCATTGGGTCAGTGGATCTCACAACAGGAGAAATACCACATGTGTAGAGAAACAGAGTGAGAAGGGTCCCCAGTTCCCCCTCCCAGCTGCAAAGTCTTCCCAGAACATCACAAGGCACTTGTCCAACTTGCACTCTAGCACCTCCCTTGCAGGCAATGCCTCAGACCACGTCCCTCAGGCAGTCTGGTACAACACTTAATTATGCTCATAATAAGAAAATTTTCCTAATATTTAACCTAAATATTCTTTGCTGAAAATTAGGTTAATTTCTGCTCATCCTTCTCTCAGTGGACATGGGGAATACTTGATTGTCGTTCCCATAACAGTGTTTGAAATTCTGAAACATGCACTGGGACATGTTATCATGTCCTTTCCCTGGTCTTCTGTTTTCTGGATCAAAGCCCAGTTCTTCAAAGCTATCCTAAGAGTCATGTTGTCATTTCTGTCTTGTGACCTCTCTCCAATTTGCATGTGTCCTTTAGAACATATAGTTCTCCTGTGTAAACATGTTACTCCAGCTGAGAGCTCCTTTCCTGAGGAAAGCAACCTAACAACATCCCACATCATAAAGAGCCTCTTCTTCATGCACTGATGAACCTGCCCTCTTGGTAGGCACATACTCAGTGTGTGTATTGGGCCCTGCAATATCCAGAATCTCTTATGCAGTACTGCTGGCAAGGCATGTATTTTCAGGCTTGGGATTTTTTTTTTGAGTGTGTGTTTGATTTTTTTCCTCCTTTTCATTTTCCTTTATTTGATTTCATATATTTTATTTGGAACTTTCCCAGTTTCTAAAGACTATTTTGAATAATTCTGTCTCTAAAATGCTTCCTATTGTCTCTCAAATTGGCATCAGTTGCATATTTTATAAGGATACCCTCCACTCGTTTGTCTGTACCATTAAGGAAAATTTTGGAAGGCACAGATTTGGGCCCCCAAAAACTCTACTTGAAGCAACTGCAAATATTGTCACTGAACCATCAACACTAAACATCCTATTGTGTACATTGAAAAGAATAATGTACCATCAGTATCCTTGGTTGCATATGGAGCAGGGTTAAACATGGTTTTGTGGGAATAGCACAAAACCTGGAGTCAGAGAGGTTTGATTTTGTTGGTTCGTTTGTCCCCAACTTTTAAAACACATGGCAGAAAGTTATTATAACTTCTTTTTTCACTGATTTCCTTGTCTGTAAAAGGGAAGCAAAGATGCTTGTGAAGTGCATGGCTCCTCAGGGGAGGGTGCTACTGCAGCACAGGATGTCCATGGCTGTGCTCTGGCCCTGCCATCACTCATGCAGTTGAAACAAACCTGTAGGACATCCCGTGTTGGTGTCAGAACCCAGGCCTGCACCATGCCCTGCTCTGCTCAGGACCCTTTGCTTCCATTTCTCCTCCCAGCAGTGGAATGCATGTTTGTGCTTGGCTGGCACTGGCGCTGTGTGAAACGTGGCTGGAAGCAAATTCTAATTGCAATTCCTCGCGTGCACCTGGCACAAACTTCAGCACTGCTAAAATGTAGCAGTCACCAGTAAAATAGGGGGGTGGGATGAGATTGTGTTCACGGTTGTTGCTATGATTTTGTAGTTCACATTTAAATAGTTCTCTTCTTTCCGTTCTGCTTTTAAGCTTCCTGGTGGTGATGCAAACTAGGTTTTTAAAGCTTATTTGCAGAAAAAAGGTTGTGATAATACAACAGCTTGAAGCCAGAGTGAGATTTGGAATCATGGGGGTAAACAAAACTTGTTCCGAATAAAAATGTGCTGAAATGCTTTCTTGGTGCCCCACACAGCACCGGGAAACCAGCGAGGAGGCTGAGCACAGCTCCTGCCCTGCAGCCCCACGCAGGGATTGCACTGCTGTGCCAGGGACCTGGGGCTCAGCCCCGAGGGGCTCTGGGCTCTGCTCCCACATCTCTGGCACTCTCAGACCCTGCCTGGCTTCTCCCTGCTCTGTGCCTGACTGTGATGCTGAGACTTTGAGGGCCAAAGAAGGAATGTAGATGATCCTGGAGGAATGATAAAAAAAAAAAGATGATGTTTATGACTGGCTGCCTGCTCGCTCTTTAAACATGCAGGGAGACATTTGATAAATATTTAAGTAGTACCAATTTATCTAGTGCTGTACATGTTTAACAAGATGAATACTAAAGAGGATAAATAGATTAAGATTTCCAAAATGATTGTGCCAAATGTGTTTTTTTTACTTTGGGCCTCTGTTTAGCAAGGATGTTTGCACCAGTGTAACTATCTCTTTATATATTAATAAACCATGTGCTTTGAAACCCCAACAAGCAAATCCTGCTCCAAGGTAGCAAAGCTGAACTAAGCAGTATTTTGTGCCACTGCAATACTTCCATGGCGTAGCAACAAAACATCTTCAGGTCAGACCAAGCTGGGGATTCTGTGCCTCTGTTCTGGCTGTCACCTTGAACATCTTTATTCTCACCTTGAAAAGCTTTGCTATGAAATAAAGATGGTTTTAATGTTTAATGTTTCCCTTTCACACATGCACACTTGTCTCAGAAACCCACATGTAAATATGTGTGTATATACATGAAATGTGTGACCTCAGTGTATTTTTCTCTCAGCCACATGTGGTGAGGAGTAAGTTTGAGTGTGGAAGATTAGCTTGAGTACTTTGTATGACACATAAAGCCTCCATGAATCTCTCTTGATTAGTTCTCCTATCCTGACCCTAATACAGAGGTAAAAATATTTAATGGCCTGTACTAAATTAAGTAACACAAGACTGTGACTCAAGTATGCATGACTAAATCTAGTTTAGTGATTCTTATGCTGGAAGTGTGTCATCAAGCTACCCCCAGAAGAGAATGGCTTAGGTAAATACACTATGGGATCAGCTTGCAAAGGAAGAATTGCATCTGAATATGTGTTTATATTAGTCAAAACCATGCAAAAGCCCTCTGGCAGTGCTGGGCTTTCACTTCAGATAGTAGAATACCCATTAGAAATGAAATCACAATGCCAGCATTGAGACTTGTTCCTTTTTGTTGTGTTTTGATTGAGAAAAAGACTGCCTTCAGCATGACAACTGTGCAGCTATCATAACCACTGACATCAGGGCAGAAGATTCCAAATATATTTTAGCCCCTTTTTCATGCTTTTACTTGCTTCCCCCACCACACCAGAGAAGCTCAGGTGAGGTCAGAGTGTCATGGTGGAAACACAGCCTCATCCTCCACAAAGGTTCAATGTTACATGGGTCAGGACAGGACAAGACTGGAGCAAGTCTTCTTGATAAAGCAGAAAGAACTGAATTTCTGTTTTCTCACAGTGAACATCCCCTGATACAGCTCCCACAGCAGAATGGGGCAGAGCTGCCTCTGCCCCCACCAGAGCTGCCCTGCTCCACAGCCAAAACCCTCACCAGCAGCAGCAATTCCTCTTCTTGTAGGCAAAGGAGGCAGTGGCTGCCTCTTGTGGGGTTCTTGCTGTCCTGTTAGGCTTCTGCCTTCACCAGCTGCTTCTTTTGCCCATGTATTAAACCACTTAAAGGAAGGGGAGAGTTTCTACATGGTCTGGTGAGTTCTCTTTTGAACAGAACTGGAGCTATGAAACCCTTAAAAACGCTTTAGAAATTACACCACTGTGTATGAGAAATGTAGCCTATATGTCCATACATAAACAAGGATTTCATATTAAATCCATTTATCCTCATTCTGTCACCCATGGAAAGTTATTTTCGCCATTAAAATTATGCATGACATCTTGTTTATCCATTCTGAATGCACTGGACGGGAGTTGGTTTTCCATATTCAGAGACAAACATACATCACCTTCAAGTACAAATATCACAAATATTTAAGATGTTTTCTGAAACATTTAAATTCTTTATCGCTTTTTTTTAGACTGCATGTCAGACAGGGACAAAGCTCTGGATTCTGTACTGCAGAAAGTTCTTCCTTTAGTTATTAAGAAATAGGAAGACAGAGGCTGTTGAATCTCCCTGCCCAGCTAAGGAAGGGACACTTCACCAGTGAGGCAATAAAAGCCCTAATGGGAAGTTACCAAACCACAGTATTATTTTATTTTGGAGCCACTTTCCAGGACAGCAGGAGTGAGTGCTGGTGCCTCAGAGGCCGGAGGCTGAAATAAAGACCAAAACACTGCTGCCAACTGGAGAAAGACCAAGGCCCTCAACTTAGTCCCCTCCAGTTAATCTGTGGAAATCAAAGAGAAGGTAAAGGGGTTTTCTTATCCTCTGTAATTGGAAAAATGTGTAGAGGATTTATTTTCTCCAAATTTCAAAAGACATGGTTACTTTTAGTTAGCAAAACAGGCAGGTCTGGAGGAGGACTCCCCAGCATGTGGCCCTTCTTGGAGACAACACAGTTTTTCATGCTCCTGCTAGGCAGAGTTACCTAGGAATCTCTCCACTGCCCACACCATGGCAATTACCAGAGCAGAGAGGCAGTAGATAAAATGTCAGGATATAGAAAACACTAGTTGTTTACAATTTACAATTGTTTTGCTCCAAATAAAAACACTGTGGTCTATTGCAAAGAGCCATTTAGGCATGTGGAAGCAGAGGAAGAGCTCAGGGTAAGTTTGTGCTGCTTTTGAGTGAAGTTTCAATAGCATATAAACACTGGCAGTGCTCAGCCTCTTGCTGTGAATATCTTTTTTCTTTAGTCCTGGGGTGAATTGCAGTATGAGATACAACCTTTAGGAAAACATTAATTAGTATTTCAATCCGCAGCATCTAGCTTGAGCCAGCTGTTCTTTTAGATTCATCTGCAGCAGCACATGCCCATTTCTGAGATTTTATAAATAAATTAGATTATGCATGTACTAGTTTTCAGTTACACATAGGGAGGACACACAGGTGAATTTTCCCTGCAGCAACTGAAAAGTTCAGTATTTGAATGTCCTGCAATGGAGGCCTTCATCCACAGAGTTGCAAAAAACCCCTTGTGATGAGTGAGGGCAGGAGAGGTGAAGGAATCATCAAAATACCATTCCTAAATTGTCATATTGCCTTTGTAATAGCTGCTGGGAGCTGTATGTGTCCATGCAGAGACTTACTTTGAGCATCACTGTCAGGCTCTTCCTGGCACATTTTCCTCTGTTTCATAAGTAACAGGTCAGAGTTACTAAGTGATTGTGCATTATTTACACATCAGTGCCGTGCAATTTCCATCATCCACCTACAGATACTATCCAAATTCAACAGCATGCCTACTTATTCATTATGCATGACTTCCCAAGTCTCAGATACACACTTCAGGCCATGTTTTCCAACTTTTTTCCCCCTATTTACTAATTTACACCTCCTTTGCCCTACAAATATATGTAATTCATTCTGAATATTTTATGCAAAATATAATACTAATGGGATTTGAGTCTTGCTGATAAGGATTCAGGTTCCCTAACTGGTATTCATGCAAAACTTAGTCTCTAGGTTTCAAAATAGATGTGATCCACAGTGCAAAGCTGCTTAAAGACACAGAAATAACAAAGGATAAAAGAGAAAAAAAAAAAAAAAAAGAGAGAGAGAGAATAAGTGTCACTCATACAATTCTTCAAGATTTCTTCTTGAGCAGGAAGAACTATTTCTTCCCCAAGAAAATGAAAATTATGAAACCTTTACCTGTTTGGAGAAACATTAGAAAAAGGAAAAGTCCATCCTCAAGCTGACAACTGGTTCATGCTGCAATAGTCCTGTTTTTCAGTGTTCATCATGCTCACCATCAGGGTAGCCAGCTTTAAGTCAGAAGATGACACCCTCCCTGCTCTGATTTGGAGTAACAGGCACTTTGAAGTCATTAAAAAAAAAAACCAAAAAACCAAACCCACCAGTTATTTCAATTTCCTGTTGCAAAGAAACAGATTTTTTTTTTAAACCTGGAGCTTTTTCTCAGTATTTCCTGGGTGGACCCAATTATACTTAGGCCGCGACAAAAACAACAACAAAAACAACAACAACAGCTATTTGGTCTTTCATCTTCTATGGTCACTACTTTCCTAATACCTGCAATTTGGCTGACTGGGGAAATCTGAGTTTTATTTGCACTCGTGATATTTCCACTCCATGTCATAATCCATATCACACCATGCCCTCATCACTCAGCATCTTTCTATTACCCCTACTGGGTGAATATTGCCTCCTTTGTGGCATTCATTGATCAGGGAGATCTCCTCCATGCTCTCAAAATCAAACCAACCATCTCTATTCACACAGTTATGTTCTACATAGGGTTTTTTTTTCATACAATGGGACAAAACCCTAAGCCTACTGATGCTAATAGCCAAAGCAAAACCTCTAAAAAGAATGAGGCTGGGGCTGCACTTTGTTTGCCAGGTCTTCTTAACATGGTAAAGAAGATCTACAGGGAGAAGGGATGCCTGATATCCAAAACTGCAAGCCAAATGCTCCACCTGTACCTTTGTCAAGCTCCTAAGACAGCCAGAGCTAGTGCTGCCTTCACATGTGCAGTCCCTGTTACATGAAGGAATCCAAGACTAATTCAGACACTTGGGGCTCTGCAGTTACACTGAAATCACCTGTACAGGGAATCACCTATACTGAAATCACCTGTACTGTAGCTTGAAAACAGACCTGTTTTCAGGTAACCTGCCAGAAAATTATATATCCCAGATGCAAAGACTCTATTTTTTCAGGACAGAAGACTTACATAAACATTGGGAATTGGCTGGGCTTCTTGTCAAAATAATATACAAGAAGTTTAATTTCTTTTCTGAGTAACTTGCTTTATTTTATTTTTTTTAAATAGAGACATCAGAGGAAGAAATGATCCTACTAGAAGTATTTTTCAGATATTCATCAAAAGAGTTTGTAGTGACAATGGTGTTTTTTGTTTCTGAGTTGGACATCAAACAACTACTGGATAGAACAGCACATAAACCTGGAAAATTTCTCACTGGAGTCTTTTACAGATATCAAATTCCAGCTCAGTTTCTCAATTGTTGACAATCCGTGGGGATTACGTGAACTACTTTTTCTTGTGTCTGTGCAAGTGTTTTCCCTGATTATTAGAGCTATCAGGAATATTATTGAATCTGGGAAACAGCAGCAAGTGCAGCAGGGTGGGTCCAGAGAAACCTCCCCTGGCAGAGCTCCAGCGGCTCCACTCAAACACTGCAACAGCTTGTGCAGCACTGATTCTGCCTTCAGAGCTCAGATTTCCAACATACAGTGGCCATAAAAGGGCACAAACAACTTGCATTAATTGTGCAAGGGATAGTAGTAAAGCAGTAAAAAATTTGGAAGATGAAAGATGGAGAACTGATTAGTATCAATGCCAGATGTTCTGGAAAAAGCGGTCCTGACTGGAAATGACAAATTGTTGAGAACCCAGTTTGTACATTAATCCACAATTGCATTTATCCCCATCTCTTCACTACTGCTAGTGAAACAGGGTCTTCCTTGGAAAAGCAGCTGCTGTTTGGTCTGCAAGGGCACTGTCCTTGTCTCCGATAACCTCACTCTTCCACGGGGGGTCTTTTGCCAACCCACAGTGGGAACCACCAGGTTAAATAGGACACCGTTAGGTTAAATGAGATTATTCAGGTGTTAGAAGGGCCTTGTAGCAGGAAATAAACAAACTGAGAGGAGGGGTTGGATGTTAAGAAGAGGGTCACAGTTGGTTTAGGGAGGAGGTGTATGAACCCCCACAGCAAGCCTTGGCAGTCCAATTCAAACCCATTTCTGTCCATCAGCTACCAGGACGTGCAGCACTGAAACCATGCCCAGCAAGGGAAGAGGACTGCTGTATGTGTGTCCCCGTTTCGGCCAGGGCAGGGTTAATTTTTACAGTAGCCGATTCGGTACCATCTCACATAACCGAAAGGGAGTAAGGGACTCGCTCACTCTTTCAGGGCAGGGAAAAATGGTGTGGTGGGGAAGAGCTGGTTGATACTTTGTCGTGTTTTTTCTGTGTCAATAGTTTCTTTGTCTTATACCTTTTATTATTAATATTGTTGCTGTTACTTTCATTTTCTTATCCCACTGTCCTTTCCAGTGAATTGTTCTTACCTCTGCCTGCAATCTCTGCCTTCTGTCTCCCACCGGATGAGGGGGAAGGGGAGCACCACCTGGCTTGGGGACTGCTGTTCCTAACCCACGACATTGTGTCTTCAGGAGTGCTACCAAGTTCAAGAGGAAGACTTTGAATCTTATTAAGTACAAGGCTTAGCCACAGAGCTCACTTGGGTATTGCTTAAGTAGGTGCAGGTATGAGCACAAGAGAAGAAAGAACTCAGAGGGGGCCAGTGGGGACTGCCAGTGGGTACAGCTGCAAAAGCCCCCATAGCAGGACCCTAAAAGAAAGTCTTTAAAAACAGGACTCTGCGTCCTGGCTGTAAGGCTGATGAGATGTTAGAAAGGACACCCTCCTATCTGGTCTTTTTCAGGTTCTGCTAAACAGTGCCAGTCTTTGCCAGTATCCATGTTCAGTTCCCTCCTGCAGTTAAAACAGTCTAAAATACCTTTCTGGTCTTTCACTGTCTTGGTTCAGCGATCCAGAGTGAAACCTATGAAGGTGTTAAGAAATTCCCTGAATTACAAATTAACTGCACAACAATCTGCATTGCTTTAGGGCTTGGTCTTGTGTTACCATGAACAAGAAAATGAAGATGAATATTCTGTTTCTTTCCAACTCTTGTCAGAAAGCCTCCTAATAAGGCTCTCTGAAAAGAAGGGAACATTTAGGGTTTGCATTGATGAATATGTGAAAAACAGCATGTTTCAAACAGTGTTAGTACATATTTGATCAGTTCTATAAGCTAGAGATGTTTTATGTTTGGATTTTGAGACAGAAGCATTTGATTTGCATTTTGTAATTTTCTTGAAAACAAATAAATTTGATCTACAACTTACTCAGAGTTTATTGAAGAGACTTGGTCTATCAAAATGTATGAACAGACAAAAACTTCCTTCTTTAGCACAAGAGAATTGCTGTGCTGTTGTATTTTCATGCTCCCATTCAACTTCTGCTAGTGAACACTGCTAGAAGCAAATGGTACTCACCCAAGTCAAATTTTCAGATCATTAGTTACTGTGTTCAAGTGTTCACACAGCTATGGTCATTCCCAACAGCATCTTCCCTGAAACTGTAGCACAGTGGTTGGCCTCAACTCAGTACAGTTGTAGTCACTAGGTAACAAATGCTCCTGCTAGAAGAGGGAAATGCCTTCAGCACTCAACCCTGAGCATGTGTCCAGTGCTCAATTTCATTTTAAAGAACCATTTCTAGATGGCACAGACATACACATTGATGTGTTTTGCAGAATGTTGCTCAAATGAAGTGAACATAGAGGAAAAGCGTCTTTTTGAGTAGTTACCCAACCTGAATTTTACTGTTTGCTTTCTACTACAGCCAATGACACCTGGCAGGGGAAAAGAGGAGCTGCAGTAGAGCACAGCTGCCAGTCAGAACTTAACTGGTAGATATGATTAATGTGTACTTTACCTCACCAAAGTGGTACGATCATTTTAATATTGCCATAATAAATTTGGTCTAATTGTACATCAGACCTGGAGCAGACCTGCCTTCTCACTTCTAATTGTGCCATTCAAAGACAGAGAAATTGTAAGGTCAGAACAGAGGAAGATTATTCTTTAAACTTAGATTTCTGAATTCTCAGATATGCATTAAAGAAGGAAAGAGAAAAAAATGTTCTCTGTGTTATCAGATTATTATTAGCTCTAGAGAACTGCATGTGACTGTAAGCTCAACAACTTATGACAACAGTTCAGTCAAAGTAAATTGTTCTGCAAGCCATATGTCAGCTAACCCTGCTCACAATCGGGTCTGCTCTAATTGCTGCCTTGAAAGAAAGCTGTGCACAGCCAAGGCAATTCAGTAGCATGCTCATTACAGACATGGGAATTAGGAGTTGTTCAGTTCTTACCATGATTGCTCTTAATAAGTCCATATAATTATATGATAATATGATGCAAAAGTTCTTCTGTGGGTTCTCTGCACTAAAGGAGCATTTCACCCTGGGAGAAAATGTTTAGTTAAGGTGGCAAGCATCGTTTTTCACTGCAGTCTCACAATACTTGTGCTTGCTGTATTTCCTAAGGCTGGAACTCCTGGGGTCATCTGATTGTACAGCAATCTGCAATTTATGTATTTATTTTAGAGAAAAAGTCTCCAGTTCTTAGGGTTACAGACAAAAGCCTCCAAGTAATTACCACCAATAAAAAAGATGTCCTGGAGATCCAAGAAAAGAAAGTGGCATTTAAAGCTTTCTGTTTTTCAAATCTCACAGTGTGTATCAATCATGGTGCTTCAGACAACCTGCCCTGAATTTTATCCATGGAGAATGGATAATCCTGAAACCTGGTCTTGAAATTGCCTTGCACATTCCCTTGGTGAAGCCTAACACAATGAGTAAATCTAAAATAAATCAAAAAGTTTCTTTGCTTCAGGCAAGTGCTGTTCTTTAGGATGAACCAGCACTATAGGTCGTTCTGGCCTTGTTCCTTACTCTGAGACAGATTTTGGGTCAGTGAGCTAGATTCCCTGTTCTTCATTTCATGGATTTCTTAAGCAGAAATAGTCTTCTATGTCCCACTGTGAGAGAACGTGCTGCTGTGAGGCTTAATTGAGATTTTTGGTTTTGAGATTATTGACTAAAATGTGAAAACATGATATTACATTTGCACAGGAATTTATTGCACATTACAAAAAGCAGGAGTGTGGCTTAGGTGAAAGCTATTATAGAATAGCTAATTTGGGGTGTAGGTTTTCATAAGTGCATCACTTTCAATCGGACGCAAACTTAAGTAGTGGCAGTTGTTTGCTAGAGCAGTGTCAAAGGATGATTTATGGTGTATTTCCTAATTAAGTATTTCAGATTAAAAATATATTTAAATGTTACTGCACTGAAGGGAAAGCTATAGTGGTACTTTCAATTTACAGCCTAGAAACTACTAGTTGAATTTGTTTTAATTAGGAAAAGTCAGCTACAGTTGAGGAGCTGCCCCACATAATTTTGAAGTTTTTTGTAAATTGCAATGCCCTGGAAATTGCTACCGTTTACATGATAGCAATAGTGAGGGGTGGGTTTTGGGGGGTTTGGTGAGGTTTTGGGTTTGTTTTGGCTTTTGCGGTTTGTGGAGTTTTGTTTGCTTGTTTGTTTTGATTTTCTTGTTTGTTTGTTTTTGTGGAATTTGTTTGGGGTTTTTTTAACAAGTATTTGACTTTAGGTTTTTTCCATTAGATTTTATAGACAAGATTGGGGTCTTTACACTAAATTAGCACTGTATAAAAATACATTCATTGTACAGAAAACCTGTCAGGGTGAAGTATGTCTCTGATTCTTTGTGGTCTGCTCGTATTGCACTGTGAATTCAGGCTCAAGGACTTAACTTCATGCCTGAAGTATTTTATTTCAATTTTCATCCAAAAATATCCAAATCTTTGACACCTCACTGGAAGTGTAAATGTAAAGATTATTGAACTGCAAAGGAAATTGGGCAAAACTTGCAGCTTTCATCTCCCCTTCACAGCACTGCATTGAGGATTTCATTGTCAGGATAGTGATATTTTAAGTGGAGCTGATATTGCATCTCAATTATCCTCTTCAGGTCTTGAAATAAAGTGATGTCTGATCATCTGTAGTCAAGGTGTCAGGGTCCCAAAGCCAAACCATTAATCCATATTTATGGCTATTACACCTTAATAATGAGAAGTGCCAATCTCAACAGAATATGGAAGAGATCAGTTTCATAAAAGTATTCCGGTGCTTAAATGAAATTAATTAACATCTAAATCTTCCTAAAGCCCAGCCCAGGCTTGGTGCAATTTGGCCATGCTGTTACATGAAAAACATCCAAACTTTATGCTGACAGAGACAACTTAATAGTAGATTTTCTTTATCAACTATAAAGTACTTCAGTAGGATCATAACATGGAAAGGAAGAATCACACTTGGTTTTGTTCCAGCAAAGATTTTTGTGAAGCCCTGATAGGAGGAAAGCCTCCAGTCCTGGGACCAATGCAGACAAATTAGGGAGAGTCTAGAGGAAAGAACCTAAAGCTACTTTAGTCTAGGAAAAGAGGTGATCAAGAAGAGTTATGATAACAGTCTTTCACTAGAATATAGTTAAGAAGAAAGTGATTTGTTGCTCACTCTACCTGCTAGGGTAAGGAGGAAGGAAATGAATGTATCACAGGCTTCCTCTGCTTCCGCTCTTAGCAGGTAGCATCAGAATAAAGAGGGTTTATTATGCTGCTCCAGTATCCTGCCAGGAAGTAAGGATTCATTATTTTCTGTAGCAAAGAACAGAGGTCTTGCCAACAAAACTAATTACAGTCATCACTGCAATGAAAAAGCATCAGGGACAGGTGCAACTTTCAGGTGGGTGTGATGGAAGGGCTCCTGCCCAGGAGATGCATTCTCTGCAGCCAAGCAGCACAAAGATAGCCAAGAGTCACACGGGAAGGGACCCTGTCCAATCAACTAAGCTTAGAAAGAGCAAGAGAGAAAATAGTAGGGGTGCTGCTCTAGACTTGTGAATCCTAAGCCTTCTGCTCTAGGGTCAGGGGAAGCCAAAAGCTTCCTGGAGAGAACCACAGGTGATGTTTCCAAGACGCTTTTGTCACCCTCTGCCATGGGATGGCATTGCATGAGCTGTTGAGGAAGGTGGGAACCCTCTTGACAAGGGAAGCTTCTTTGTCTGTCAGCCTTCCAGGAAAGGGAGGCTTTAAGTCAGATTTGGGAAGAAAAGAATAACAGGAGCCCACTGGTAAGAAGTAACAGTTCAATCTCAACCAAAGCCTAAGGACCAGAAAACGTCAGGTAGTTACTGTAAATCCAAGGGAAGGACAGGTAGGAATATGCCTCCACTGAACATTTCAGATGCTTGTGGATACTGCCTGAGCTGCACACCATTCCTTGTCCCTGAGACAGCAAAGGACAAGGACAGAGACAGAGAGAGCCACAGCCCTCAACCTGTGTTTGAGGGTCATGGTGGCTGACTTTGACAGGAATTTGCTTTCTTGCTTCTCATCACTGGGCACTTAAGACATCATAAAATGCTTCAGAGATTTATCTCATATCTTCTCTGCTCTTGGTGAAGACCTTTGGGAAACATAAATTCTGGTGACAGCTTAGCACTTTTCTCCTTTTACCCCTAGAGGTAATCAAAGGCATATTAGTAGGGCTTTGCACATCATGAGATCATTACTTTATTCATATCACCCTTCTTTGTAGAAACACCACAGTAAGACAAAACACAGCAGTACAAACCCACCATTCTCCCTATCAAATAAACCACCAGCAATCTCATGGGAACTCATGGGGATCTTGACACATGAGTATGGAGGTATGTGAGATTTTTCACTCAGCTCAGGTCTTATCCTTGTCACCCAAACAGAAAACTGAAAAGTGGCTAACAAAGTTGTTAGCAGATGTCTTGTGATTTAAAAGAGCAGTCTTTGGAAAAAGGAAAAAAAGGAAATGATAGATCAAACTAACTGCAGTCTTCCACAGTTTTTCTGGGCACATAGTCAGATTTGGGTTTTGTTCTTTTCAGCATTTGAAGAGTAACGTGATGATGAATGAAAGGCAGCATAAATTTGTCAGATCGTTTCAAATCAGTGCATTTCCCTTCAACAATGCAGCACACCATAAGGTGAGAAGCAGCAGATAATCACATATGTTGACTTTTAAGAGGCTTTTGATACTCTTTCATGTGATATTCCTAAACTAAGGAAACATAATAGAGATTAAAATTGCTTGGAGCAGGTGATAAAACTTGGGAAATCCTGCTTGGGGAATATTTATCACTATTTCATCCTCACACAGCAGTAAGATTTTGCAGGGGTCTCTTCATGCTCCATTGCCAGTGTTTTTAATCAGTAATATTGGGCAGGTGCCAGAGAAAGGTGAAGCGCAGGCTGTGGATGCACAACAAGAGGAGTTCAAAACAAACTTGACTAACCACAGAAACAGATGGTAAAAAAATTGAACTGAAGCAGCTCTAATACAGGATTTTACATTTTGGCAGAAGTACACTACAGCACAAGTGCAGGCTTGGGAATAATCAGGCAGTTCCATTGGAAGCATATAATTCCTGCAGCACATTCCAACTCTCCTGGGTCAGAAGAGGCATCCTGTTTTTAAGAGGTAAATTCCATACCAGGATATGGCAGCTAAAAGCTGGCTGATGTAATCCTCAGGTTCAGCTCAGCTGGGATGGAAGGGATCAGCTGGAGTTCTGTGCTCAGAGTGAGCATGGGACACACTCTCCATGCAAACAGAAGCTGAACTCATTGTGGGGGTTTAGCAGGAGCCTGAAGGGAAACACAAAGCAGTCTCAGCTGCCAAGGATGTAAGAAGAAAAGAGAGGGAAAGGCAAAATCTATTCTCCATGCCACAGATGGAAAAAATGTAGAGAGGGTTAAATTTCAGTAAGGAAGACTTAAAACAGATAGTAGCAAGGTAATAACAGCATTTGCAGCGTACATATTTATTGTTCAAGAAGATTGTGGAATCTGACATTAGAGATTGAGAAAGATGCTAATATCAGGAGTGGACACTGCATTGGACAGGACCTGAGCTAGAACCAGTAGCTCTATCCAGCTTCTGATACTGTGAAACAGGCTCGGTAACAATATTTAAAAAAAATAGGTAAAACAAGTGAGTGCAGCAGTGAGCACTGGAACAAAGCAAGCAGACACCAGCTGAACAGTGCAGAGAACAAACCTCAGCTCAGGCTGCTCTCGTGGCAGGGAACCCAGCCACCAGTGCTGGACTGGGACAAGCACCAACACACAGCAACAAGGGAGGACAGCAGCAGACTAGAACCAGAAAGATCCAAATTTTGACATTGGCTTTCCAGAACACTCCAGTTGCTCTAGCCTAGTGCACTGGACTGTCTTCCCTGACTCTTTACAAGCTGTGACTGGCCAAACTCTGAAAAGCCCAATAGTGGAAGGGCTGGAGCTGATGTAGCATGATTCCAATGCCTCCTTTGCCTTCTACAAGGTAGGCAAATCAATTCCATAGTATTACTCTGATGCCATTAGAGGAACATCTATGCAAAGAATCACTACTGGGACTTTGGTCCTTGCTTTTGAGAAATGAGGGTCTAGCATGACAACTGGCTAGAGAATTTATTTGTTCCCACATGGAAGCCAAATAGCTCGTGGTCAGTCAGGGAATGGCTGAACAGGCACCATAAAACGTTACCTCAGATGCAGCAGAATTTGCCCTACTCCAATGTCAAAGTAATTTTAAGTGACACTCAGAATTTTTGATCAGCCCAACAGGTGGGTCCTCTGCTGTTGCATTAGGGACATTGTCTCCCATCAGTGATTAGTGCTGAGCTTCAGCACAGGGTTCATTTTCATTGCAGCTACACCTCAAGAGAATCCAAAGGGAAGAAAGCATCAACCTGAAAACAATGTCCCACAGTACCCAGGTTAGATACACGTGATACTTCAGGAATTGTTTCCAGAAGAAACCCACTTACTGCAGCTCCTGTTGCCTTGGCTATAAAAAGGTAGCTGGTGGCTCTATTTCTGCGTTTAACAGGAGTGTCAAGTTCAAATCAAACCTGCAGGAAAATTTTGGTCTGACAGTCAGAGCTGTCACCAAGATTGTACTTGGTAGCATCAACTCACACACCTTCCTGTGTTGATTTAGTGTATCAATCCTAAGAATATGCTGTCCAATGCTGGATTTTAAGTTTCATTTCACACTTCTGAGTATATCAAATGCATCACTTCCTAAGAATCTGCAATTCCACTTAAACTGTCAGCATCAAACAAGTGACTCCTGAACTACCTTGATACTTAATGTATTTTCAGGGACAGCAGAGAGAGAGCTACAAGGTGGAGAAACTTTTTACAAGGGCACATAGTGACAGAATAAGAGGGAATGGCTTTAAACTGGGAGTAGGTTTAGATTAGACATTAGGAAGGAATTCTTTACTGTGAGGCTGCTGGGACACTGGCACAGGTTGCCCAGAGAAATTGTGGATGCCCCATCCCTGGAGGTGTTCAAGACCAGGCTGGATGGGGCTCTGAGCAACCTGGTCTGGTGGGTGGCAGCCCTGCCCATGGCAGTGGAGTTGGAATTAGATGATATTTAAAGTCCCTTCTAACCCAAACCATTCAATAACTCTATGATCTAAGCACCTGTCAGGACTGGGCATCACAGGAACATACTCCTGATATTGAAAACAGGCAATAAAGTTGTTATTGCTCTTGTCCAACAAACTAAGCATGGATGGGAAGAACAACCAACATAAACCCGAGACCCTTGAACACCAAAAATTGCTCTATTAAAAATATACTGCCTTGTAACAGAGCTCTCATACCACCAATCCAAGATTAGTAATTTCTGCTATAAAAATGTGGGAGCAGTACATATTGTATGTTGTTATGTGTATAATGCATGCAACGTGTTTGCCTAAACAATACAGGATTTATCTAGCAAAGCTTGTAATAGAACTGCACAAGTCAGCCTAAAAACCAAGGATCCAAGGCAGTGCTGCTGCAACACACATCTTTGTACACACAAAAACTGACCCCTCTCTCTCCCTCTCCCCCAGTGCTCAATACTCCCTTGCAGTTCATCCCTCAGAACTGCCTCCAGCTGAGAATGAACCTCAGCTCTGCTCCATAGCATCCCTCTCCTAGGCAGTGGTGATGAATGGAAGCAATGACAGCCGACACAGCCTAAAGCTGCAGCTGTGAGGCACAGGTGGGCAGCAGAGTTACAAGGAGGCATTTTAAAATCTGGGTTTATTTCATTGCAAATATGGTGTTTTGTAAAAAGAAATTTTAAAAAACATATTGCAGTTTTGGATTTTTCTGTTATTATAACTGTGAGTTTACTAATAAATGTTAGTGTTAGGTATTTATGATCTTTTACAACTCTGCTGGCAGTGTTTTTCTATATCAAGGAATACTGAAGTCCTAAAAAAAGCCTAACTAGACTCAGGCTTGGTAGGTATGGTTGATTAAAGTTACTAAGGAAAAGACTTACAGAAATTATACATCAAGTGTTTTCTGACAGCCTTCACAGTGTAAAAATTTTATACCATTATATACAGAAAAATTTCCTTGGTCCCAACTGCAGCTCCCCCTGACAGCTGCTTAGTATTTACACAAAGCTATTTGCTTCCCTGCAGCCAGCAAAGTTAAGACAGTCCAAATTTCTAAGAGCACTTACTCTGAAGAGGTTTGAAAAGCAAATTTTGTTTAGCATTTGTGAAGAGCACTCTGAAGCTATAACTCCTCAAGACTGAGTTGGTCCAGCTCCTAGTTTACTCACAATGGAGGAGCCCAGTTTGTAAGACAACATGTTGCAGTGTTTCAGGAACTTCAGAGTCTGATTCCATTTGTGATATAATAAAGTTGCACCCATCCTTGCTCACCACCACCACCAAGATTCACATCTCCAGCCCAACAGCTGAGCTGGCACAGCAGCCACAACTGGGCAAATACTGACTTTAACAATGACCTCATCAATATGCTGAGTCACAGAAACAGACTTTGGAATGAATTATTAGACTACACAAAATTTTGCACCACAAAAAATTAAGATAAAGTTGCAAAGTTTCCACAAACTCACTTTAAATTAAGAGTAAATTAACAGCATAGCTTATGATTGTAAAACTACTATGCTTGAGGGGAAATTCTGCTTGGTTGATGAACATCTGAAAGCCTTCAAAAGATTAATTAAATAATCCTGTCAAACCCAGTTGTTTTTAAATGCTCCCAATAATGAATAATACTAATTATGAATATACTGTACTCAATGTGTGCTTTTGGAATTGATTTGGCAACTGTGACTTCAGCTGAAATATCACTGCTTGCCTAGGTTTTATTTTTGGAGGGATTTATCAATTGAAGAACTTAATTTATTCACTACTTAACCTCTAATGCTCTTGTAGTATCACTGTTAAGACAGGAGCTTTTCAAGAAAACCCAAACGAACAGCTGTATCTATCAATGAGAAATTTGGTGTTGCTGTTTTTCCTTTGGTGGTTTGTTCCCCCTCAGCCACCTCTAGTTCTGAGAGGACCACCCAGGGTCAGAGAAGCAGCTGTGACTTTTCATTACTGCTAGATATCCAAGGAATCCCTGTAAATCATGAACAGAGCCATCAGAGAGCTGGCAGCAAAAGGAAGGGGTGCCCAGCTGGGGGTCAGCAGCCTTGGGGAGCTCAAGGGGAAGCGCTGTCTTTGCCATGCCCTCTGCAAGAGCCTGGAGTACACCTTGGCCTTATGGTGATCCCAGGGCACTGCAGTGCCCCTCCAAGGCAGGCAGGGATGCACCAGCCACGCCCCAAAGCCCAGCTGGAACTGCTTTAGACCCAGGCACCACAATTCCAGTGTGAGAACAAAGCCCCAGGAGGATGCAGGCCAGGACTCGTGCCCCAGTGCCATGAGCCATTACCCTTCCACTGCCACCACTGTGTGCTCACAAGGGCTTTGCCTGTGCTGATCCTGCATTCACACTTGGCTTTGCTGTGTAGGTGTAAATCCAATTGTAGTGACTGACTACAGAAATTACAGCTCCCCCGAGACACAGTACTTTTTCATTCACGTGGTGTGTGCCCTTAAAAACCAAATTAATACTAGGTTGGCATCAGTACCTCTTTCTACAAGTGGCAACAACCAACTGCTACAGAAATAGATCTGAAGGCATTGATAACCCAGTTCTTATGCTCATTTGTGTCCCACACTTGCAAGAGTCCTACTTTATGGAAACTGGAATTTAATACATTAAGTACTTTGCAAGATTACCAACTCTGAATGCTAAAAAAGAAATGTCGACGCTGTACTTCTAATTTTTTAAACAAATATTACAAAATTGAATTTTATTGAGTTTCACACAAGATGCACTTATAAAATTGATACAGAATGTCATTCAACAGAAAAAAAAAATGAAAGCAATTTCAAGCTTTCTTTAGCAACTGCTAAATAATTATAAAATAAGATACACCAAATTGACAGATAATCTTAATTTCAATGTGTGAACATCTCCAATTAGTATAAAATACATCAGAAATTAAAGATTTTCAATTTTTTTCCACAGCACAAGTCTCTTCCTTTTACTTTCATCCCTGAACACAACCACAGATTTTGGCCACTACTCCCACTACTCTTATGGGAGAGGAGAGGCTGAAAGATTGCAGCAAGGAGTTCCCACCAGAGCAGACAACCCTAAACTGTACAGCAGAGTCCTCTCAATACCAAGTCTGCTCACACACATAACTCTGTCCACCTGGCTCCACCTGCTATATTTCTGTAGTCCTGCAAGTTTCAGGGATTAGCAGATACATTTAACTTTCACATGTTCATACAGCAAATAAACTTTGGCTTTCCCATTCTGACAAATTATGAAATTAGCAAAGAGCAAATTGTCTTCATTTGTTCAGCACTGAAATACTTCTATGATACCTTCCCTTGGAAAGTAAAATTGGTGCTTACTTGAATGTCTGAAAGGCATTTTGGAAGCTAATGATGTGTTTTTACAACATATGAAGAATTTATCATTAGCTAAGGGGTCTCTTCTGATAAAACTCTCCAGCCTATGTTTTGAGCTCAAATTTAATCCATGCTTGGCTGAGGATTTCAAAACCTCTTTTTTCAACCCTCCCAACTCTGCATCTCACACCAGAAATTAAGATGCATTGTAACGCTTAAATGCTCTTTATAGATCTAGTCCATCTACTAAAGTTTGACTACAACCAATCAATTACATTAAATGGATAATTATGATTTGATTGTCAGTGTGAGCTTTTGTAGGCATATTCTCAGGCAAGTTAATACACAGATGTCATTCTTCTAAGAGCTAAATGCAAAATGCAGTGCAATGTTCTTTACTGCTGTGTTAATGTCATACGTACACTTCCAACACAACACTTGTTTGCTGCAATTAACACTGCCGTTCCTTAACATTAGAAGTGCCCCTTTAATATTTTTTCCTACAGCAACAAAAAATCCTCAGCTTTAAAAATTTTTTTTCTAAATTATTTGCCTTGCAGGACACACAACACATGAAATGAATATGCTTCATATTTTCCCAGTTAAGCAGAACCTTCATTACTGTGATCTTTCCTTGGTGTTTAGTATTCAGATAAAATACTAAGCAGTAAGTCTTTCACTTAAAGGCAAAATTTTATTCTGATTACAAGATTTTCAAGATACAACTTGAAAAGATTTTCGTTGACAAGAATAACTATCTTGACTTACTGTTTTATGTACCAATGCTGTATGTGTTTGTTGATATAAGCACAAGTTTTGAATTCTGCTCGCAGATGTTTAATAAAACACGGTAACTGGATAGGCAAGCTTCCGGTCAAGTCGGCACACACTGCCAGGAATATCCTTACACCGGAGGAACCTTTGTGAGAAAGGGTTCTGGAAGCGTGGCTTCACAACGCAGAACAGGGTTATGCTTTTGTCCAGTCTGTCTTCCAGAAAAGTGATACTGCAGCTCTGCCACCTGGCTAGAGACTCCCGATCCACCACATTTTCCAAGAGGCAAGTTAGAGATCACTCACTTGACCTGACCAGATACCAAGCCAAGTTACTTGTAGAAAGAAATTAATAATTTTTTTGCCATTAATAATTTAAGTTTTTAAATAAATATTTATGTGCCTTTTGGCAACTGTCCATTCTGGTAGCATCTGCTGTCCCAACAGCTCAGTATCCTTAGCACATTGATTAAAAAAAAAAAAAATAATTCTTAGTCAATTCTGTTTCCACAAATAGTAAACCTGTCTATCTCCAGCAAGTCTTTCTTTGCAGACCTGTGTTTTAATTCTGAACTGTCTTGGCTTATATCTTTTTCTTCCCCATCAGGAGTTGTCAGAAACTGATCAGAATTGCTTGTTACAAGTAAAGATGGCATATTCTCTTTCTGATGCACTGGTTGATTGGTAACTGATGTAGAACCGTTTTCATCTGTAGGAATTCCTGTTGAAACAGAAGACAATTACAAAGATAATAATGAATTTAACACAGGCATATTGATACAATGTGCAACATCCAGATTCACTCAAAGGTATCCTGAAAAAGTGTGCTGCATCAAGTCAGCAGAAACAATAGAAAAGATGCTTTCTGGAAGCCACTACTTCTTCTTAGCTTTACTGTAAGAGATTTCATTTTCTGATTTAGAAAATACATAGAAAATAAATAGACAGAAAAACCAAACTCTACAGAAGTTTAAATAATCAACAAGAGCATAAGCAGCAGAAGTTAAGACATACATGCTTATTTTTGTTGGCTTAAGCAAAAAGATTTCTGATGGTCCTTGTGTGAATCACACAACTGTCTGCTACTGAAATGAACAAAAGAAATTTCTGTGGCAGGAACTAGATGTGCCTAATCCTCTACGTAAGTACAATAAACCTGCCTTCTCCAGGGATAGCTAATAAATGACTCATGCACTGCTATGCACTTTAATAGCACTGGCTCCTAAAGCAGTATTATTAAAGATGTCTATTTTTATTGCTGTCTCTTACTTTAGTGGAACTGAACACTGGCTTCATTAACCTAGGCTATTGGTAAGTAATATCCATGTATATTTTCCATATTTTGTTAAAACGTTTAAAGAATTAAAATGCACAAGCAAATGACAAGGAGACAAGAAAAAAAGATGAGAAAAAATTATCTCCTCCTCAATAAAGATTGAGTTATTGTTTCTAAAGGAATCTGAAAAAATCTGATTGATGTGAAGAGTACTGCAGACCAGCCCAAGGAAATGTTATCTGTCAGAATGGCAGCACTATCCAAATTACTACAAAAAACTTGTAATAATAAAACTTAGTAATAATAAAAACTTATTCTGCAGAGCATCTGTCCACAGTATGCCATCTACTTGAAGGTACATGGGTTACCTTCCATCTACAATCTTATGCAAGTTAAAGGTACTAAACTTGCATTGAGAAAGGAGATAAGGAATTTTAACTCTAATATTTGGTTACAAGCAAGTATTTTCTAATCCAGCAGCTTCCAGATGTAGCTAGTCAGCCTATAAATGATTACCAGTAATTAGAGGTTTCATTCTTCAAGAGCAAGTTTTAGAATTTTATTCTCCAAAATTTTAACTGGTTTTGTGGACAAGGTGGAAACTCTCAAAAATTAACTGACTTAGACTATGAGCTGGCAGAAAGGAGACCAGACAAACTAATTCCCTTACCCTCATCCTAATAAGAGATGGGTTGAGAGACTGTATTGTAAAAACCTGACAAGTGGGGCACAGAGATTAACTCATACTGCAGAGCCCAGCAATAATAATGCAAAAGCTGGGGGAAGGTAAAATCATTCTTTCACGTTATCAAGATTTCTAGTAAATAAGGAGGTGTTAAAAAATATAAAATCCCCAAAAAACTGTAAAACGGAGTTTTTCCCATCACCATTGGAAGCTAGGGATACTCTGAATAAAATCCACAAAAGCTTTTCGGTTGCTACTTTTTGCTCAAAATCTTTCCACCGGAAAAAATAAGCATCCCTGCTACTTCAGCTCAAAATAGTCTTCAGGATTTATATACTGTAAGTTAAAGGCTCAGTATAAGTAAGTACAACTAAATCTCATATCCAAATGTATTAATAGAATGTTTATCATCATTACAGTCCTCTAATGAAATATATAATTGAATGCAAATAGGAATTCAGAACAATTCATATCACATTCCTTTATCATGAAAGTAAAGCAGTTGTGTGAATTTAAAAGTAAACATTTGCACCAAGTTTCTGCCTGATGTGATTTGACACATGAGATACAGAGGTTTCTGCCAAACACTGACAGATCCTTAACTCTCCCCTTGCTGGCGAGACACTCTGACGACTAATGAGCACCTTGCATTTCAAGCTGCTCGAGTTGTTGGCAAGCCATGGAGAGAACACAATGAAAGCCCCACTGTAAAGTTCTCTGAGGCTCTCACTGAGCTTTTCCGACAGGAAGATGCAATCCAATTCAGTTGACAGGAACAATGAAGGTTTCTGTTTCCTTCTATAATGTGTCACACAAATACCATAATGCCATATTCCCATTATAACTGAGGACCTGTAAGAGGAAACTGTGTTGCAAAGACTGGAAATGGGGTAGAGACCCACTGATTCCTACCTGGATTTCATTGTGTGTTCATGACAAGTACAAGTAATTATACCTATGTGTAAACCTACCATGTTTTACTTGGATTTCCATGAGAAATACAGATTTCTTCCCTACTAAACTTAAGCAATGTCACAGATGATGTGTAAATATTCACTTATTTGTGCAGTGACATGGCAGAGGGGGTTGGACCAGATGGTTTCTAAAGATTCCCTCCAACTCAAACCAAACCATTCTATGATTATGATTTTAATACAAAAGTGTGTTTCTATTCCATTGTTTCTATCACCTCTACATATCACAGTGAGATTTATCAGAGATATGAGAATTTATTACCAGAAGAAGATGCAGGA
>WEIU01000721.1:327285-358277 GCA_013389925.1 Aegithalos caudatus | reverse complement strand
TTCAAAGATGCTAGAGGTGAGCTAGCTCCAAGTCTGAGATCACAGCAAAAATAAAAATTTGTTCTCACTTTTCAATAACGACAAAAATAGACCAAAATATATTTACTTTTGTGACGTATGTCTTTCAAGAGCAGCATTTAACACTTCATGTTAATCACATTACTTCTTTCTGCCCTCCATTCTCCAAGCAACAGAGACAGTGAAAAATCCTGGGCTGCAGCAGTGGAATGATAGAGGTAGGAAAATATTACATATATTGGGAAAAAAAAAGACTGAGCAGGATGAAAGTGCTGACCCTGGTATTCCACAGCTTGAATGTGATGATCAGGGCATAGTGCTTTGAATTATACAAAGCTGGCTTTAGGGAGAACATGGGCACAGCATGTAGTATGCTGGGGAAAAAAATCAAAGTATGGTGCAGAGGAATGTGGCTAAAATTTTACTGTTTGGCCTATGTGCAGTGTCTCAAAAGTCATAGTTATCTTCACTTTAGCTATCTTCAGACGTGTCCCTACACTGATGTAGACAAAACACATCTGCTCAAGCTCTCGTTTTTGCAGATCAGGGTCAGATTAGAGATAAGAGTCTACCTATCAATAAAGAATGTGTAGTAATCCTGTTCTTTTCCCAAGCTATTGTAGAACAGTAATCTCCTCTCTTCCATCATGGTCTCCTCTCTTTCTGCTGAACCGTTGGCTGAGCCTTAGAAGTCTTACACTTCTCAAGCCTTGCTGCCTTCACTTAAAACACAACTTGGTAAGAAGGACTCCCACAGTACTGTAGGCAGGTTCTTCTTCAATCAGTAGCTTGAAACAATTGCTTATGATCAATTTTGAGAAACAACAAACAATGACAGTGCAGTACACAGCTTTCCTAGAAAGTGGCCATCCAGAGATAGTACACAGCAAGTGTCTCAAGACAGACAAACTAAATTGGATATAAAGTACACTTATGCAGCCTCAGAAGTACCTATAACTGGTGAGAAGTTAAAGGTAAGACAAGTATAAACTGTCTTGGCAGTGAAGGTGATGCTGAAGGGACACTTGCATATCATTGGTTATGGAAAATGAATTGCCATAGAACATTGTATTTCTAAACTAAGATTACTTACTGACACCACCCTTCCCAGGAAAGATGAGCCTTACTTTTATATTTTTTTTAACTGCAGTTTCCTGTACCAAAATAAACCTTGCATTTAACTACCTGAGAGAAAAATTCATGATCTGCTCAGAGCACTTGAACTGCTTGTTTCTGTTGGCTTATTGAATCTTTTGGTCTTTTTACTTCATTCCTTGGAATTCAACTTCCCTTTTAGAAGTATGGTCTTTGTCTCTTAGATTCTCTCAGTTTTTTTGCAGTGAATTATTACTGAAGTTACTTACTGAGGGCTATAATCCCCCAATGTAGTCACAGTATTTAGGGACAAATCTGAACTCTCAAATTCAGATTATGGGCATAAGGGTTTTACATCTATGTTGTACTGAATATAAACTGTGTTTTTCCTTACATCCAGAAGTAACAACAGAAACTGCTTTCACATATGTAACTAAATAATGGTGAATACTTTTCAACTGTGTGGATTTACTTACCCACAGTAGAACAGCACAACACAAACATAAGCTAGGACTCCTTGTACTTTTATTGAGCTTGTTACGACTCTGATGAGCTGTTTTAAGAAGAAAAATTAAAATTTAGCACACAGTTACTAAGAGAACATTGTAACAGACATTTCTTATTTGGTAAATTCAAGAAAAAGTTTGTTTCTTTACGTTAACAGAAATTTAGTCTAACGTTTCCCCTGGCAGTACTAACTACTCCAGATTTTGATTTGAATGAGTATTATACTAGCACTTAGTTGCAACTTTGCCAAAACCAGAGTTTCCTTAACACTGATTTTCAAGTAAAATAAGAAGTGGAAAAAACCTCCGAAACTCAAGGGCTAGAAGGAGAGATAGCAAATTTTGAGGAAAATGTCAAGAGATGCAACCAAAACAGAATAAGTGTTACTCTGATTAAGGTTACTATGTTAACCTTGTAATTACAACATTGCTTTGCAGACAAGGCATATGATTCCCAAGTTTAGGAGTCACATGTTTGACTAACAAATGGATCCTGCAATTTTAGTTTTATTTCAGTAGTTTAAACAAATCCTGTGAATAGTATTTTTTCTCATCTCTATGGGAGAACATTATATTTAAGTTTATTAATATTGCTATTCCTCCAGGAACATTGTGAATTAGCATATTTGCTGATAAAGCATGTACAGATCCCCAGCATTATGAAAACTACTGCTTGTCTGTATGTGTGTATGGGGAAAGTCAGAGCAGCTATTTGGAGAAAACATTTTGCAACAGTTAATTCAGGACAGCATGTGGACACAGTTCCATTAATGAAGTAATTCATTTTATAGCAACATGTATGTGTAACAAAGTCAATTATTTCAGAGAGATGTACTCAACAACAGCTCAGGAGCTCAGTGCCCCATATAAAAGAATACTGGGTCATTAAGTGTGCCATTACAGGGACAGACACAAGGATTCCTATGAAAAACCTAAATAAACTGCTGCACTACTGCTAACGTTCTGGCAACCAGCTGCTTTGACTATTCCAAATGAATGAATAGGATAACTGCCAAAAGGAATATATGTTTAGTAAACACAGATGTAGCTAATTTCACTGGTACAATTCATGTTCTTACCAATTCTACAAAATTAATATATATCTGTTTTTCTATGAAAGGCTGAGAAACAAAATAATGCATTTGTGATGCCACAAGTAGTATGTGATATAGGTTATACTGAGTGTTAACTCAAACTTTCAGCATCATTTCAGTTACTTCAGATGATAATTTCATACTCAACACATCCAGCCAGCTATTTCAGAGGGCTACATTCTCAAAGTGAGATCTTATTGACAGAAGACTGATGGAATGATACAACTTACTAAAACAGCCAGTGGAAGAGGAATGAAACCCATTCTTCTGGAAACCGAATCACTATAATCTGTATATGCCTAGGAAAAGAAGAGGAAGAATAATGAACTACTTATGCAGAGGAATGAGCTTATTTTAGCTTGGCACACCCTCCAGATAAGAATAAAGCTCTGTTAACAAACACTATAGTGGTATAAAGTGTACCTATTCACATTTTGGAATTCAAATGGAGATAGCTGCACTCTTAGACAAAAATGTAATACTACCATGACCAGTAAGATTAGCTTCAGTGCTCTAAATCAAGAGCAACTGGAGAAAAATACAAATCTCTAAATCGAGAGCAATTAGGACACTGAATCCAAAGGAGTTATGATATTTCATCTGTACATTATTTCCAGCTTAGAGACCTTTCTGTATGAATTTGACTGATCCTCAAATACTCTACAGACAAAACTGTTACAGGGATAAAAGAACAATTATCCACCACACTAGCAATTTTAAATCATTCTACAAACATCTATAATTAGCCTTAAGATAACTGTGTTAAAATTATTTTGAAAATGCTTTTACATTTGAATTCAAAACACAAGTACTTTGCATGACAGTTTGCTTGCAGTATTGAACATCACATCAGTTAGTGTCTAAATGATGCTATTTTATTTCCCACAGAGGATCCTTAGGATCCTCTAATGGATGTAATGGAATGGAATTTTCCAAACTAATAAACTGGTGTTTTGATTATTAAGAAATTATTATTAATTATTTGTAGCTGATGGTGTCTAGCTTCTTTATAAGGTTTAACTACTGCACTCCTCACAACAGCCCCAAAACTACAGAAAACTACACAAATCATAGTAGTAAAGTTCATTTAATAGTTAGAGCACACATCTAAAGCACTGATGAGTGGAATGCTAACAGGTAAAACCTAACAAGTCCTCATCGATGAAAGCTGTGCAGTAAACAGCTTTCCAAAAGATGGTACTAATTCAAAACAAGTGGTCTGTGTGTTCTATTTGGGTATTTACCCATGCCATGACAGTAACATGCATAGTGCAAACATATCTAAACATCTGTGCACTCTGTCTGTAAAGAAAGAAATTCCTAATGAATACCGTGTTTTAACCTAACACAGTTAAAATACCATGGAAAGAACAGTAATCTAAAATTACCTTGTTAAGTTTACTTACTTCCCACGGATGTCAAAAATGTAATGTTGTTACAACTGACCCCTTACTCTATATTTGGAAGAGACTATTCAGCAGTATATTAATAAAGCTCAAACTGATGGGAACAACTAGATAAAAATAATACAAATCATAAAGAAATATTCCTGTTCTCTCTTATTAAAGAAAGCAGAGCAGAGTTTCAGCACTGCAGGAGTGCAACAGCACTGTATGTATTTCTTTAAGTGTTTGTTCCAATATCCCCCTGTAACAATTGTGTTAGTTAATACAGGAAAATGCATTCTATTTCCAGGCTTACATTTTTCTGCCGACTGCTAACAAGGTCAAATGCAAGACTGGCTCTGTATTCACTGTAGACCTGGAAAAAATCCAGCACATCAGATGTGAGATTAATTTATTGCCACATTTTATAAAACCAACACAGATATTAATAAAGTATTTCCATAAAATATTACAAAATCATGCATTCGCTGAAAGAGTCAAAGCCGGTTTTTCTGAGGTCTAGCTGTACTCTTCAAGAGCTGAGCCTCTATTTCTGCAATAAAGTAATTTATTGCAATAACAAGAAAACAACACTATGCTATGCTTTAGGAACTGAATGAGACTCAAAGTTACTAAATTTCAGGATCATGAGAAACACAAAATAACAGACATCACATTAATCACATTTCATTTTTTCACCCCACAGTTCGTAACTGATTTTAAGCTACAGGAAAGCTAGCCCTGAGATCAAATTAAAAAAGTGAGAGAGCTTTCTTATACACCAAGCAAATGATCCTATGAAAAAAGCAAATTGCATTTGAAGATGAATTAAGTTTTTCCTTCTCTTTAAAACAGTTCAGCATATTAAGAAAGAAAAGCATCTATTTTAAGGATAAGTGGCAGGACAACTTGCTCTGCAGGTGTTAATAATTCTGGAGAAAGTCTAACTTAGCAATCATAAATCTTTAGAACTTATACACAAACCCCACAAAGTTTATTAAATAAACCTTGCAAAATTGCCAGTGACTACCCCCATCCTCCAGCTGTTGCAGCATCTAAAGCATGCTACATTTTTGGCTACCATGACTTCATTACTGCTCTTTTCCACACTCTCTTTACGAAAGTAGGGCATGCATAAATGCCTCTGGCATAAGGGAGCTTATTAAGTGCATCTATTACACTTGTTTCTCCACCCCACAATATAGTTACTTTAGAGATGCTGAAAAAGAAAGCACTTCTCAAGTGCTGATCTCATTTCCTGAAAAGTGGTTTTAATAGTGAAGACACTAACTCTCATCTTCACAAATTTATCAAGTGTGTTTGAATTCACACAGTGTGGAACACAAATAATGCATGTATCATGCTGCAACATACAAGAAGCTACCTCACCTACTGCTTTAAAAGAAGGACTGGATAATATATGCAGTCTAAGAAATTTCAGGAGTGGGAAACTAACATAACCTACTTCACATTAGTGCTCCAGGGACAGTGGGGAAAAATATCTCTGATTTCATATTCTACTTTTAACATACATGCAAGTATAGAGTTAAAGCAGCCTAACAGGACCTGGTTTTCCAAAAGCCTGAATTTTAACCTACAATCCATTTTGTTAGGAAAGGCTACAAACTCTGTCTAGACTGCAGAACAAGTAATCTCTTTCAATTTAACTAATGAACACTTGACAAAATTATGTGCCAGTAACGTGAATTGTAGCTGTTTTTCAACACTTGCAATAATTTATGCATTTGGAACTACTAATTTAGAAGCAGAGGCGTTAGTTACACATTATAAAGATCCTTATAAGTCTATTGTATCAGGAAATAAACAAGCTTTCCCAAGTGATATAGAATATATGAAAATAACAATTTTTATGTTTTCTGCACTGGAAAATTTTGTTAATATTTATAAACAATTAGCAAAATCAAATACAATTTAAAATATCACCCAGCATTCCAAACAGGATACCTACATCTGCCGTGATGTCATTGAATTTTGTTATAAAGGCATGTTTCACAATATCCACTGCAATTTCTGAAGCAACCACCATGCAAACATCTGGGAATAACACCCAAAGGTGATCTGCAGGTTGTGAAGAAACAAGTTAGGCCACTTAATGCCAGCATACAAAAAGATTTATAACAATTCTATTCAACAATGAAAAATCCTCATGAGTCTGAAGGATCTGTAAGTTTATATCATCACTGAGCATGCAGTGTGCAAATTCTTGCTTATTCCATTGCTGTCCTGACAACTTATCAGTACTGTACAATCTCATCACAGTTAGGATCAGGCTCTAAACTCTTCATTTTGTAAACCTTTATTTCTAGTAGGAAGACAACCTTTGTAAGTACTAGCTACCACGTGTTCAGTATGTGTAAGACATAACAAAGCATCTGCAGTTTTAGATACTAAAAGGTAAAATTTAGGTAGACTGATGAGTTCGGGCAAAATACATCACACAGATTGAGAGTCAAAATTACTAAAACAATGTTTTAATAAAATTGGCACTTTACATCACATTTATTAAATATGTCATTAAAACCCTAAGTATAATCAATATTAGATTAAGAATTGTATTGTAACATAATCTTTATCACATTTCAATCTCACTAGTCACTTTCTAGGGGATCCTTCATTTACAGTGTACTCCAGTGAAAGGAAAGAGCTGGGAAGAAATCGTTCCAGACACTGCTTGAAAGATAACTATACATGTTTATAGCATAACAATACATATTTCTAGCAGAAAGAAGACAATAATTCTTAAAAGAATACAAGAATTCTTTTAGAAAAACAAGAATCTAAGGTATTTGACAAAAATAAGATTTTTTTTAAAATTAAATGTGTTGATTACCCTTATCTTTCAGATTGAGGGAAGAAGCAAGAGATACAGCTCTTGATAGCATAGGAATTTTTCTTCTAATTTACTCACCTGGATTCCATGAGAACTGTTCCATATTCCTTAGACATACAATTAGTAGCAGCACGTAATTGGTGAACCTCTCCTTTATATCTGGATTAAAAAAACCAAAACCTATCAGCTCCAAGGAAACATTTATTTGCATACAAAGATATCTACTCATTCTGAGGTTCTATCATTTATTAATTCTTTAATTAGATAACATTTTCCACAAATTATTTGACTGAATTTAAGGGGTGGTGGAAATGCTGGGAACCACACCATGGACAGGATTTCTGCAGTAGGTTGTGACCTGGTCTGTCTGATGCTGCCACAACTCAGGGTTCCCAGCAGCAGAAGGGACTCGGGACTTAGAATCACCTCTTCTAATACATTCATAAAACAACCATTCTTCTTGATAAGTCTGTGCATTCCTTCTGTGATTCAAAAAGAAACAGCACTTCCTGTTACTAAAATGAAGTGAATATGCCTAGCTGTCCTTTCAAGCTATGAGCAAGGTATATTTCATTTTCTACAGATCACTGATATCCAAATTGCTGCATACTGGGTTCAGTAGAAGGAAGAAAAGATGTTTGAAGACAACTGTTACACTTTAGCTAGAAGGTTCCTACCAGTCTTTCACACTGCCATCTTAAAGGGGAAGAGCAGGATGTAACAGCACAGTTATTAGAACTGTAAGCACTATAACACAAAAGCAATCTAATTAGGGACAAAGTCCTATGACTTTCCTCCCAGACAAGGCACTCTTTTTTTCTAATTTGGTGTCCTGTTTCCAGAGATGACACACACAGCTCGCTTCAGGAAGCATCACTTTTTTCAGCTTGTTAAAAAATCCTTCCTGAAACTGTATTGTTGAAAAACAGTGTAAAACCTAAAATTATAATGTCATCACAATTTAAGAAATCCAAATTAGTCTATTTAGAAGATAGAGTTACTACGAAAATCTATGAAGACACTGTTATTGCTTGTTACATCATTTTCTTAAGCACCTCCAATATTGTGTGGGCTTCTGCCTACTGGTTTTGGGAAACAAGAAATAGAAATGTTTGGAAGAACACACAAGGATTAAGCTGGACAACAAAAAAAAATATTTGACATGGTGTCAACCGTTTTCATCATCTCTAACTGACCACAGGCCAACAGCAAAGCTCATGGCTGCAGTTACTGCAGTATAATAATATCCTTTATTTTAGAATACAAGTTTGGAAATACTGGCAAGCCTGAAAAAATGGAGCAAAAAGAAAAGAAGAAATCCTTCAGGAAAAGGAAAGAAAAAGCACACAGAATCCAAGAAGGATGATAATTCATGCATGATATTAAAAGGCACATCTTGGGGGTACATAAATTCATCTGTCAGTAGGGGCTGGGGAAGGGAATGAAGAAGCACAAGCTTTCAAAATGGAATGAATAGCATATATGTGGGGGGTAGAAAAAGGAAATCTTTCAGTACAATAAATTTAAAGCAGAAAAAAGGAGAAAGGTAAAATCTAACAATAATATCTTGATTTCCTGCCAGTAACACTCCAACAAGTAAAGCACATTCTTCTATGCTTCTGAATTCACAAAATATTGCCCAAATGACCAGAACACAGTATTACCTGAAAAACAGTGACAAGATACTACTTGACGCTGTCACAAATGGATGAAAATGCAGTCAAGAACTCATTGATCTACATTCTTTATCATGCCCATTAGTGACTTGGAAATAATCACTGAGTTTTCAGACTTCTGCACAGAATTTCCAGATGATTTTATCTTCTATTTCCCACATCACATACTTCCACATTGCCATGACACATCACTGGTCAGCAATGTATAACAAACGCAGATCTCACCTTCAGTTTTTCAGGTCCCAGGGAGGCCTGTACAGATATTCTCAAGTGGGAAGCAAGGACCTTAATTCAGGCCTAACATTAAAGCATGTCCCAAGCTAATCATCCAGACATTACCTGTTTGGTACATGTGAGCTCACCAGTCAACAGGATTAAATTGAGCAGGGACGTTTTGGGCTTTAAAGTTCCTCATATAATGCTGTAATAATATGAATTTTTCTTCCACTAATTTTTGAGACTGGGTGACAGGCTGATTCCCGTTTTCCCCTTTGCTTATTTTCCCTGTTCTCAGTGGCCTCCCTTCTAATCTGTTATCTCTGCTGCCACAGCTGTTCAAGGCTGTTAGGAGGGAGAGGATTGACTGTGGCTGCTACTCTTCATCCTCATCCCTCTCATCAACTGTCACAGTTGCAAGCAAGGCAGACAGGGCACTTCACAGCAGCCTCAACAGTAAACTCAAACAATTAAAAAATTCATTGAATTTCTCACCCTCACGGACAAGGATAAAAAAGGCTTCAGGATATCCAATACAACCACTCCTAAATAATCAATCCTAAATGCCAACTAAAATTCCAGAATAAAAAAAATGTACAGTAGTGTTTCATCATTTATTACGAACTTATTAGATACTGTACATTTGGGTGTTTTTAAGGATTTTCATGTAGCATATATTGCTTGGATCCATTCTTGGATGATGTGGTGAACAACAGAACAAGTGATGTCACATCCCTGTATGCTCACACTCTTAAGAACAACAAAGGCAAAGTATATCACAGCATTTGTGAATTTGGCAAAACAGTGACAAAACAATCAGTGTTAATGATCAGTTACAGACAGCACAGGTACTAGCAGGAGGAAATCATTCCATTCTGCTTCAGTATAATGAAGAGTAAAGTGGAAAGAAAAAGTGGTTTCTTTTTGTTCTCCATTGTGACAGGGCTTAGTAACATTGATACAAGCCATTTCAACCCAATTTTGCATGTATTCCACTAAGTATATATGATAAGCATATCACATAATGTTTTTTTCTCTTAGGATATACTATAGCTTCAATAACCCTTGCCATTATAAGACAGGGTTAAATGAGAGCCAGAATGACAGAGAATTACAATTTAAATGGTCTTCAGCTACCTCCACAAGGACATGATTAAGCAGCTTACTTTCTCAGTGCTTATGATCCTAAGTGTTAAAAACCTGACATGTAGCACTAATTCAGATATATTTATCCCCTTGACCAGTCTCCTGTCAGCACATACCAGGCATAGTGCTGACGACATACTGGGCATGAAATCTGGATGGATATTAGTGACAGGTGCTGCCCCTCAGGGGTCCATATTGGGATCAGTGTTATTTAGTATCTTCATTAACTACAGAGATGGAGGAATTGAATGCACCTCAGCAGATTTTCAGATGACTGAGTGCTGAGGCTGCCACACCAGAAGGGTGGAATGTCATCCAGAAGGACCTGGACAACTTCAAGAAATGGACCTGTGGGAGTATGAAAAGATGGAATAAGACCAAGTGCAAGGTGCTGCAACCCCAGGTATCAACACAGGCTGGGGATGAAGAGATCAAAACCAGCCCTGTTGAGAACCTGGGGATTCTGGTGGATGAGAGGCTGGGCACGAGCTGGGAACGTGTGCTCACAGCCCAGAGAGCCAAAGGTGCCCTGGGCTGCACCCAAAGCACTGATGGCACCAGGGTGAGGGAGGAGATTCTGCCCCTCTGCTCCAGCCCAGTGAGACCCCACCTGCAGGGCTGCATCAGCTCTGGGGCACCAGCACAGGAAGGGCAGGGACCTGCTGGGCTGAGTCCAGAGGAGGACACCAAGATGATCAGAAGGATGGAACACCTCTTCTATGAGGAATGGCTGAGAGAACTGGAGTTGTTCCAAAAAGAGAAGGCTTCAGGGTGACCTAATTGTGGACTTCCAGTACCTGAAGGGAGCTGACAGAAAAGATGGAGAGGGGCTTTTTACAAGGGCACATAGTGACAGGACAAGGGGGAATGAGTTCAGACTGAGAGAGA
This sequence comes from Aegithalos caudatus, assembly GCA_013389925.1. Classification (NCBI taxonomy): domain Eukaryota; kingdom Metazoa; phylum Chordata; class Aves; order Passeriformes; family Aegithalidae; genus Aegithalos; species Aegithalos caudatus. The sequence continues at coordinate 347,402 of WEIU01000721.1, read as the reverse complement.
ATAGGTTTAGATTAGATATTAGTTAAAAATTCTTTACTGTGAGGGTGGTGAGGTCCTGGCAGAGGTTGACAAAGAAGTTGTGGATGCCCCATCCCTGGAAGTCCATCCTAAGGTCAGGCTGGATAGAGCTCTGAGCAAGCTGGTCTAGTGAAAGGCCACTTCTGGCCATGGCAGAAGTGTTGGAACTGTAGATGGTATTCCAGGTCCCTTCCAACCCAGGCCATTCTAAGACTGACGGACTGCATTCTAATGCCATGCTGAAGCTGCACTCGTACCAGGGCTGGCCCTGCAGCCTGACACACATCATACTACATACTGCCCATACACACTCCAGATTATTTTGAAAGATGACACTGTATTTGCCTGTGCATCTATTCATCCTCTAGTGGTGCAAGTGATATGATTAAATCTTTTCAACTGCCTTTAAATAATGTATTTCAGTATTTTGAAAAGAGAAAGGGAGAACCAGACAGTCCAAGACTTAGTACATCAAAACTTAGCAGTCACATGTCAAAAACTAACCACAAGACACCCTTTTCCATTAAGGTAAGTCACATGTGCCTATAAGGGTTGTCATATGAATAGAGGTGGTAAACAATTATTTTAAAGACATGTAAATGCATATACTGCCATAAATGCAATAAAGGGAAAAAAGCAAGATGTATTTTATTTTCGTCTTGGTTGTGTAAAGTAAAGCCCCAGAAAGGATTGCACATAGCCAAATCAGACTTTAAACACTTTTTCCCCACTTACATGAACTCTGCCATTCCAATTTTAATAGAATTCTATCCCCTATATATCTATTCTGCCCTTCCATAAATCCTCCTGAAAAACAGGAACACATACTCAGTGATTAATTTTCAGTGTGTCAGAGGGTATCATTGCTTTTAGAAAGCATGTAAAAGACATGAAACAAATGTTACTGGAAATAAAGATTCCTGGCACAGCACTGCATCTAGTATGGACTAGTGTAATTAATTAGCCAATATCTCAAACAACCATTTACTGAACCCTGAAGATCTTAGGTACTTTGCAGTGGTAACTAAAAGAGACAGTGAGATGTCAGGAACAGAGGTCGTGAAGTGGGGTAAACTGCCTTTAGAACACATAGCTATTTCCTCCCAGATTCTCTGACACATTATGCAGGAAATCCCAAATCAGAAAGAAAAAAATAAAATTTTTATCATGTTATTCCACTGTTTATATGTTTAGATCAAAAGCTAGTTATAAATTGTAGAATGTAAGAAGTCAAACAAGATCTTTTGCTTTACATCTCAGCAACTCCTAAACAGCTGCAGTGCCAACTACCTCTTAACAAGTCACCAGAGCACAAGAAAGATCAAACACTGAACAAGGAATCACCAAGGACACACCAATCTCAGAGTCCTGCCCTCAAATCCCTCATCCTTACAATGAACAACTTGATTAGAATAATGGCATTAAAAAAAACTAAAGCCACATGACAAAGCAGTTCAAATTTCAAAGACCAAAGGTAAAAATAAAGGCTATTCAATATTGTGATCAAAGTCAGGGACTGATAAATTTGGAACAAAGAAGAAGAACAGAGAAGAAAAAGTACAGAATTATAAAGAAAAAAACTGAAGTTCCTAAAACTTCAGAATAAATATGTTAAATTTTTGAGATAAGAGATTTAAAAATAGAAGGAAGAGTCAGGCCTACCAACCAACTGAAGGAAATAACCTAATGCACTTCTTTGGGTGAGGTACAATTGAGTTTTTTGAAAATTTTAATTTAGAGCACAGCTTGAAATTAAAATAAGACACTTAAAGCATAAAGGAAGGCAGCATGCTGGGCTTTCAACAATGATGAAAGAACTTCCCTTTATAATTTGGTCTCCTTGTTCTCTAATACTGACCCTACAAAATTAGTTTACAGATAACTATTTCAAAAAGAGAATATTGTTTTTAAATTTGTGAAATATTTCTTCCTGATACAACAAATAAAAGGTTTTCTGTATAGAAGTGTTTTCCAATGGCCACAGTGTTTAGATTGCCTGGGTGTGCATAAATTTCCTTGTAAAAGTCAGGGTGACAATGCAAGAGCAGTTTTGCTGCAGCTGACAAATCAAAGCTGTGGGAACAGCATGGTTGAAGTCCCAGATTCTGTAGCTGCAGTCTAAAAGCAGCTATACAAGCCCCAAGGTCTTTGTTGATCTGCCCCTAAAAGGAAACAGGTTTAATCCTATTAGATAACAATTAGCAAATACATATTTCATGTCCTGTTCAATTAATTTTTATGTAGATGATTCAGTTATTTTAGTCTTGAAGTTTTAGTGAATTAGCTGTTACAGTAGAATTTTAAATGGTTAAGGTGAAAAGGATCACTGACTTGATTAAGTCCACAAATGTAAATACTGGGAAAAATAATACAGCCACACATCAGCTTGCTATCCACCACCTGGTGCTGAGCACGATGCCAAGTGAAATGATTTCCCAATTTCCACATCTAAATTGGTAGCTTGGTGGCACTTCCCATACTGATGTCTGACTACACAGAAGCTTGAGCCAGGCAGGGCTCTGCAAAGTATTCCAATGTGGGATACAGGGCATGTCTTAGAAAGTACAGCTGGCACAGTTCATTTCTGTTTTCACACTTCTATTCACAAGACAACTTGCTTTTGAATTCTAGTTGTAGTAACTTCTCTTGAACACAGTGGTCATTGCTTATCTTTTCTGCTACCTCAGTTTTACCTACTCATGAGAAATTCCTCCAATGTCCCTGTGAGATTCCTGTTATTCCCCTCAAGAATGACTATATTTAGGTGCTGTGTACTAATCAGTACCTTTACACTGAACTGAAAGCATGTTTGACAACAGTAGTATTTTCAGCTGAGTCCCAGAAAAGGTGGGGCAAGGGAAATCCATTCAGTGTGTCCACTCTTAAGCAGCTACTGCTACCATCATTACCCTACAGACGACTGCAGACCTTAGAAAACTCCTGGAAGAAGTAGAGAAAGATGGGATATATATGGGAGCGCCTAGATTTAGTGTTTCCTTAAGAAGTTTAGTTCAGCCCAGGTATGCAGTTTAAGCACAATGTATTCTAGGACACACAAGACACTCCAAAGGCTAACTGGAAGCTCAGCTGACAGGATCAGACTAGCCTCAGTTTTAGGGTAAGATAAAGTATTGGCAGCACGCCAACAAATGATGCACCATCATTTCAGCTGCATGACATAAAATATTTAAAGGATACTAAAGTGATCAGAATACATGAATTGAAACAATATTGTTGCATCCTTACTGAAGCTGTGATGCAGTAAACGTGTTCAAGTTCAAAAGAGGTGAAAAGCTCTACTAAAAATCTGTCTGCTATTTATTTTTGAGAAGAAAAACACTGCTATTTATAACCATACTGAAAGGTGTTCCAGGAAAAGTTATCTGTTTGAAAGGAATAAATTAGCTTGTTTTGTGCACTCTTCTATGTATGTACTCAGTGCTTCCATCCCCACACTGTTTAATGAATGGCAATACTTCTTCCATCAACTGATAAAGGACGACTTGGTTTTGCTATTATGGGTCTTCAATAATGATGTCCAGCAATAAAATATTGATATCCTTTGAGATATTTTTATGGAGGAAACTACTAGCAATTTCTAGTATCAGTCCCTTGCTTATTTCAACATGAAAGAGGCCTCACCTTTAGGTAGGAGAGCTAGATGCATAGTTGTAACTATTTTCTGCATTAATAAGAAACCTTATCTAGCTTTCTGTCAATAGTTAAGTAAATTTCATTTTTAGCATTCTCACTGTAAATTTAAATATCTCTGATTTTAAAAATACAAGCAATTAAATCTTGGAAGCAAAAATAGTACTATTATCACAAAACAAACAGATAATCAACACAGCTGGGAAGATCTTTTAGGGGATGTTTAAGAGCATCTATGTGGTAGCTTAAAATTTAGTGCTAATTTTCTGTTATATAATTTTCTGTGATATATTTAAGGTTTTATGTAGTCTTTCATCCAAAGAATGACAAAACATTTGCATGTAATATTGCAGTTTGCAGATGAATTAGACAAAGTTCATAACAATAGTAAGAACTCAAAACCTGATGAAAGCCTGTTGAAAATTTCACTTGTGATACAAAAAATATGAATCATCTGTTTTTAAATAAGTAGCTATATTTTTTTAACCTATTGCACATTTGAGTTATCTGGTTTAAAAATTATGAGCTGGAATGAAAATAATATGTTCTATTTTCTTTGCTCATCTGTATGAATGAAAGTGGGGAAATTCCCATCAGATATACTGAAGAAATTCTTCACTGTGACGGTGGTGAGGCACTGGCATAGGTTGCCCAAAGAAGCTGTGGATCCCATCCCTGGAGTGCTCAAGACCAAGGTGGATGGGGCTTTGAGCAACCTGGTCCAACCTGGTCTAGTGGAAGGTGACCCTGCCCATGGCAGGGGCTTGGAATGAGACAATCTTTGAGGTCCCTTCCAGTTCAGGAAATTCTGAGATTCTACAAAACTAGTACAAGCAAAGAAGCTCTAGCATAATCCTAAAGTGCAATCACTCCTACTGGCTTTCAAATCAAATATTCAAGTATACAAAATATTTGAAATGGCTGATATCAGTATTAGGAAGAATCTTCAACAAAGGATACCTGAACAGCTCTTCCTCATGAGACACACTGAGTACAAGTTCTGAAAATTCATCCTAACCAACACAGTTAAGAAGTGCCAGAAGCATGTTTCCTAAGTACCCTCTATCAATTATCTTGAGAGAATATAAAAAATTAGAGTAATCTCTGGTATCTCCCTCATATATCAGGTACATTGTTACATTGTTTTCTGGGATTTCATTTGTTTGGGTATTTTTGGTTTGTTTTAGGGTTAGGGAGGAGGTATTTCAAGATCCACCCTCACAGCCACCCAACAAGAAGCATTTTGAGGCCAATACAGCACACTATAAAGTGAATTTTTTGAAAACAGAAGACTTGATCACTTAGAAGCACAGGCATTTCAGCACAAAGCCAGTAGGTTGTTTGAGCACCTCAAATAAAAACTTGCCATAAAAGGAGTAAGGTCTCCTTGAAGCAGATCTCAGTTTCATCCTACTGAACCAAAGAGTAAAAGCGGTGATGAGGAATGCAAGTCAGAACACTCAAATGCACCAAGGTAAAATGTTTATAGTAAGAATAATATTAAATACATTGAATTACATTAAATACATTATTGAATTAAATAAACAGCCTTTCTCTTCACATTTTCTCCTGCTCAGCACTGCTATACATACCACTATTTGACATTTGAAAAAGATTATTCTTCTCAAACTTCTTGAAAACACTTCCTTTTATTTCGACGAACTGCAATTTTTAGAAACACTTAGTTAGTTTTTACTCATGAAAAATTGATATAAACAAATAATATTATAAAAATATATTATATAAAAATATTAATATTTAAGACCTATGATACACAAATACACTAGATTCTGAAATAAATTATGGTAGCCATATGATAAAGCTACATACATACTTACATTATTGGACATCATGATGGTAAGCAGTGATTTATTGTGAGAGTTGAAGGCCACATTAAGGGTTGTTGCTTGAACCATTATAAGAATAGCATGCAGGACTGCATAGCAGGGTTAAGGAAGAATATTTGAAGTAAGTTTTCTGCACAACAGTACTGAAGAGCAGTGAACCACAGATTTTCTATTTTGCTTTCAAAGTTTAACAGGCAAGTTTCCATATTCCTGTAAACCAGACTTACAGCAAGACAATACTTATATGTAATATATGCACAGTGCTTGGCTACATGTAATAATGATGTTATTTCTTCTTGTTCTAAAAGAACCTAATGACATTAGTCCTGAGAAACATTAATGCAATCTGAAGAAAAAAAAATCTGAGGTCAAGATTCAGAACCAGCCTAAACATTTCAGAGAACATAGGGAAAAATAGTAAGAATCCTAAATTCATTACCAAAACTACTAGACTATGGTATTATGAATCTTTAGATTCATCAACTCATTCTAAGATTATTTCACACCAAGAACATTTGCATCCTGAACATGCATGAGTTTATCCCTTCACTTCAAGAAAATATACTCAAGCTAGACGCATTTAACATTCCAGAAAATAACAAAACCCTGTGGCCCTGTGAGCCAAAATACTCGGATACAAATCAGAGATAAAATTTTCCATAAACTATCCAATTATGGTTTTTCATTTTACTATAAGTACACCATCATGAAGGGATTCTTTTTTTTAAAGCAGGTAGTACTGGAAATCTTACTTTTCAAGTAACGAAACACTGATTTAGGAATACCGTCAATTTTTTCAGATGTATTAAAATAAAATAATGCAGCGCAATTACTCTGTAATTTAGAAAATTTTGTAATTTATTGAAGAAAAAGGATACAGACATACAGCACTGCCATGAAGAAGTGAGGAATCACACCTATGTGGGCTCTTTTTCTTTCCTTAGGTTCTGTAGCTGTCCAATAAAGAGCATCCAAAATATCTTGTCCAAATGAAGAAATCAGACGATCAGCCACCTAAACAAGAACAATTTTACTGCCTTTTACTGCCTACCTTTCTCTCCAACATTCGAGTATGCTCAGTTCAAGAGTTCAAACTAAAAGTACAGCTCAATCTAAGAAAAGTTTCACATATATTTCACTTTTGATCTCTTACTTATTCCATTTTTTCTCTGGATTTCACAGCACTACTGCTCCTTTTGTATATTAAGCAGTTGACTTTCCCTTTCAAGCTTACTATCCCCTTTGCAACAGTATTCAGAATAAATAATCATACATGATTACCTTAGATGCTTTCTTGAAAGACAGTCAAGTACAGTTCAAACCTCAGCCTTTGGTAAAGCAGTATGTATGTTGTATCAAACCATTTAAAATGTTTTTCTCCATCCCTCTGGGTTTAATAGGAAATACCCCCAACAATAAAAAGTGAATTCCAGATGACAGGGAACATTAGCTTACAGGTACCAAAAACCTGAAATTGGACTTGGCTCTACTGTGTTCTATATACTAAAGTATATACTTAAAGTAAATGTCTGCATAAAACAGAATTCAAAATTAAAAGTACTATAACACAAAAACAAGTGATTAAGAGGGACTTGAAAGTCTGCCAAAAAGGGAAAATATGTTGAAAAAACAACAAACACCTGGAGTATAATCCAAAGAATATATGCACAAACAGGAAAAGAATGCTCTAGCAGTAATTCTAAAGACAGATAACATATCGACAGCATTTTGAACTTATAATTTAATACCACAGCAAGAAAGGTCACAGGGAGTTTCACCAGTTCCCAACATCAGCAGCAAACATGTAAAACTGAAAATTTTTTCTGCCTATACACTGCAGCTCAGTAATTTTTAAACTAATCTGCACAGGGCAACAAAACCAGAATTTCAAAAATTAAACTTGGCACAAATATGGCTAAAAAAAGAGCTATCTGTCATTGCTTACTAACTCAACCAAATGGAAACAGTTAGAGATGACAAACTGATTATCTCTACTTAAGAAAGACAAGGAATATTTTCTTTTAGTGTCTCTCTGTAAAACGATTTTGGACAGGTTAAATCAACACGCAGCAATACAGAATCAGGTGCACAATGTACCTGCAGATATTGATCCTACTAAATAGAAAGCAAGTTCTTGGGACAATACAAACCTAGACTTCAGATCATTTCCTGACTTTTTAAATTAAACAGCCTCAAGATAAAGATTCTGAAGTGAGGAAAGTCATACTTATTTCTCACACTATTACTGAATTAAGTTTCCTAAAATATGAAAATGGAACGAAAACAAGATTTTACAGGATGCCTCAAGTAAATGTACAATGTGCTACGCTCTAAGAATCACCTATGAAATAAAATGCACAAAGCCATGAGCTGATGAATTATAAATCTGAAGCTCCCAACCCCACCAGTTTGAGAGATATTTACAGTGGCATTGTTTTCGGCTTTTAGATTTTGTAAATTGAGATTGTCTCCATTATTTGGTTCCTGCTCATTGTGATGACCCATTGAGTAATTCCACTTGGTGTAGTAACACCAGCTACAGAATGCTTAAGAGTTTGGTAAGTTTTTGTTCACAATATTGTGAGGGTTTTAATAGATAAAATGGTGGCTTTGCTTTCCTTTCTATTTAAGCAGTCCTTGGTTCTTTGCTGAAAGGATAGGAAATTTTAAAACCCACCACACAATATTGTTGCTTGCTTTTCCAATATGACTTACCTAAACCCTACATGCCGGCTCCAGGCTCCAGCAGAATTCCATGGTGAGTGCTGTCACCAACGTAACGCACACTGGGGCTTCACAAGGAGCAGGAGCCGGTGGGTCTGAATCTAAAAAAGAAAAGTGTCATTTAAGCCAAATGTGCTGAACGCTCCCCTTAGACTGTCAGTTGGGAGCATTCAGCACATAATTTGAAGATTTTGCATTCCTCATATCTGTCCAGGGCAATACTCCCTGGACTTGCCAACAGCCGAAAACATTAGGACATTGTAAACATCTCTGTCGCTCAGTGATTTACTAGACTTAAAAAAATCTTCCTTATTTTGAAAACTTGTGAAAAAATACAGTGTATTGCTTAAAAAAGGGCATATTAAGAATTCCTTAAAAAATTGCTTTCATCAGTGGCAAAGACTTTTAATAAGAATCACCAAAGCAGTCTAAGCAAGCCAATATTCAAACTGCTGAAAGCTGACTATCAACCAAGTCTTTCAGTGGGACACCATGAACTTTTTCTGCCAATGTTGCTCCAACTTGTCATGGTAAAAAAGCCCCTTAAAAACATGCACTCTGCTTGGCATGCTGGGCTTCAAGAGACAACATGGAAGTTACTGTTTCTAAATTCAAAGATTAATGTAATTTTTATAATAACTATGAGTAGTAAGACTCCCCTCTTTCCTAAAAGAAACAAACTCATGCAGCACTTTTCTTAGTTAAAACACAACTTTGGTTCTTCCAAACATAGCAAAGTAATTAAATTCCTCATTCCATGCAGGATGGCACATGGCTTCCAATTCACTGCAAACACTGCAGTATCACTTCAAATTATGTGGTAAGCACATAAAGCTGAGAAAGTACTGTACTAAGTGATTTGAAGTAGTCTTGAAATAAAGAGAAATTACTATTCTAAGCACATGGATTTATTTAGTAAGTGATAAACTCTCATCAATTTTGGAACTATATATGGATGAGTATTTCCCCACACAACTAAAATCCAAGTAACTCAGTGCCAATTTAATATTTGCACATATTTTTCAGCAAATGTAAAATCAAAGGGAACAAAAACCCTATGAACTAACAACCGAGGTGGTTTGTATGATATTTATTTCACTTACTATAATAAAGTGTGTTCCTTATGAAATATTTTCATATTTTCTTGAGAAAGAACAAATGCCTTCAGACAAAATATCCAATTTTGCAGAATGTAACCCTGTTTCAGCAGTCTTCAAATGGACAACAGATGTTCAAACAAGGATTAATATATCACTCAGGAATCCCAAAACCCTAGCAGAATAGCTTTTGTGTACAAAGCTGTGATTGAGTCCATTTAAGAGGGTGTACTCCTACTATGTCCTATATTTGCAGGATGGAGATAACATTGTGCCTATTAAAACATTATTTACCTTGTGAATCACTGATGATAGAAGCACAATAAAAAATTTTATACTTTACATTAATAGCAAAACAGAAACTGTTTTTCTCGACAGAATTTCTCTTGATCTTACCTCCCAAAACAGATTTTCCTTTTCTTGTGTCACTACATTAATTCATTCACCTTATAGGCTTGTGTCTGCTAGCCAGGACTGAGGTAAAGCTGTAACATGTGTCCTTGCATACAATGAAAGCAGTATTTCCATAATGATGAATTAAACCCCAAATTCCATGTTTTCTATTATCCGCCTCTGCCCTCTCTCAGAACCTTATCATTATTTGAAATCAACAGTTTCTACTTTTCTTGGCAAGTTCAAAATCTCATTCATTTCCTGGCATTTCATAAGACTTCTTTCATTTCCATTTCTCAAGTTTCTTGCTATGAAATTGATTAATAAGTTCCATAAATTAGGCATTATGAAACAGTACCTAAAACCTTGTTCACAAACCTGTCTGTTTCACTGCATCTACACTTATTATCTTAGGTGTGTGCAGGTTTCTGAGAATACCAGATGTGCCACATTCTAAATGCAAATATTAGAACACAAAATATTTTAGATAGTTTGACAAAAGCATGCTTCATATTCTGATGCCAACATTCTTACCTCAAGCATGTTATAGATGATGTAGAGCTTTATGACAGACTGTCCCCTTATCAGATGATACATCATAGAGTAGTCAACATAGTGCATCATGAAGTAGCAGATGACCAATATAACTCCTTTGAGCATGTCACATACCTGAGCAGGTTGTAGCAAACGTCTGTCACTGAAATACAAAGGGCAAAAAGTTCCACTAAATGTCATATAGCCACAAAATACAGATGTTACCAAGTCAATATGGATTTACAGAAGCTGTTCATCATGGATATATTTTAAGGTAGTTTATTATGCCCCTACCCCTGCCCTTCACTCCAACACCATGACTGTGATACACATTTATACATCAAAGTCATGAACAGGATCACAGTCTCTTGCCACATGCCTGTAATTACAACACTGTATTTGTTCAGAGCTCCCACTTTTTAATAACCTTCTGCATGCATGCCCTTTGGTTCCTAATTTACCTTCCCTCTTCCACACAATTCTATGATTTTGACTTCCTCAGGTACAGAAATTGTATTCATTATGATCAAAAAGAAATGAAGCTGTCATCTTCAATTTCAGTATAATGAACCAGATGCTGAGGAGCAGATTGTAAATTCTGTATCTTCATTTAGCTCTAAGCTCTGCAGCAGTAAATGCAAACAATTTGACATCAGAGCTGGAGGTTGATTGTGAACCAAATGCAGTTTTCCCTGAGTAACCCAGGAGACTAAAAGAATCATTACACAATTTCTTCCTAGTAAAACTACAGGAATAAAATAGCTTTATCTCAATTGCCACAACAGTATACATAAGCATAACGAAATTGCAAGGCCATATTAACTTGTCTTTTTATTTAGTTTAGTATTAATAGGATGCATAGCAGTTTAAAAGCCTTTGAATTACATCAAAAGGTTGAGAAGTAAATATAAAAAAGGAGGAAATAATTTCTATTAAATATATTTATTTTTTAAATACACTGAAATGCTGTTACACAACTTAATGTTTCAAAGAAGTTGCAAGAAGTTAGCTTAATTCAAGTTATGTATTTTTGGTTTATGTATCCTTAAATCAGCAGGTCATACAGTGATTAGGCAATGTTCCCATGAACTGATAACACATTTTAAAAAAAAATTAAGCATTATCTTGTAAAAATGCATGCCATTTGTAAAAAACATCTAAATAGTTACTTATGACCTCTGGAGTAGTTCTACAGACCCTGCAGAGAAGTCAAAAATCCCTGCTACCTATTCTTCTATTTAAATCACAGCTGGAGTGTTACACTTTGTGTTTCTTTGTTATCTTCCATTCAAAACGCCCTGAAAACAACATTCATGCATTATATCACTCCTGGAACCACACAGTGACATTCCACAATGGACAAATAGGTCATGCTCTTGCTGGGGGTATGAGCAAGAAAGTTTTCAGAACTCTCAGATTTACTGTATTGCACTTTGAACAGAGAGCAACTGCTCCTTTTATTATATACTTTTTACTGCATAAACTGCATTAAAACCAATTACATTCTGGATAAAAGAATTCAACCTGGTCCAGCACACCAGAACTGCTTACAGGAGCTTTCTCTGCCTAACCAACACTTTCTGCTTTCAAAAGTCCTCCAGTAACAAACAATATTCACACCACATCTTATTTCAGCCTAAATCCTTGACAAAATGCCTCAGTGAATTTTCTTCCTTTCTTCAGTCCCCAAACTGAATTTTAACTGCAAACACCAATTGAAAAAAACTAAAGAAAACTGGATGTGTACCTTTTGCCCACTGCTTAAAAAGCCTGTCTTTGCATGACACACAAAAAATGCACCCTCCCCAACCTGTAAAATCACACTTTGAAAATTTACTGCCTTAATTACATCTGACTTAAATGATTATAGATATTAAAATAGTATATTTTGAAATATTTACAAGACTTAAAGAAGCCAATGATTATGATTACTGTTCATATGCTGAGTAACAGCATATTCCTTTTTTTCCAATCTACTTCCATTTTGGAAATGTATTCAGTCATTTCTGCACAAGTTTCCCAGCCAACCCTCAAACTCTGAAATACAGATTGGAATACAGTGGTAAAAATACTATTATGCCACAGCAGTAATGCCAGGCCTTAGCATGTGAAAAAGAGAATCAGAATTTATTACTCAGAAAATCAGCATCTTCATTCTTCCAGCCAACAACTATCTTATCATTAGAGAAGTAGTGAGTACCTGATAGAGAAAACCTGATGAAGAGACACCCACTTGAAAATCATTCACAGGCTTTAAGGTACCAACTTAAATGATAGGATGGTCTCTTACTGAAATGCACTAGAGAGCAGAACCTGTTTATGAAGCTTCTGAAGCAGCCCAGAAAGATTCTCACAGGAAAATGCTTTGATGTCCACAAATCAATACAGACTGAAAATACCACATCAAAAGTTTTCTGTCTTACAAGTTACATCAAAGATGCTCAACCACCAGTCACAAGTTGCAGATGTTCTGTACTGATAACTCTCTCAGTCTTCTGCTTGTGCTGATTTTCATCCGTACGACTACACTCAAATAAAACCAACTCGGGAGAAGCCAATGTAAATGCATACAGCAACCACCACAGGGGACTACAAATTCTGAGAAGAGACTACATAAAACCAGGAGCACAACTGCTCTTCTAAAGGTGGTCTCAACTCTGAAAACTATCTCAGGAGACTAACTCTGTAAGAAGTTGCATACAAACTTGCATACAGCATCCTATACACTGGTAAGATTAAAATATTTTGAGAATGTGCTGGGTATAGAACAAACTTGATTATCACTGAGATTCAATTCAAAACCTGCCCTAAAGAGTCAGATCAACTACTCTTGATTGCTGTGCTTTACAGGAATTAAACCTTAGTAGAACAGATCCCATTCCAGATCCCATTCAAATAATGTTTTTAGAATAATTTAGGTTGGAATTTAGAATTTTAGAATCATTTAGGTTGGAAAAGATCTTTTGGATAACCGAATCCACCATTAACTTATTTCTGCCAAATCCATCATTAAACCACAGTCTATGCAACTTTTAAGTACCGCCAGGAATGGTATTTCCACCACTCCCCTCAGCAGCAGGCTGTTCCATCGCTTTACAATCATTTTGGTGAAGAAATTTTTCCTAATATCCAATCTAAACCTCCCCTGGCACAACGTGAAGTCCTCTTGTCTTATCTCACAAGGTGACTTGGATTTATTTTCTCAGAAGTCTATCTGTATGTCTAGGAAAAAAACTGCATTAAACAATTTTTTTTTTTTTTTTTTTTACATTTTAATTAAAAATATAATCTATTTCTATTCAAAGTTCTACATAACTTCTTGTGCTTCTCACCCACATGAGAAGCAGAACCAAGAGTAATGCTGTGACAACTTCAGAGCAAGTGTCCTGGTTTGGGCTAGGACAGAGTGCCTTTTATTTTTAGTAGCTGGTTTTTTTGGATTTAGTATAAGAATGCTGATAACGCACTTAATGTGTTAGTTGTTCCTAAGAAGTGTTTACCCTGAGTCAAGATTTTTCATTGTCTCTTGCTCTAGTAGTGAGGAGCTGCACAGAAAGCTGGCACAGAATGTAGCCAGCCAAGGATGTCCCAAACTGGCCAAGGGGATATTCCACACCACAGAGCATCACACCCAGTATAGAAGCTGGGGGAGTTACCCAGAACAGGGTCTGTCACTGTTCAGGGACTGGCTGGGTACCAGGCAGTGGCTGGTGGACAACTTATCACTTGTTTTCTCTTAGAATTCTGTTAGACTCCTAATTTTCATTACTATTATTATTATCATCACATTTAGTATTATTATTATTAGCATATTTTGTTTCAATTATTAAATTGTTCTTATCTCAACCCATGAACTTTACCTTAACTTTTCAATTCCCTTCCCCACAGGTGGAAGGAGTGAGTAATTGGTTACCAGCTGGGACTAAACCACAACATCTCAGTCACAAAAATATCCTCACAGTTTCAGTTTCCCCAGTTTGATGACAGAAAAGCTGCCAGCATCTCAACCCTCTACTCAGTACAAGGGATTACTGCAAAGATTGACTACAGAAAAATGCTTTCTATAAAGTAAGAAGAGTAAGAAGATCCTGGCATTTAAAATATATTCCAGTGTTTTTTCATTGTACATTAGGAAAAACCTTTTCATATTGACTAAGTAAGTATTCTACAGTGTACCACTATAACGTTTCCAATTGAGAGAGATTAAACATGACTACTGCATAAATCCATATAAGCATTTTTATTGTAGCAGAATCATCTTTTGGTCTGGTTAATAACATTTAAAAAAGGATTTTGAGGTGTGGTTCTGAATATAATATAGAAAAAGGACAATTATTTCCTACAAAAACAAGGAAATCAAGTAAACAGATTAAATCTAATGATTTGTCACCTTTTGGTGAATACACAGAACTGACAGCCAAATCTGCAGTAATGAAATGATATTGTCAGTGTTCAGTGAGAGCTGACCACTTCAGTTTTAGTATACAATCAGGCACACGGGTTTAATCTGTATTTGTCACAAATCATTCCTATCCTTTGCATTAAGCTGTTTAGTACATATAAACACACACAGCTGATGCGATTTCATGCCTGTCATAGCATCCCAGCACCCTGCATTCATTTTTCTCAAGATATATATTTTTACTTATTGTCTCCAGTGACTACTCAATGCCAACACTGAAAAGTACTTTCAGGACATCTTAAGCACTAGCTAATCAGACCTTGTGATTAATATCACATACAAACTCATACTGCTGTAGTCATGCACATCACGAGTACTGCACAATCTCAAAGAAACAAAATTAAAAAGCTCACATTGGCCAAGCTATGACAACTAAAAAGGGCCAAAAGACAAACAAGAAAAACATAGCATAGTGCTGGTAATTTCAACACCTCACTTCAAAGTAGGGACCCAAGTTTTAACAATTAGACATTACTGAGGTGATGTGATACTGTACAACTTTAGAAACCATTGAATGGAGATATGAGCAGCTGAAACAGCTTAGCTCACTTCCAAACACTTCACATTTTTACAGCTGTGCATGAAGTATGACAGTGAGGAAGATTTCACATGAAAATAATATATGGGTCTTTTTTCTCATGAGACACAAAGTGAGAACAATAATTAAAGAGCACTACAATGATACAACTTCATTCTGGTAGCAAGGTAACAAACAGTGGGCAGTAGAATTTTTCTGTAGAAAGCAGTTAGTCTTTTCCTTCAAAGCTATCCCAGGCATACAGTGATGCTGCACAACTGATTTAAATATTAACATTTTCCTGGCTTTAATGAATTGTGCTCTTGAAAGACAGTATCATGAGAGCCTTTGTCCAAGGTGTACTTCCTCTAATATTCTACCAGATTCCAGAACTAATGATCTATGGTTTCAAAATTTAGCTGAATATAATTTACCTCACAATTTTCACACCTCAGACCAGTAAATAAAAGGATCCGGGGCATCTGGACTATCCTTCAAATGCACCTTATTGTGATACATGATTTGTATCTTTTCACCTATTTTCTGCTATTACATGTGCAACCTGGTTTAGTGGAAGGTGTTCCTGTCCATGGCAGGGGGGCAGGAACTGATGATCTTTAAGGTCCCTTCCAACCCAAACCATTCAATAATTCTACAATTATTTCAAATATTTTTTGCTTTAAGTAATGTTCTTTAAGATGCTCTATACAAAATTTTACAAGAGCTTTCATTATGCTAAATCTCAAGTTCTCACATTAGCTATATAGCCTAGACTATCAAGCAATCAAATTTTAAAGCTTCTTCAAACAGCCAAGTACCTTAATACCAAAGAGTAAGACTTATCCATTCTATTATCCACTATGTAAAATGTTATATTGCTTTACTATTACTAACACTGAATACACCAAAATGTTTAAACTTGAGATGATCCTTAACTCTGCACAAATTCAGTGAAAATCCAAGCATTCCTCTACAGAGAAACTCTCTTGTACTGTAATGTTAACCAGCAAATTATGACAATACAGAAAAAAAAAAAACAAAAAACCCCACACAGAGACTTCACCATTCTACAGCATGTACTAGACAAGATGTTCAAACTCCTCAGCCTTTGGCTATATTTATCATTACAATCAATCTACTAATTGACAGAAAATCTCCACTGAAACAAAGCCTTACTTCTCAAAATACCATAAAGACAGAAATCCATACTTAAGGAGACATTCAAACTTATTATTAATTTGAATATAAAGTGATGTGCAAGCCATACTACTATACCTCCCTATTTCACCACAGCATGCTTCTGTTTCAGCCCAGTGAATTGTTAAAAAAGCAGAAGCATGCCATATACTCAATGCATATCCTGCAATATTTAAAGCACTGACTGACATCAACCAGGAACTGACCAAATCAGTCTGTTACAGAAAAAAACTACTTTTTACATCAATAAAAATCAAGGTTTAATACTCATGTCTCAAACTTTCCAATTTATGGTTTGTCCACCATGAGACAAATATAGAAAGTGTAAATCCAAGTCTTTCCTCTGTTTAGAAAAGCATTGGATCCGTGTATGTCCTCTCCCTTTGGAAAGCTAAAAGCAAGCAAATTGCCATATAAATAGTTAGGAAGGATTACTTTGCTACTCTACAAAATTAAATTAAAATACTATCAAATTACAATGTTACCAAATATCCTCATTACCCACAAACTTGGATAAATGTCAGGAAAAACAATTTTTTTTTCCAAGATGACTTGTGACACTTGTAAAACAATCCCCTCTATTACAAAATTAAGTCAAACATATCACAAACTAAATAAAACACCTACCCAGTGAAGAAAAATCTAGTGTGAAAACCAGTGCTCATCATAAGCAAGCTCTTTAAGTAAGTGAAAGCTTAAGGAACTAGTTACCTATCTATAATTTTCAAGGTATTTCCATTCAACATCATACTCAAAATGCCAAGATGCAGATTTTATACAGTAGTAAGAGTTCAGTCTCCATTTACTGGCTGAAAGGCACTAGGTTCCATCATTCATAGGGGCTATGACTACACAGATGGTCACACTACTGATCCTTAATGTTTGCTTCTGAACAGCGTGATGGATTTCATAGTACTTTAACTTATCAAAGAAGCAAACCAGCTCAAGGCTTCCTAAGTATTGGTATCTACCCCACCAAACATTTTGTTCCAACAGTTGTACAACTGAAGTTACTCAGCATCAAGCAGAGCGTTATTAAAAATAAATCACATTTACCAATATTTGTCTTTAATATGTTCAAAATCACAAATAGCTAATGCACAAGATTGCTTAAGAAAGTGATTTCCAAGAAAACCAAGATTGTGTTAAGTATTTTAATAAGCCTTATTGAATTTAAAGTAGTTAAACAATTTAGATGCAGCCTGCACAAAGAGAAAGTTGTTCCTGCTGTATAAAAAGTCTAAAAAAAATGTCTCACTACAGTTGTTTCTGGTATGCTTTTCAGTAACTGACAGTACAAAATGAACAATGCTTTCACTACATTGTGTAATCTGCAGACATATACACTTGTCTGAGTACTTAGTTACTTTGGCATCCAACCCATATGCACTCTGAATATATTATTTTAAACTTAACTGCACAGACTGTCACAAGATGTCATATGATTTCTTTATTTTTGTCTTCCAGGCCTCCTGGTGCTCCTCAATTCTTCACTAGTCTGATTACATATGGTTTTCCAATCATCTTACAGAGTTGTTTGGGTTCTGATTGTTTTGTTAGGTTTTTTTAAAAACCAACTGGCATTCTAGATTTTTCTTGTTTATTGATACAATTCACTGCATTTTTAAAATTGGTTCCTTTAGACTATTTAGTCTCATCCAAATAATTTAGATTACTCTAAACAATTTCTCCTATGAAGCCAACACAAACAAAATTTCCAATACTGATGTCATATATGCAAAACTGTTTTAGATGGGTATTTTCATCCTAACATACAGACATATATATTTTAAAGCTTTTGTAACAGTAATGTTTGTATAAATGTTGACACTAAAAAAGCCCTTTTTACTTGGGTTTATTGTTCAGCTAATAATGCACTGAAGAAGTCTTTTAGCATGTTACAAGTTCAAGCACATATTTTACAGCAAACCTCTTCTGACTGCATTATTTATTCAATGCTAACATTTTCAAACAGGGAATCATTGATGTTTATAATAATATATTTCAGTTATTGGTACGGTGGACTAAGTTTCAGTTATTGATATAGACACCTAAGTTTTGATTAGGTATTTTTTCTTTCTCCATTTTACAGCAAAGATACTTGCATGGAAACTGAACAATGAGTGGGGTTTTGTTTTACATGTATTCTTTACCAAGTTCTCAATTCTTCAATATATCCATCATTAATGAATTGTGGTGTTGTAATTTTCTAATTTTACATTAAGCATTAACAGAAATCATTACATTAACACATAAGGAGATATTTTCCTGTTAGATAAGTAAAGATGTTAGGGAAAATAAATCAAAGCAAGGTTGTCTGAAGGGTATACTTGTCCACATAGCTACACAATAAAATTTTTTAAAATGGACTGTGTGATCTACTGGAAATATTTTCCTACAATTATGCTCAAGTTTGGCTTCAGGAAAAGAAGCTATTTTGAGCAAGTCTAATTTTCAGTTTTTGGTTTTAAGAAGAGGTACACCTTACAGTATGCAGGACTTCACTGATGTAGAACTGTGATTATAAAGACTGATAAGAAAAATATGTCCCTGTAGTGTTGTGTGGAAAGTAAAGAACTCTAAGAAACTGTGAGCTGAGCTTGCCAAGTTTAGGTGGCATTGCATTTCTCAAACAATAAAAAGCCTTTACATGCACACAATACAGCACGAGACCATGCTAAGAATGAAACAAAACCAACCTTGCTGTTGAGCCCCGATGAGAGCTGTCTCAAAAAAATAAAAAAAAACCAACAAAACGAGGTTTCAAATAAGTGACAACTAGAAAAAGCTTTCATTAGGCTTTTATTTTTAAATAACAGAATCAAATATAACTGAAGACAGTAAACAAACATATGCTAAAGTGCTGTATTTTATTAAGTACTGAATTATCTGTAAGTCTAATACTCGGATACCTGGAAATGAACTTTCTGAACTCCCTAAGACTGAGCTTAAGCATTACCAAAAACCTGCTCTAAGTACACACAAAAATATAGCTATGAACCTGACTGAAGCAGTACTTAGAAAAAAGCTCAAAAAGCTTAAGGCACTATAAACTGAAGTACAGCAGGGGCTATAGTTTTTCCAAGATATCCTTGTTTAAACTGGACCAAATTGGTCCACAGGCACTCTATTTGAAAAATGCTTTAAATCTAAGATAACTTATTTCCACATTGATGTAAAATTATGTAAGAAAATATACCTACCACAAATAGCACTGAATCAATTTCATGTGTCTGTTATTAAAACTAAGTGTTGATTTGTCCTTTGAGGTATGTTGTATGTAATAGCTGTACTATTCATTTGTAACCAGCCTTTTTACTGATTACATGTGAATTTGGCTGACAGCACAGAAGGAAAAATAAAATCAGGATTTACTCACCAGGAATCCCTGTGACACCACATTCCATCCTATAAAGGAAGTGAAAGTGCTCTTCCCTTCGGTCTGATTTACAAGAAAGAAAGAAAGAGAAGGTTGTAATGTTGCTACACTATGCGCTGTTATGGGAAGGAGAAAGGAGTATTTGATCTGAAAGTATACTACAGAAAATAATGAATGCATCTTCTTTTTCTTGTTTGGTAGAAAGCTACACATTTTGGTGGGCAAATGCACAACTTCCTCAATGATCTTCAGGTGTCAACAGGAGGGTTATGGATTTCCTAGCTAAATTTCTCAGAAA
>WEIU01000721.1:314509-327268 GCA_013389925.1 Aegithalos caudatus | reverse complement strand
AAATTTCTCAGAAAAAAAAAAAAAAAAAAGGCTTGGGAATAAGTGTGCAACAGAGGTTCAAATTTATTTAATAGCCTGATAATGTGAACAAATATCCAAAAGAAGAATGACAGTGTATTTGTTTGCTTGTTTTATTCTTCCAGATATGCTTTCTTTCTTGGAATAATGCTGTTATATTTATTTCCTACTGAAAAACACGAATCTGTGAATTCACAGATTATCAATGGGAATTTTAAGAGGTACATCCAATATAGCTGAAGTTATTATGCTATTGTTGACAGGACCTAAATCCACTTATTTCAGAGAGCAGAGTAAAAGAAAAATTCAGAACATGTATTTATAATGTATCTATATCTACTTCCACATGGAAAAAATTACAGATTCACAGAATATTGAGTTGGAAGGGACCCACAAGGATCATTAAGTCCAACTCATAAGTAAATGGTCTGCACAGGGACTGGACCCACAACCTTGGTGTCATTAGCACCATGCTCTGGTTCCTGGTGGGATTCAGCTCCCATGTGAAGCATGTGAAGGGCAGGTGGGTGCTGCTCACACAAAACAGGATCTTGTTGGGCTGCCACCATCCAGGTGCTGCCCTCACCCCTTGGGAAGAGCCCAAAGGGTCCTGGACCCACTCCCGGCAGTGGGGGGTAGGGATCCCCTGCAGATGAGGTGTGTGGGGGAGGTCTCCTGTAAAGATTTTGTCAATCTATCTTTACATGTAAGAAAACTCACAATCTTCTGCTGTATTTTCTTAAGAAAACTAGAATTTGGAGAAAAGAATCTCACTTTCCCTCATAAATTCTTTCTTGCTTTGTGGAGATGATGTAAAATGCCTCTAAACATAATTAAATTGGGAGTCTCATCGGAGTTTCACTAATTGCTAATGCAATTTTAGCTTTCATATCATGGTGGTTTACAAATAATGCAGAGGAGCTTTTTCACATTCCTACATTGCCTTTTATTGGTAGGCAACACATTTTCAAGAAAAATAATAAGGTAGCTCTATCAAAGAGCTTCAAAACAGGCAGCAATATTAATCTACCCAGAATCTCTGGGTCTGAGGTATTGATTAAAAAATTGCCTGAATTGTACAATGAAACTGTACCTTTTGACCTCTGGCAGAGTTAGTTCTGGGAACCTGTCACCAAGGATTCTAATTCAAACAGAACTCTACCAGGTTCACTTCTCTGTCTACCTTGGCACATATTTTGCTGGAACAACAAACCTTTTATGCTGTCAAAGAATATTTTAATAAAGTGAGAATAGTCTACAAGATTCAAAGAGAACTTAGGAAAGTTCTTTTTCTGTTCTCAGAAGAAAATACAGTAGAGCTGACTTTTTGTAATTTCAGAAGATGCAATCTAATTTTGTGAATTTTGTGTGTTAATTCTTTTAAAAGCATCCTGTCACTTATAGAGCATAGATGTAATGAAGTTGTACCTGCCAGAACTATCACCATGTGATGATTCAGCCTTTGCCAGTTTGATCTCAGCAATTAAACAAAGAAGTTTAGTTCACTCAGTGATAGAATCTTGGATTCTTCTGACTGAAGTTCTTGAAGTTTTAAAAAAAATTGCTTTGTCAGCACCAATACAGCTCTGACAAAAACAAAGAACTAAATTTGTTCTAAAGGAAAGATCAAGCATTGAGGAAGAATGACAGAAGCAAAATTGAAGTGCTTACACTGTCTAAGCAGAAGAAGGAAACTATTTTCTTTAAAATACATTCCTCTTTGTTTCCCTTCAGAACTCTGTAAAATGAAATATTACAACATGTGGAAGAGGCTATAAACCACTTCCCCTATATTTATGCACTTTGCATAATATATCATAGACAGGAATTAGCCCATTTATATAGAATGCAGTTTTATTGTTTTTAAAAAATAATAGGTAATATAATCTTTCTCTACACCGAAAAGAGAAGACAGAATTATGAGGAAATAAATAAACTGAGGAGTAAACTGGAAGGGAAACAGAACACTCACTACTCCACTGAGGTGTTGAGAAAAAAGTCAAGATGAAGGGAGGAGCACTTTTATTTACTACACAGAATGGAATATGATGTGGCAGGTTCAAGTAACAACTAGTCAACATTTATTTGATATTTGCAAGGAAGAGCAAGCTAAAAGATAAACAGCCACCTGCTTTGTAAGTACCTTTTGTAATTACAAATGTGCTTTACCTATTCAACTCTACTTTGTTACAAATACATTAAAATGTGTTTCATGAGCTGGAAGAAAAACACAAATATTTTTGCTGTAACAAAATCAGCCTAACTACAAAAAACAAGAAAACCCCCCAAAATTCAAAGTGCAGGCTCTGAATACTTGGAAATAAGAATCATTACATCTGAAGAAGTTCCATAATGTATTATAGATGAGTCAAACTTTCAGTAGAAAGTCATCAACTTTAGAACATGACTGAATTAGACAAAGCCTCAGATACTGAACAAGTAGAGATTCCAGTGAACTAAATTCCACACACATTGTGTGGAAATTGTGACAAACGAAATTGCTTCAGGACTTGTTACAAAAACAAAGACTTCTTCACTCAAAATAATCTCAGTTTCACAGCATCTTACTTGGTAACATTTTAACACAGTCTAATTCAATAGATTCAACTGGCTTCTATTGTGCCTTACACACAAAATACTGTCAAGCAAGCAGACTACATATTAGCATTGCAGGTGCATGTATGCAGATATACACATATCACATACATGTGAGTGCATATGGTGCTTCCAATGTCACTTTTGTCCACATATTGAACAATAACCTAAACCAGCAACAGGTCTTGGAAATCTTTAATTAAAATTTCAGAAGAGCAGAAAAAATTCTCTGCCAAAAGCAAAGCTGAGTTTATAAACGAGAAAGAGATTTTTAAACAGAAAAAAGTAAGATTCAAATGATACATTGAACTCCATTGCATTTACCTGAATTTAGTAATAGCATCCATATAGATATCTACAAATAGCCACATAATTTGCCTTGTCATCAGGCTAAAACCAAATAACTGTAATTTTTACACAGCTAAGAAAACTCTCTTGACATGAGGTTCAACTCAAAATTAACAGCACAATAAAACATGAGACTGCCATCTAGTGCCTATGTTTAATATCACCAAATACAAACATTTCAACTTTAGACTATATTTTAAAATACTATTTTTTGCAACTAGACTAGCATTTGCTGTAATCAGAACATACATTTCTAAACTATGCATCTAAAATACCTTAATATATAAAAGAAAATACTGATAATGCAAATACAAACAACTTGATTAAAAAAGTGTTTAAGAAATCAGCAACCATAGATCAACTTCCAAGTCTTGGAAAATTCAGAATAAAGATCCGGAAGTCTTTATTTATTCAAGAAAAAAAGACAACATCAATACAACTGCTCCTTTTATTTTAGGCTACACTTAAGTCTTAAACAACCAACTTTACCATGAAGTAGAAGATTTTATGAAGTAAATAAATTCTACACAATTTTTGACACCTATGCCAGAAGGGCAAACAAAAAATTTTATGTATTAACAACTTGTTAGTATTGCTATGAACAGAAAATCAAGGCATTAAGATCTACAATTTCTTAATATTCTGATTAGTTTTCCTCTCCATGTTTCACTTCCTAGGATTCTTTGGAGGAAAGGACACATTTTATTCAGGGATCTTTTCAGCCAAGTTTTCCATGAAAATAAGGAAAGCTTTTCCTGTTAAAAAACAAACAGCTGCTGTTTCAATATCAAAGAACCTATCAAAAGACATGAGCCAAGTCTAAGAAATTTAAAAAACATGTTCAAATAGATGTTTGATAAAAGAACAAAACTATAAGGTAAGGTTACATCTCTCCCCTTTACTAACCTGAATATGCCTAAGTGGTGCTGTTACCAAACTGTTGTGTCTGAAGGAAGCAACGATGACAGTTAGTGACTGCTGGTAAAGCTTAAAAGTCCCACACACATC
This sequence comes from Aegithalos caudatus, assembly GCA_013389925.1. NCBI lineage: Eukaryota > Metazoa > Chordata > Aves > Passeriformes > Aegithalidae > Aegithalos > Aegithalos caudatus. The sequence goes on along the minus strand of WEIU01000721.1, from coordinate 323,299 downwards.
TTTACTTTGCCTAGTTTAGACTAAGACATCTATTTTACAGTGGAAGAAGTCATTAGTAGTTCAAATGGCACTGAAAGGCCATAAAATGAAGAACACACATAAATGGTGACATATTATTTAAGGGTATCAACACCTTTCTCTTGAATCAACTTACCGTAAGCCATAGCAAGGCAAAGTGATGAACCGGAACATTGCCAGAAAAACTCTCAAAGGAAGCAGGGTGAACACATACAGAAAAGCATCCAGGCACAAAAAGATTCCAAAAAACATCAACTAAATTACAAAAACAAAACAGAAGTATGTTAGTAGTTGATAAAATTTACAAAAAGTTTATAAAGAATTATGTTATGCAAAATACATTTATGTAAGACTAATTAAGCAAACAACTACAATATTCTCACTTGTTCAATCAGCTGAACTGTAAAAAAAATTAACATGCTGTGTATTTGAAGACTATTCAGCAAAAATTCTGCACCACAAGGTCCAAGCATAAAGGCTTTTGTAGGCTTTCACAGCTCACTGAACTTAGTCTTTAATATATAAACTGCAGTTGAATATAACTGTAGCTCATTTTCCAGTGGTGACTTTCCTGTAAGGTTACCGAAGTTCATGTTTTAACCTTAGGGGAAAAAACCCACAGAGCTGTGTGTAAATGTGCACAGCCATTTTCTGCCTACCTCCTATTTCAACATCATTTCCTGCTCCCAAAAAAGTTTTCTATTACCTTGTAAATTTTGTATTGCACAGCTAATTACAGCTGGGGTAGATCTCCATCAAAGAAAAACACCTTTTTCATACAAAGAATATAAAATATAAAGAGGTAAACTTCCAGTTGCCCTCAGTGTAAATGCTTTATCCTTAATTTACACAAACATTAAAGCCATTTATTGTGGCTACAAGCCAAGCAACTCTGTGATAATTAAACTAGACATAAACTCTACAACTCCAAAGTCTCGAAATGTGCTTTTATGTTTCTGTCAGACCATGAACTAGCATTATTTCCTGCAAGGACAATCCCACAGAAGCCAGCTTAACTGGCTACACAATTAAGATTAGCGACATCTAAGCAGACCTAGATATCCATGTCAGATCTGCATTTACATGTGAAAGCTGTATGTACTGCTGATGGGAAAGGAAGATACTGGGGTGGGTGTGTAAACCAAAGTACAAGTAAATTACTTTTATCTCTCACAATCCCTTTGCCTTTCAAAGTACCTTTTTTGTTAGCTTGTGCTATGGCCAGTTCCATGTCCAGTGAGCACTCTTACACTTCATACATCCTTGTACCTCCAAAAGCAATCCTACAGATACACTCCACAACAGCTATCCACAAGCCACATAAGACAGCTGACTCAGGCACAACAGCACTGCCATCATCCCTAAGTTTTTACTTTCCTGTATAATACTATTTCAACCAATTCTACAGTGGTAGAATACTTCAATACCATCATGACGTTAAGGTCTTTTTCCTGATATTTACTCATTCATCTCTAGTACCATTTTCTAAAATTTCAGCATTTTGAGTTATTAGAGTTACTATTCAAAGTTATAAGGAGCAGTGGTTACATGAACTGTGGATAAATGTATGCACTGCCTTAATATGCCATTAAGCTATCTATTTCTTTTAAAATAACTTTTAAACTAGGTGTTGAATATAGAAGCACTGAAGAAAACTGGAACTGAACACCTAGTATTTTTGAACTCCTTAACCCAAACAAAACAGAAAGATAGCGTGTCATTTTGCTTGTGTTTTTGAGGACATCTTTATAATTTCAAAAACAACACTACTTTTTCTTTTAGATTTAGACAGCCTACTTCTCCACCTGAGTGCAATGACCATTTTTCACATTCTATAAACTTGCATTAATATTTGCAATTATTGTTTAATGTACTCATCTTCCCAATGTTTTTACTTCATGCACCTGATGAAATAAAATCGGTGCTGAACCTTCTACTTTCTGTAAACATTATTTTTTCTGCTCCATTCCACATATTAAGGGACTAACAGAAAATCCTACAGAGGTTTTCCATCATCACAACTATAATTGAACAAAAGAGCACAAAGTTTAATTTTGAGATCAACTGAAAACTGTTCCCTTAAGATGGCAGAAACAGAGACCACCTTATTTAGTGTAACTAACCTACTACAATGAAAAGCTCCCACTGAAATTGCACAAAATTCTTGAGTGGAAGTAGCATTTACATGGTAAATTATCTAGCTTCTCTAAATAAAAAAGGGGCACTCATAACAACAACAATAGAAATACTACCCTTTGAATATTACACCCCTCTCTCAAACTATGAATGTTAAATAAGTGCCTATGAAGTACTATCTCCTGAGATTAGGCTTTGATAAATTTACTCCAATTTATTCTCACTCTACCTGATTAGTTTTCATTCTTATTCTGTAATTATACTATTAGGTAGTAAACAAAACAAGCCATCAAGAAAATTCTTCTCTTCCTTTATTAGTGTCTCATATTTTATTTCAAGCAAGCAGATTTTCTGCATCACGTTGGCAAGTGGTTTCTGCAACAGGTGATGGATGATCTGTACACTATTTAGTTGATTTCCAGGAGCTCAATTTGATATAGTTAGTATGTATACTAACATAGACTAAATCAATGTAAAGAACTAAAAAATTATTACACAATCTCACTGCAAAAAGATAACTATAATTTTTGAAATCGCTTTATTATTCAGTTTCACAATATTTCATATTCAAAGCACAGACTGAAGTTTGATTTACCATGCAAAACCTATCAATTGCACCACTTACAGCATTAATCTTATTTATCAAAAGACTGCTGGATATTACATGTTCTTACACACTGAAAGTTTCATTAAAAAGCTATGGTGATGATCCTTCAGGATAATTTCCGTACCTTGGAGACAGCATGTAATAATCTATGTAATTAAAATGGAGATGATGTTGAAATGCTGTATCGTTCAACTGAGTCTCTACCATAAGTGGAATATTCTATCATAAACTGGAATGCTTAAATACTGAGGATGTGAAGACACGGTCACTGGAGATGTTCAAAGCCTCCAATCCTGAACAGCCTGTTGTAGGTTACACAGCTTTAAGCAAAGGCATGGGCTACTCCATGGGTCCATCCCAATCTCATTCATTCTGAGATTTTCTGCAGTAACTGACTGGGACAGTAACTGACAGTAACTTAGTTTGGTAAAGCCAGATCTAATCACAGCTGAAGGATGAATTTAATGATACTGAAGGGGGAACATGAGCATGACTGACCAAGGAAATTCTGCTCACCCTTCCTCCCTCCTCCACTGCTCTTTCATCTTTAGTTATAAAGCTCCCCTTCTCTCCTTGTATAGACTTTGGATTCTCAAGAATATTGGCTGAGCAAATCAGCTCACTATTCTAGTACAGAGCAAGCAAAGTGTAACATTCACTACCAAATTATGAGCGGACTTGACTCCTGGAATGCTCCAACAAGCACCACAGCTCATGCAAAACAGGCAGTATGCAAAAAGCAGGAGACTGAAGTGGGAGGAAGAGCAAAACAAGCTTCTTCCTTCAGTCTAAATTAAAATGATTTAGCCCTGTGTGTAACTTCATCCCTAGAGATTTTGGGAATTTTAGCAGTATTAGTTTTAATGTTTTCATTACACTGCAGCCTAGACAAACCTTATTAGCAATGTTGCCTTACTCATCATTCCTCAGCATACGGCTGCTGTCGCTGCCTCCCAAATTAACAGGGGTAAGCCAGAACAAAACTGGCTCACTGCAGGGCCAGAATGACATCTAAGTTGACATAAAGGAGGTGGCAAGAATCCCTCAGGAAGGGCCGTAACATTGAGACAGAGAAGGGAGATGTGGTAAATAATGGCAAGAAGCAAAATAATACTATGAAAATTAAGTCAAAAACCTTAGAAAAACTCATCTGTCACTATGTTTTTGTAAGACTGAAACCTTCCCATCCTCAGAGAATTTTACACTAAAAGAAATCTCTGAAACAAATTTTTTTAATGTAAAATTACATTTTGCTGTAAAAAGTTTTCTTTTATTTGATTATTCCTTTAAGAATCAGTGACATCTTTATATTTGAATTTGTCATCATCTGCACTTGTTTGTCTCTGCTAATAACAGGAGTTGCCAGCAGCAACAAGCAAACAGTCAAAAAAACCCTGAAACAAAAACATTTAAATTAGTAACATTGAAAAATAATTATAGAGGTTTACATCTTGTTTTGGTAGCAAGAGTGTTTTAAAAATAAATAGTTCTTTAAATAATTGAATTCAACAGATTTCATCTCTGAATTGAAGCTAATGTTAAAGCATACTTCACCTTTTCCAGTTCTTTTGGTATCCGCATGCACGTGTACACTCTCTCTCGCCGCTCTGTGTACTTTGCTTCATTGTGTTCAAGGAAATAACCTCTTGTTAGCTCAGCACTGATGAATCTCAGCAAGGAAAGATCTAGTCAGAAACATAGCAAGCACAAGACACTTCAGGCACGACCTCCAGAGAGTGAGAAGCTGCTATATTTTTGTTACTTATTACTTGCTACATGTTTCATTTACATGGCCTCTAACCCAGGTTTCTGCTGATGGCTAAGTAACTTTGCAGGGAAGGAGTTACAGGAGATCCAAGTCCAGTGCTCTCTCATCATTCCCCTGCTGCCTCCCAATAAGCTACTTTTCCCAGGCAGACATCCCACTTCTACAAAATACCACTCAAAGCAGCTACACAAAATGCAACATGCTGAGTGAATCTAATCCTTAATGCATTATCAGACCTCCTAAATTTACTAAACTCTATTTTTGACTTCTTAAAAGCTATTTTCTCTCTCAGCAACATTGGCAACTTGTCCTTTCTTTTAAAGAATAGCTTTCTGCAAGTGCAAAACGTTCACATACACAATCCCAAGCCATTCAGTGCACAAACGGTACAAACACACTGAACCTTTGGTGATCAGGTCTTTCTGATGGCTTTCAAAAAGCCATGATGCACATACAGATCTATGCTTTATGGCTGTAGGTAAATAACCTGAGGGCTGACTGGCCTGTGTTTAAGCAGCTTATATGGCTTCTTAAAAAGACTTGGCACAGAATAGTCTTACAAAATTAATAACATATGAAATTATAATTATGATATTCAGGCTGTCAGTTCAAGAAGGTTGAACTTAAGCTTCAACACTCACTGACGAGGTCTGACATTACCATCTCCTTGTAACACTTCAGAAGTGACAAAACACTATAATGAAGTTCAATATCTCTGGTTACTGGTATTTAAAAACAGACACTCTCAATGTTCACACAACACCCAGAAGATGAAAATCACTTATCTAGACAAACAGATGAAAAGCTACAGACACTTAGTATGATACAAGCATATGTTCACAAATAGTAAACTCAAATTTCAGCCAAAGTCTTAGGGACTAGAGGAGGGAGAAGTAACCTTGCATGGTAGAATGCTCTACATTTTTCAGGGCAGGAAGAGGCTGTATATATATTCTTAGCAAAACAACCTGTTTAACAACAGGTTGCAGATGTTAAGAGAGGAATGCAAGTATTGACAACTCTGCATGAAGAATTCACCCAAAACTGTCTGAGTCAATGCCTTCTCAATAATCATCACAATGAAGATGAAGAGTTTCACAGTAGCCAGAAGATTACCAAGAGTTTTAAAGCAAAGAAGGAATCAGCTCAAGGAGTACAAAATAAGCAAAAGAGGGTGTGCTTACAGCCTGCATTACCCTGGGTGGGAGGAGTGATTAGAACTTGGGGGGATTACAGGCACTCTGTAATTTGTGGTGGTACATCAATGTTTTTTCTGTGTCTGCTATTGTAATTTATCAGGTTGCTGATAGTGATCAAGCTATAAAACTCATTAACTACCCATTAATTATGTATTGTTAATAAATCATGATTTCCTTTAAACTATGAGAACTGAACCATTTTCCTGTGTTTGAGCTTGTCACTGGATAGTGATTTTGATGATCTGTGTATTACTGATCCACTTCTACTAAGTAGGCCAAACCACTCAAAGCCTTACAGATATTTATTTTAAAACAAACAAAACAACATGTTGCTTAATGACTAGTAATAAACTAATATTTACGTATTAGGTTTCAAAGTGCATTCTGTGAAATCACTGCACAGACCTCTTATGAATTTGTTTTCTGGAATCTTTCTTTGTAACACTATCACTTGTAACTTTTTTGGTTATGCCAATTCTTCATTGTTTAACAACTTGAAAGTAAAAACAGGTATGCATAAGCACATCAAGTAATTACTCTGTTAACCATCCAGGTGTATTTTCTTCCACCTCAACCAACCAACCTCCTCTAACTTAAAGCAATCTCAAACAATTGAAGTTTCCTACACAGTAAGTACATGCATGGGGAGTCCCCACCGACTTCAGATATTCTAAGATTTTAGCTAAAGGGCTATTTGTTCCCACCCCTTTTTACCTCACACAAAGCATTTTAGAGGCCTATAGCTGAAAACCAAACGACTTTAAGTTTTCAGCACCTTAGACTTTCATGCCCTAGATATTGAGGGGTAATCAATTCTCATGGAGGTTGATCAATACATAAGCTCCAGAGTGTGACTGCAAATTCCAGTGACAGGGGATGCACTGGAGCACACAGTCACTCAGCCACCTCCCTTGTGAGCATTTACTGCCACCCAGCACCAGCCTCAGCTCTGTGCCAGCTGTGAAACAGATTAGTGGCTGACCCTGTAGGAAAAACACAGTAACCAAAAGAACAGCATGAGACACCAAGGCAGAACAAAGTAATAAATCATTTGAAAAACAGCCTAATTCTGCTATCAAAGCTTCAAACAACATTTTCTTTTGAAAGTAAACTCTACCTCCTACTTCAAATTCCTTCCCTACTTCAAATTCCCCTCTTTGTCTGTCAGAAAGTTTTAGACTGTGGCCCAAGTTTAATTTGTTCAGACAGCATACTCTTAATGCTTACAGTATGATCATTTATCTCCACACCTCAGGACAGGAAAGCATAAGCATCTTCAAAAAACACAAAAGGACACAAATTCCTTCAAGGTAAGAAGATAATGATTTAACTAAGTTATACTTCAGTGCATGGCTGCACAAAGGATAACTACTAACCAGAAAGGAGAGGAAAAGTTGTGGAAATGTGAAACGTACTGCACTTCAGTAAGTTTCTATAATATGATCATAATTTAATCAAAAATACAACAATTTCAGGCATTCACTTCACTCCTGTCAATCCCAAATACACATTATTACTTCTACAAGCATGCCAATTAACCAATCAAGAAAATACATCTTTAAAGAAGTATTTTCTTCTCCTCTAATCAACTTCTCTTTACAGTACTAGTCCTGCTTCATCAATGTGAAGAAACTCTACTTTTATTATTTAACATATTGCTACCCTTAAATGAGTTCGATTTTTTAGTTGCTCAATCAAGAAGCCTGTCCTAATGTTTTCTTGCCATGAAGCATCAGAGCGCACCAAAGAGTTTTAACTATTTTAAAAATCCAAATCAACTGCATGAACATAGTTAAGTATTCTCCACCACCTCTAGCAACAATTCCCTGTTTATAAAGTAATTTGTTCAGTTGTTTTTCAGGCACATCAGTATGTATCTTGGTCATTTTTTCACCTGAAAGCAATTCATACTACTACAATCATGCCAACTCCTTTATAACTATGGAAATTACATCACCTTTACATTCTCAAGTGTTCGTCAACAGCACAGAACTGCAGTCAGTGATGCTGCGTGTCTGATGATCTAACACATCAGAAACAGACACAGCACCCATCAAACTCAGAAGAAAAGCATTCAGTTGTTGACACATTATTAAAGTTAAATCCTAATTCCTATTATTTTCTTTTTTTTTTAAAGACCTGTATTATCATATTCAAGCCAAGACTAAGCCTTGAAAGTTTAACACTTCAAGCACTTTCCAGATTTTCAGCAAGTAAATCAATTAATAATACAGTGCTAATATAATTATTTATAACCTTACCAACATTAAATTAATCCTGACACGGTGACTGACAGTTTTTACAAAGACAGCAGGGCTATTTACAAAAGTTACTTGGTAGATACCCGAAATAACCAGTTGAAGTGTGAATGTAAATATAGCCGCACATTGATAGCAAAGGCCAAGACATTTCCCGTTAATTTTCCTTATAAATCTCCCGCTGGTAAATTTCATTTACTTTCGATGACTTTTAATACTCTGCATACAACTTCAAAGCTCTAACGGCATCGTTACTGCGAGCAGCAGAGACAAAGACCACTGCAGATACAGCGGTGAGCGTGTAACAAGAAGTGGTAAGACGATGAAACATTTCTAGCACTTCAACAAGAAAGTTGAGCGAAGCCGCAACCTCCCGGCCGGCGAGGCTCGGGTAACGCGCGGCCGCGGTGCGAGCGGCCCCTCTCCGCTCCAGCCACACACTGCGCCCGCTGGAACCGGCCAGGTACCGAGCCTGACAGCCAGTCCCACTTCAGGGCATAGCACAGCTCCAGGGAGCTCCGTGCTGCTCGCAAAGCTCCTGAGCAGCAGCGCTTGACAAACTGCGTGACAAGCAAGGCGCGGGGACCCGTCCGCCCGCGCTCCCCTTCCCAACAGACCCGTGCGGAGAGCCGGGACACAGCCGGCCACCCCGACGGGCTCCACCGGGCCACTTCAGGAACAAACCCACAGGCAGGGGGTGAGGGAAAGCTCCCTGCGGGCCGCCCGGCGTTCCCGGGGCCCGGCCGGTCCCGGCGCACTTTCTGAAGTCGCTCGCCCAAGTTCGCACGGGCGGGCGGCGACGGC
>WEIU01000721.1:279017-313793 GCA_013389925.1 Aegithalos caudatus | reverse complement strand
CGGCTGCCGAGCCTGCCCCGCCCGGCTCGCACGGAGCCAACCGCGCCCCGCAGCGCTTGAGGGGCCCGCAAGGCTCAGCGAGCCTCGCCAGCCCGAAAAACGGCCTGAAATGGCGTGGCTCGTGAAGTGCTGGAAATAACATTCGTTCCTTGCAGCGTGGTACTGGCGGTGATGAGGATTGCTAGAGACCATACTAATGAAAAATAATTGTTCCTGCCACAGACTGTTTGCAATTTATACACAAGCGTGTAAAAGAAGCAGGCAGCTCAAGGTAGTAGTGACGCTCTTGTTTGCAGGGCAATTCACATGGGCATGAGGACAAAATACCTGGCCTGAATTTCAAGTACGAGACCTCCTTCACATTCAGTTCTCGTGTTCTTATCATGCATTCACCGGCCAGATTCGGTCAGCTTAATATTTAGCCACTCACCCTGGGAAAACTGCTTTATTCTTTCTTTGGAAGGCCATAGAACTCTCTTGACATAACTAAGTTGTCTTAACTATAACTAAGTACAGTTGTCTCAAAGAGCATTTTGGGCTTTGGATAGACTGGATGTGCCCATTCCTATTGCCATTAGTAGTTCTAAATGCCCAAAGTCTGGCATTTCAAGCCAAATCTTGTATTTTCAATCCAAATTTTGTATCCAGTCCAATTTTGTATTCAATCCAATTTTTGTATCCAAATTCAAGACTTGTGTTTTCAGACAGTGAAATGCTTTTTGCAGACACTGATAATGTGTAATAAGAGTATCATAGAGGGAGCTAACAGGGATAGCTACTATACTAATACTGTACTATACCATACTATATCAGTCTGGAGTTTCATCTTGTCTCTTTAGATGTAAAAAGCAGTTGGAAAAATAGGATGCAGAACAAAAGCTCCAAAAACAGCTGAAAAATTCTCTCAGCTGAAGGCCTGGTGCAGTCTATGCAAAGTTACATGGTGCCCTGAGAAATGTTCTGCTTCTCTCCTTCCAACTGTGTAAAAGTTTTATCCAACCATATGATGCATTGCATCATATTTAAGGACAACAAATTGTCACAACCTCATTATCAGTCTTACTGAAAAGAAGGTGCTTGCAGCATCAAGCATCATCTAACATCTTAGCCCACTGTGAAGCTATCTAATCAGTTGCTGGCACCAGTTGTGACAGCACATACATTTTTGTCTTCAGGGGTTGACCCAAGACAACCTTGCTTAATTTACAAGATCTTCAAATTTCTGCTTGAAGTAATTCAGCTGAAGGCACAATAATATTATGACTGCAGTGTGGTTCAGCTAAGAATTCACTCTCCTTTTGGCATTCAAAACCACTTTGAGCAGATACCCTTTAGTTTCTACCCATGAACTCCTGCATTTTTTTTCTGTATTTACATAGAATTTAAAAACATAATTTGCTGGATTATTAGTATGTTCTTTATCACATGCAAATATGTGTATTCCAAATACTACATGTGATATTTTGGCACAGTGACCACTTCTGGAAGCTCAGCCCTACTGCAGCAAAATCCAGTGTTAAGGGATTTGAAAGCCTTGAACTAGCCAAGACAGAGGAGAAAAGTTGCTTGGTGAGAAACGTTAGCAGTGTTCATAAAGGAAGTGGTGGTTCATGATGATATCTGCTGTTGGGAGTTATCTGGAACTGTCTGCTGTTTGGGCAGGAAAAGCTGGATTTTTTTTTGCCTTCCATAGCTTATCTGCTTTGAGACGTGCTATGGAGTGACCCTGCAGCAGGTCAGAATCTGCTTTACAATTTTCTTAGAACAAGACACAGCCCTGTCAATGTTCATACAGCTGCAGTTCCATCTTTTCTCCCAAGAGATGATTAGCAGGTGGGGAGAAGAGGGAGGATTGTTTCAAAACAATGACTGTCTCCAGGAGAAAACCCAGTTTCATTCATAGAACTGCAAAAACCATCAGGATAGTGAATACAGACTGAGAAGGGCTACTTAAATTTTATTACGAATGTCAGCTCTTTTGATCTTTGGGGCTTTTCTTTGCACAAACGACTTAATTTTTTGCCTTAAAATTTCCATACATATAGTAGACTAACATTTGAACTACTCAAAATGTATGTTATACATAACCATCACAGAGAGTTTTTTACTAATTTGGTATCAGAAAGTTTTTCTGGCACTGTGAAGTATTAAAACTTTTATAGTGTATCAAGCTCAGCTGTGCTTTAGTCACTGAGTACTCATTGCTGCAACTACTCTCCTAATGTAGAGTTCTTTTACTCTGAAGAACATTTTACATGGTTTAAAACTCCTTTTTTGCAATGGATTTTTTCCCCCACAAGACTCAACGAAAAGTCACTAAGAAGAAGACTCAGAAAATACATAATTTTTTTTGTTAGTGCTTTTTGCTGGCAGAATTTTATTGTCTTTTAAGATCTTGCCATCTATGTCATTCACTCCCACCAATTCAGATAGACTTCTTAAGAGAGAGGATATATCAGTGGTGTGTGTTAAAAAGAAGTAAACTAAGATCATCTTTTTAGGAAATAATAGAAACATGGAAAAATATCTATCACCAAAATTATATTTAATGTGAGAAGTAAATCATTGACATGTGGTTAGGAAAGAAGTCTAGAGAAACTCTGTACTGCCCCAAGCAGAGTTAAGTGAAACAAAAATACATTAAGTAACAATAAAGGAGAGGCAGGTATTAAAATGATGATAATAACAATGCAATATGAAACAGTTACAAGTAACTGCAATACTCATAACTATGTGAAAACATCTGGTTTCTTTCCATTGTAAGCTTTTTGCTAGTGGGGCTCAAACTTCTTTAGACTTTGAAATATCATTCAAAAAAGACTAGATATTAAAAACATATGGTTTAATTATTTAATTTCTTGAGTCTCTTGTGAGAATTATCTTGAATTATGATCTTGAATGTGATTTTCAATAATTTTTCATTTTTAAAAGTGTCATTGGTGTGTACACTTTCTGTGAGGAGGCAAGTTAACAAAATTCATGGTGAATTCAAAGTGCAATAATGCTGTTTTATTTCTACAATAAAATATTTTTGGCCCCTTTTGTAATATAAACAATTTATTTTGTGTTGGCTTTGTGACTTTTAGTTCATCAATTCACTTATTTATGTGAGTGCATATTCATTCTTCTACCGAAAGCAATGCATCTCTTAGCAACAACTGATATTAACAAACTTAGTTCTAAACCTTTCAGAATTTCAGCTGTCATATATTTGCAAGGTAAAAAAGTATTGGTTGGAAATATAATCTAATTCTGTCTCCGTCAGTTGTGTTTGGTAGCTGAAGTTAAAAATATCTGTTTACACCCACAGGGGAAAAATCCCATAAAGACTTTTTCCTCCATTTTATGTTCAGCATCTAAGCAGCACATTAATTTTGCATGGGATAATCCTCACACATGAAAAATAATCAGAATAAGAAATTTTCATATGGTGTTTCACTTTTTAAAAAAACCTTAATAGAAAATAACAATGCTTGAGTTCACCATATTTTTTCCTGTGTTGTAAGCTAAAGATTAGGTTGACTCCTAGGTAAGCTAAGGGCATTAGTCAACATCAGCCTGTCCTTGAATAATGAAAGTACAAATCATGTTATGCAATACTACAGTACCTGAAAGTCAAGTTTGACTTCTCACTGGTACATTTCCATTGTTTGTTTGCTTTGGATACTTCGTTATATAGCACATGTGCTACTGAACAGTTAAAAATCAATGGTGCTTTCCAGTGTGGACATCATAATTGTCCACACCTGCCATCTTCAAAATTTTTGGGGAAATAGTTCTTTTGAGATATTTTTATATGGCATTTTATCCTGGGACCATTGTTGAAGCAGGACTGGTGGGAAGAGGTACAGAAAGTTAGTTCAGTATTACAGATTTTAAAATGAATACTCACATTATCTTAAAAATAAAATTGATAATATTATTTGACTTTTAAGACTTCTAAGAGTTTCCCAATGAAATATTGTTATATTTCTTTGTCTTTCAAATTTCATGATTTTTTAAAATCAAGGCTTTTTCTGTTACCATCAGTGACAGAGTTTTCCTGCCCATGACCCCTTTCTCTGTGCCAAGATTTCTTCAAGTTTTATATCTTGTTCTAAATGCCACAATTAATACTTCAACTGCTGCCTTTGTTGGAGTGAAAATATCTGAACCTCTGCCAGCTTTTATGTATGTAAAGCAACAAAGTGTCTTTTCAACATCAGCATCACTGAACTCTGTGATGGGGCATTTCCTCATTAAATTCAAAGTAAAGTTTCAAAGTAGAGTAGTACCAAGGTTCCTAAGTCCCTTGAGTTCCAAGTTACTTTTTTCACAACCTTCACCCTGAGATGCTAGAAAAAAAAAAGGTTTTGTAGTCTCTTCTTTTCTCTTTTCCTCATATTATGTGCCTGTAGCTGCATAACATTCAAAGATGGCTCTATACATGACAAGATAGTTTTAAGTGTTACAAAATAAAAGTGCAGCTGCCTTTGACTCCATCTTCAGCTGCTTCCTCAGGAAAACTAAGCCAGACATGAAGTGTGAGAGAACTAGGTGGGAGGCAATTGGTGGAGAAAATGCAGATGGAAAAATGGTTATAAAGAGCTCCAAAAGTCAAGAATTGAGAAGAGAGCACCTGACAAATAGGGTCTTAGCACCTAAACATGAAGAAGAATGCAACTTCCAGAAATTGGTTGGGGCTTTGTTTAGGTGTCAGAAAATAAGTTACCTCTGAAAATTAGTTTCCTAATGTATAAGTTTTAGTCTACCATTTCTTCATATTTTTCAGGTCCAGGGAGCAGAGGTGAAATCCCAAATTTAGAGTGTCCGAGGTTTTATGACTGAATTTACATTATGAGTTTTCAGTCATGCCAAACCCCAGTGGAAATGGAAATATCTGCTACAAGAATCGTTAGCAATCAGATTTTCTGTAAATTGTCGTATTGATTTTAATAAGTTGAAGATCTCAATTCAGCAAGAGCATTTCTATTATGATAATGTAAGAAGATACATAGATATAGAAATGTAGATATGTATAGATATGCACATATACAAGCTTTGTACCTTAAGGTTGTGAGATCTCTAGATCTTAAGTCTCTTGCTTCTGGGAAACATCTCTACTCAGAAGAGAATCCAAATGTGTTAAATTTGAACATAAAGGAGTTTTCTGACTTTAGGCAGTAAAAATCATAGAATCACAGAATGGGTGAGATTGGGAGGGACCACTATGGGTCACCTTCCTGCTCAAGCAGGGCCATCCTAGAGCACATGGTGCAGGATTGCATCCAGACACTTCTTGAATATCTCCAGTGAGGGAGACTCCCCAACCTTCTTGGGCAACCTGTTCAGTACAGAAATTCTTCTTCATGTTCAGATGGTTCTTCTGTGCATCAGTTGCTGCCCATTGCCTCTTCCTATTCCTTGGCAGCACTGAGCTGAGCCTGGCTCCATCCTCCTGGCACCCTCCCTTCAGATACTGACAGACTGTTCTCATAAGAGAGATGCTCCAGACCCTTCATCATCTTCATTGCTCATTGCTGGATGTGCTCCAGGAGCTCCATGTACTGAGGAGCCCAGAACTGGACACAGCACTCCAGATGTGGCCTCAGGAGGGCTGAGTAGAGGGGCAGGATCCTGTCCCTCAGCCTGCTGGCAATGTTCTCCCTGATGCACCCCAGGATATCATTGGCCCTCTTGGCCCCAAGGACACACTGCTGGCTCATGGGCACCTTGTTGCTCACCAGGTCCCCCAGGTCTTTTTCTACAGAGCTGCTTTCCAGCAGGTAAGCCCCCAGCCTGTGCTGGTGCCTGGGGTTATTCTTTCCCAGATTAAGGACCCTGAACTTGCCTTTGTTGAGTTTCAGATGGTTCCTTTCTGCCCATTTCCCTAACCTGCCCAGGTCCTTCTGAGGGGCTGCACAGCACTCAGGGGGTCAGCCCAAAGCTCCTCCAGCTTTGTGCTGTCTGGACATTTATCCAAACCACTGATGAAGAAGTTAATCCTAAGACCAGTATTGAACCCTGGGGGACACCCTTAATGACAGGCCTCCAACTAGACCCTGTGCCACTGATTACAAACCTCTGAGATCTCTGGTCAGCCAGTTCTCAATTCACCTCACTGTCCACTCATCCAGTCTGCAATTCCTGACCCTGTGAGGAGGTTGTGGGAGACAGTGTTGAAAGCCTTGCTGAAATCAGTCAGAATAGACAATATCCAGTGCTCTCTCCTCATTCCTCCAGCTAGTTGTTTCCCTGTAAAAGGCAATCTGGTTGGCCAAGCATAGTTTGAAAGAATAAATGTTTTATTGTTTAATTGTTATTTGTTATTTAAACAATGCTAGAATAGGTACACTTAATCCACTGTGCACAATATAATGAAAGTGAGAAGCTTTATACAGAACGGCTTGTCATGAACACCCATATTGTTTTATATATATATAGACACAAGAATGTTTATTTACATATATATGACAACAAAAATGCTGAAATCAAGATCAACTAGGAGTTGAAATCAAGGTCAACTTTAAGTACTTTTTTAACATACAAGATATTCTAAAGTCTGTCATTTTCATTCAGGAAGGGGTTCAATGGTGTGTTCCTTAAATAATAATCATTCCTTTAGATAGATTTTTGCTTTATATATTGGTTCTGTTATTAACTCTTACAATTCAGTTGTCAAATGTGAGAACAGAATTTGGATCAAATTAACTCTAAATTAATTTCAATAGCACCAATATAGTCTGTGTGATATTTTATATGTTAGTGTGCAGGTGTAGAGTTTTGATACATTTACAAACTATGTCTATCAATATATCAAACTGTGTCTATCAACAGCATAGTTAGAGCATCAAGGGAGTGATTTCTTATGTGCCAAAGACCCTCTGTAGAAGCTTGATGAGATAAGAACACATCACCAGCTGGAACTCAAAATCTCCTGTCCTTTTTTGCTCAAGTTTTATATTTTAAGCAGGCAATTTTAATTTGGCAGGCTCGGTACAAGTCCAATTATCATTTGGAACTGCAGGAATATTGCTCTACCTCGATGAGTAACAAGATCCACTGGAACGTATTGGAATTGCTCTTTCATCCCTGACAGATCATAAAGAAATGCACTTGACACTGAAAATACTTGATACTCCTGCAGAATAACCCTACCTGCCCTATATTTGAACCAACTAGCACAACAATAACTAAACGTTTTTCCTTTCCATTTTCAAATTATAATTGTTGTGAGATTCTGTGAATCTCAACAATTTATATTCCCCAGAGTCACATTTTGAGTTGACAGAACTCATGGAGAGACATGAAGAGTAAACTTTGAGATTCTGTTTTTCAGTTGCTGAGTTTGGAATACCAGAACATATGTATTGGAGAAACCATCAAAAGTTAAAAAAACCACAAAACCTAGCAATTTAATTGAAACAAAAAGAAATATATTCATTTTTGGAAAATGAGATCGCATTTTCAAACACAGGCAGATGACTAAGAAAAAGTAATGTAAATGATGTATCTAAACACTGTTACATTTAAAGTACTGACAACATTTGAGTTTTACTGCTCAGCTTTATGAATATATGCTTCTTTACATTCTAATGCTTTGTTCTGGCCTAAAAAACTTGCACCAATATGCATTGATATTAATGTTTGTTTAGAGCACCTGCACACAGAGATGCATGTTCACCTGACCAAGTGCCCAATATCCCATGGAGGTGTTGATGAAAACAAGCCTAGACAAGCAATTATCCAACCAGATTGCACAAAGATGACTCCCATGTGTATGGATATTTTTGTGGGCATTCGTCAGTCGCTTGGTTATGATAACTTGATCCAAAGTCTGACTCTGGAGTTATTTTAGTGACCAGGGTGCACTATTTTAGTTCTGTATTATAAATCCCTATAATATAATTGCTGACAGAACCTTTATCACAGCATTGCTAACAGGTCATTTATGATCATTATGGTCTGCTACAAGACTATTCATTCAACCCAGGAATAAAATGCTTGATACATAAATTTTAATAATTGTAGCCCTGCCCAGTCAGGATGACCCTTTCCGAATGACTGGAAATTACATGACTCATTCCCTCGTTTTTATATTCCCAACTGGTACATTCAGTTCCCTCCAAGTACTCCTATATTTCACAATCCATAACAATCATTCTCCCATTTCCTTAAGTGAGATTGTTTGAAATGAAATCAGGAGATTTATAGATTGAAATAAGAACAGTTGAATGCCCAAATGTTGTCCCTTGGATGAATGCAAAGCTATCATCTTAATTGAAAGCAGCATACCTTATGGTAATACACAAAGTATACCTTCTGATTATCCACAGAGGACAAGTGTACATTGAAATTGGAGTCCCTGATATGGATTAAGAAAGAGATACCTGAGAATTAGGAGAAAAAAAGTTAATGATGTTCACAGAAATACTGTGCTTTCTTATTTACTGTTTCCTACTCACAGCATGCTCTTGATTTCTGAGGCTGTGACCTAAGTGATGTCAAATCACCCTTTTTTTTCTACAGTGCCTCCATGCACATTTTGTTTTTGCCCCCTTAAACATGTTTTGCTCAGGTCTTCAGCAGCCAAACTTTACAACTTTGCCTGAACAGTACTGTGGGCTTTTCAGACCTCTAGCCCAACTTGAGTGAGCACATTTAATGCCTGGCTGAATCAGCCACATGATGAGCACCACAGTGTCCAGCGGGCACAGCCAGGAGCTGCGTGTTTCACTCTGGAAAATAACTGGTGTCCCGGGAGAGAGGAGCACCCTCCCATTTGTTTGCAATGACTGCTCAAACACTGTTATGCTAGAAGCTGTCTGTTCTAGGAAGTTAAGGAATAGACTGATCCTGGGCCAGCTCTTTATGTGCAGCAAAGCCCAATTTCTATGGGCTTTCAGGGATCATTGAGCAGATATTTCAGTGGTGAGAAAGTGAGAGCACTCTGTCCTACTGAGTTAGAGGCAGTTGGAAGTGGAAAGCAGTTTTGTGAAGGGGCCATTTGTATTTAAAATTTTAGATCTGCATTGTAGAGTGTCATTTCAGATACCCAGGTTTAAAAGCTGGAACTTAGATGTAGATGTGGGTTAACAACTAGACTTCGTTTCTTACGAGAAATGGATTTCCAGGTTGGGAACTACTCTAACAAGGCAGTTTTCCCATTTACTAAATATAGCTATTCATTTTAATTTGAAGAAGAATAAAAAATACGGATATACAAGTCCCCAATTACTTTAAAGGCAATGAAATGATGAAGTAATTAGTTCAATGAGGAAATGATATTACGTAGTGGAAAGCTTGGTTTGCCAAGGATCCATTTGTTGACATTTGAATCCAAATAGAAATGAAATGTGTGGAACAAAAAGTAGAATATTTTAGTAAAAAGCCATCTCATCAATTTGGATACAAATTAAAAGCATCTTTGCTTCCCAGCCAGAGGGGCTAAGTAAGGGATTTCTCTGCAGTAGACGACTCACAAATGACCATTTAAAATACAAGAAAAATAGAAGAGTATATCATTAAGGAATAAGGAACAAGTATGTTTCTTTCTTTACTCCAGAGGTAGAATCATTATATCAATACTGTAGCACTTCTTTTCCTATGTATAAAACAAGGATATTACTACATATACAACCTTTTACCAGAACTGTGGTGCTTAATCCTGGAACATAGAATCATAGAACAATTCGCGTTGGAAGGGATCTTAAAGATATTGAGTTCCAATCCTGCTGCCATGGGGTGGCGGGGTGTGTGTGATGTGTGTAATGAGTGTTATAGCTGTAAAATCTCCGAAATCCTCAAATGGGAAATAAAACAGGAAGGGAAATACCATTACTTTGGTTTAAATCTAGATTTCCTTTGCATGATGACTACAGTTGTGTATGTCATATCAATTCATTGCATGATCCCTACGAATAAAGCACAACAAAATTTTGCTCCAAGAATTTTCGTGTCTGAACAGGAGACTATAATAAATACAAACCAAATGATAACAATGAAAAATGAGTGAACTACGAGGAAATGAGGACTACAGCTGTGAGAGGTAAAAAAGATGTTATGATATATGATATACACATTTTGTTAGTATGTCCAAGAAACAAAAGGGAAAGACAAGGTGCTTTTTACAAGCTAGGAGGTTTTTCTTCTGAGTACAAGATAGATGTGAAGGTTGCAGATATAACAGGTGAATGAAAGGTTACATGAATTATCCAAAGCACAATGACTTTTAGTTATTCTTGAAAATAAGCAGCTTTTTAATCTTTTAATTAACTTAAGCTTGGATTTAAAATATATAGCCCCACAAAATTTTACTTTTGTGTTATTCCTAGAGTCATATAGCTAAAATAAATTAACAAAAGGTAGTATCTAAGATCAATCCTTTACTGTTGGGTAAACACTCAACAAAAGGCTAGCAAGGGTTCATTTTGTCACAAGAGATTGTTGTTTCGTGTCTGTCAGAAATAAATACATACATATATGTATATATATACATATGTAAACCCCCACCCTGCTAAAAGCATTCAGACTTCTCCCCAACTGAAACTGAATCAAAATAGGGATAAAGTAAAGCTCTTTTAACAATATATAGGTATGCTGCACAACAGCTTCAAATAGGAAATGAAGCTATAATATTCAGAATTGGCAAAGATTCCGTTCTGTCGTAAGAATTAGTTTTCATTTTTTTGGACATGAATCAAATTTTAAGTGATGAGAGTTAGAAAAATCTGTCTGTATGACAACTTTTTACTCCAGCCTAGTATGCTTCAGGATTTCTTGTTCTTTCATCAGAAGAAAACAACTGGGATTGATGATAGGCTGCTGGAAACAGGATACTGCCTCATAGTAAGGAGATTTTATCTCACCAGCTGTGGCCATGTTTATCTGTTTACACAAAAACATGCACAGATTTTGTGCATGCCAGTATGATTGGTCTTTTTAGGATTACACAATGAACAATTACCAGTACCAGAAAAGAACTCACCACCTAAAACCAAAAGAGGCCCCCAAGTGACTGAGTGGTGCCTTTCTGTGGTTACACTCCTGTGGATGAGCTGGGTCAAGCAGTGGACTAGCTCTGGCACACCTCATGCTTCTTCTGTATTCTGCTTTCAGCCCCTTTTGCAGCTTTGACAAACTGGGCTCAGAAGTATTTCAGGCTGTCTGAGATCATTCACGTCCCACTTGTTGGTGGATCCTGGTCTCTACCTCACACTGCTGCTGTAACCTGGGCCACACTGGAGGCAGGACCAGGGCATCAGACTCTGCCTGGGCTTCTGCTTCCATGTGATCCTGGTGGCTTTCTTTGCATCAGCCACCAGAAAGGGAAGATTGCCTCTGGGTGACTCACGTGTTCCTGATTTGTCAGTTGTGAGCTTATGCCACTTTGAAGGTGAAAAATGTGCAGGGACTGATCATGCATGTGATGAAGAAATTCCATTGAGTATGTGTGGATTATATGGGTATTTTGGAAACATTAGTGACATAGCCTATTGAATCTGCATACCTATAATAATAGTAATAAGCCCACAATCTTGTTGACATGAAGTGATTAACACTTTTAGTAATAATACAAAGCACTGTGAACTGTGGAAACAATCAGCAATTAATTATATCTTGTATTCTAGAGACTTGCAACAAGAATGGTTAACCAAGAATGACTGCATGGCCAAACCAAAAGGCTCCACAGCATACCTGTGTACAGCTGCTGGTACTGACACAGCACTTGCAGAGCCACTGCGAGATGTTTCAAGGCTGCCTCGGGAGAATATTTGAAGTAGGAGAAAAATATACCCTGGATAGTCTATCATTCCACCTGTGGCTTGGCTCTTGTAAGTTCTGGAGGAGAAATAAGCAGACAGCAGAAATTATGTGAGACATTTACATTAGGCAAGCATACTCCAAGGTCTGCACACACCTGTGGTAGCATATATTCTTTTTAATTATGGGTTTTCTTGCCCCTCTGTTGATCTTAGAGACCTTCAACTCAGAACTCTGTCTTACTGATGTGTCCAGTTATTTATGAGAAACTCCTTGAGTTTTAAAAATGCATCTTTCCCTGCACTGTATTTTTTATTTTCAGTGTGGACTTAGATCTACATAGTTGATAGTGAAGAGTTCTTGCAGGAGCTGAATTATCACTAATTCTCTAATTCTGACATGGATATAAATTTTGTGTGCTTGTATGCTTATAAGAACAATTTCTCTATGAAAGACTCATTATGGAGGAAATCAAAAGGGAAGCAGACTTTTAAAGAAAGGCCTGAAATTATTTATCAAAATGTAAACTAAGTATTTCACTATACTACCTTAAAAAATTTAATAAATTTAGTGCCAAAGATAAAATGTTTTGGGCACTGCTAAAAAATCTCACTGTTTTTAGTGTAAATCAACGTTAATCACATAATCGCAAAAGCAAGGTAGCAGAAATCTTTAATTCTCTGCTGCCATCTTGTGACTGCTCCTGTGACCTGCTGGTGTATAACAAAATCCGAGTTATTTTTCCCAGGGAAGTGCGCCTGTGGTGAGGTGGAAGAACTTCTGTTGGAAGAATTTGTGGCAGGTAGCTCCAGTTTGGAAGAGTGCATAGGAAAGAGTGACAAGGTCAGTTAAGAAAATACCATGGTATTGAATTGCTTTAAGTATTTTCTGCTTTCTTTGTTCAGTTTTGATCAATTAGTACATGATCACAGTAAATTAAGAAATAACGTTTTGTAGAAAGTTGGTGGAGCTGATTTCCTAGCACATGCAGCAGGTCTGGTATGTTGCACTTTATCCTGTGTGCAGGATAAAATATATTTTTTATGTACACAGATAATGCATATATTGCCCATATTTCATGACTCACACATTTGCTAAACTTCAGTGAATGCATTTCATGATGTATCTGAGCTGACACACTGCACACTGTGTACATCAGCAGAGTGGCAGTTCTTTTTCTGTTAGAAGGTATTTTCAGACAGCTTGAAGAAGGCAGTGGCAGCTATTTAAGTGAATGGCAGAGATGGAGGCTGCATTGAAGATTGTTGAGGAAAGTGGTAGATGAAGCCAGATGTTGCTATAACAGATATTTTGAAAATTTTGGGTTGTACCACAGCAATATGTAAGATTAGTGTAGGAGAGGAGCGGCATTTAGCAGATCTTTTGAATATTCCACTGTATGTAGCAAAGTAAAAATAAATACACTCCAGCAAAGTAAAAATAAATAAACTCCCATTCAGAGGTGCTCAGAAAGCACAGCAAGCTGGAGATTGATGAGGGGTGTCAGAGGAAATTAATATCTTGAACCTGTGTGTGCCATGATGCTCCTGCTTTCTCACAGTTTGCTTTGACAAATTCCAACAGTATAACCTGCTTCCTCTGAACTGCAGTGACCTAGTGGTGAGATACATAGCTCATATGCCAACTATAGCTACATCCTTTTCTGAACCTACTTTGTGGTTGGAAGGCAAAGCCATGTGGTAATTAGACTGGGTTGGGTGCTGTTTATCAACTCCTCATGGCCACAAAATTTTCCTTCACCCTATACCATTCCCCAAGGAGCTCTGCACACCTCCTGCCTTCTGTAACTTAGAGATACCTCAATAACCCAGATGAAAGGTGACATGCAAGTTGCAGCCATCTCCAGAATCCTAACTTCTCTGCATGTGCTCCTGCAGTTCCCTGCATCTTTGTCTGAACAAGGTTGTGCTGTGTCTGGATGTGCTACACCTTGGAAGAACTGGAGAGCTTCCACCTTTGCTGCTTCCCTAACAGCTTGAACTTGCAGAAGGAAAGCTGGCCTGTGTTTGGCTTACTCAGTGGAACTACTGGCCTTAGAAAAATAAATAAAACCATGTATGGATATTTTTGGCTGTGGGCCTTCCTGTGTAATTAAGTCACCAAAACTTGTCAAAGTAATAGATCTTTTATCAGCCATAATGTTTCAAAAATTTGAGGGTTTTCTAATGTATTTTGATCTGTTGTTTTGCATGGAATGGTTAAGTTAATTTGGTTAAGTTTTAAGGATCACAGACAGTGGTACTGCTTAAGAGCTGCATAGATAGTCATAATGAAATTTGACAACATTCAGGTAAAAGACATGATTTGTCTGAGGTCATGCAGTTATTTCAGTATCGTTTCCATTCTTTTGACTTTGCAAAACAAATGTCTATAAACGTTGCTCTGCTTTTAGTGCTCTCTCAAGTTAAAAATTTGTCAGGTTTTATCTCCCATTTCTGCTTGTGTTTTGCTTTCCATAAAACTTACTTTCATAACCTGAATTTTTCCTAAAGTCTTCTGTCGCTGCTTACTCCTCCTGTCTCCTTCATATTTCAGAGTATGGGCAATCTGTGAACCTTTCCCCTTTCTAAAGTCAACTTCTAAAGTCAGTTATCACTTTCCTTTCTCTGGTTTTGCTACCTTACTCCTGCTTCATTTATGTTCTCTCTCCAATATCAGTTTGCAAGAGGCAGTGTTATTTTTTTCCTACTCCATACAATCCATCAAACACTATCTCCTCTGCCCAGACTCAGAGGGGTCAGCAAATAAATACTTTTTAGTGAGATTTCCATCTTCTGCTCAATGCTAATTAAAATGAAAGAGGTGATGACCTCAACATTAGGGTTAGGAAGAAGAATATGTGAACATGCATGAAATGCAACTTTTCTCTGATGAGAAAGTTACCAAATAAATACTCATATAGTATTTATAAACATGTAGATACAGCAATGCTCTATGAACATGTTCTTCTCTGGTTTAGATTATGTAGCCTGAATACAGCATGGATGGATCAATACAATACATAGCATAGGTGGATCATAGGTAATGCAACAATGTTTCCATAAATCATTTCCAAGTAGTTTTTGGTATCCTGAAATGTGTGTAAGAAAAAAGACAAGACTAGGTTTCAGGCACATGGTGATTCCTGGGGTGTCCTGCACAGGGCCAGGAGTTGGACTTGATCCTGATGGCTCCTTCCAACTCAGCATATTCTCTGATTCTATAAGAGCATAAACCAGGCAGCATGTACGAAAATTAAGCTTTTTTTTTTGTAGGTTCTTGACCATGCCAAACCTCAAGACAATGTCCCACATTTCCCATCCCTTTGAGGGATCCAGTTTTTTTTTAGCTGCTTTCAATATGCTCAGTTACTGTACAGCTGTTGATCACAGCCAGCCAAGGTCAGGGTGGACATTCACTCAGCTATGCCCACTGGAAATACTCCCTCTCCCCCAGAAGTATGGCTACTTGCTTATGCTTATACTGACCTCAGGAGGAATCTTGTCAGCATTTGCTGCTCTGCTTCAGACAACCACAACTGGGTTAATCTAAACAGCTGATGAAACTGGTTTGGACTAGCAGGGTGAAGGTTGCCAGAAGCATTTTAGCAAATCTACCCAAGATCCCTTCCAGGAGCAGAGCCTCCAGGACACTGCTGGCTGTGTAAACAGCTGGGGTAGAATGGTTGGACAGGCATGTGGGATCTCGCAGAGAATGTCTGTCCTAACCTGAGACACCAGGAAAACAAAAGCTAGTCACAAGAGCAATGCCAAATAAGGATAGAGGCCAAATCAAGGCTTTGTGTCTCATTTGATTACCATGGATGGATTTTGCAACTAGAATTCACTGCTGATGTCCAAATGTCCTCCAACATCGCAAGACTTGTCCCTTGTGAAAAATTCTTTAATGCCCCTAGAGTACCTGAGTGCCTGGTGTTGTAACCCAACATTCTGCTTCATTGTTTCAGGAGACAAAACAAAATGAGAAAAATAAAACAAAATTTATATATATTTAGTAAAAATATTCTCTATTGAAGCTCACAAGAACAGCTGTTAGGTTTCAGGCATTATTTCAAGTAGCAATGTCTGTTTCTTATCCTTTCCTCTCAGTAGGGAAATGAAAAATTAAAACCCAACCATTCCTTTTACCTCTCTCCACCCTCATCTCCTTAGTCTAGTATGTAACTCAATTCTTGCATCCACGTTTTCAGAATTGTGCTAATCCAGCTTTCTCTGGGCTGCCTTTTGCCTTTTTTCCTCCAAATATATTACCTTCTGTATATTGTGCTGTCTTCCTTCCCACCATATTCCTGGAATGTTGTATTCCTCATGTGCTGGATGAGGACATTATCTAATTCCATGATTATAAATAACAGTTACCAGATTTAGAATTTTTTAATGCCAGATTTAATATTATGCTACCTCTACAGCTATGTTTCAAGTGTGTGAACACAGAATGGCCTGTGGTGGTTTTGACCATCATGTGGTGGTTTTGATCTGTGGTGGTTTTGACCACCATGGTGCTTTATTCTCCACAGTGTGGCCTGCATCTGAAGACAGGATCAAAGACAAAGCATCAAAGACAGGAAAACATAATCTATGAAGCATGAAAAATCAGTAAGTTTCACTGTGAATCCCTCCACCCCCCCTTGTTTACACACCTCCAGATAGCCAGGAACATCCTGCTAGATAAGATTTTTATGTTATCTCCAATTTGTATTGCATTAGACAGCAAAGTAACATGGTCTGATGTGTTTTTACATGGTCTGATGTGTTTTGCTAGGGATATATTCACTGCTTATTAACTGGATAAAACCTGATATTAGCTTGGCTTTGTTTAATTTCTAATGTTATTTACTCTGTGATAACTGACTAACCTCAGTTAACATTGTGAATTGTTTGCCCTGTAATGACCAGGTATTCCATTACATTATGTAAATTATTTGCATAGTGATCAGATTTAATGTTATTGGTAATTAGAATTATTTGCCTGCTGGTAATGCTGTAGAAATGATCAGTGATTAATCACAGGGCACACCTTACCAAGAGCTCTAATGAGGAAAGCTGCAGTTTAATGTCACTAAGCTATTGGTCTCCTCTGGGCCATTGTTTTACATCACAGGGAAGTGTTTTTTGTATTTATTGATCAGTCATCAACCATTACCATAAAGACCTGGGGCTTTGTATATGTCTTTAGTCCTTGATGTAAGATATCACTGGAGTTTGAGTTGCAATAATTAAAGCATGTAGGTGATAAAATTTGACAGGTTTTCACACTTGCAGTTTTAAACCACTGAGAAATTCCTACTCTTGAGGAGAAAGAAGTTCTATAATCCACATCTCTCCCATTGGAACTGATAGAGCCAAGGACCCGTCTTTGAGAAAGGAAAGTTAAAAAGACAAAGGCTGATGAGGCCCCAGCCAGCAGAGCATCATCTTATTCAGGAAAAGTCACTGCCAAGGGGAAGCTCTTCTTCCCCCTGCAACAAAGCCAACTGAGAAATGTTATTGTTCACTTTTATTAGGAACCACTTTGAATTACTGTATATTCTTCTTGCAACAAACTACTAGTAAACTAGTTAGTGTGAAGAACAATAACAACAGACTCAACCTCCTTCCTACTCCTATTTAGACTTTGCTATGCCTAGCAGAGAATCCCATACTCTTGGAAAGCTGAGTGTCCATTTAAAGCTGTGTTCCAGAAAGGCAGAGCTCTTAGCCCTGCAGGGATGAGACAGTGTGTAAGAGCAGTATCCACACAGCAAATGTGTAGTGACCACTTCTGTGTATAGAAAACAGAACAGAACCATTAGCTGCCAGGATCTCCAAGGTAGGAATTAGAGCTTAGGACCCCAAAATCAGGATTTAAGGTACATTTCTATATCCTGGAGATCCATGCACCTCGGCAAACCACAAGCAGTTATGTCGAGGTCATATGAGAAGTCCGAGGAAGACTTTTGTGTACCCACAGTAAGTGTAAGGACTGAATGTTTTGTCTTCTCAGGCTCTGAAGTTACTTAAGATCAAACCTATCTGATGAACTAATGTTAGATGATAGAGCAATTCCCAAATGAGACACTTTCTGAAATGAGATGCATGCCTAAGAAAGAGCCTTTCCTATGACTGAACTGCAAAGCATTTAGTGTAAATACTTTTCCTGAGTATCTGAAAGAGCTAGAACTGTATATAAAAATGCAAATACTTGTCACAACACTTTCTGTAGTTTTTGTAGAATAAAGAACTGTTTACCTATATAGTGATTCATTCAAATTTCAATGCCTGTTTATCAGGCTAAAAGGTTTGAATAGTCTGAAAGAAATGTTTGTACTCAAAAGCTTTATTTAAAATCAAAAGAAAATAGCTGAAGCCTACTGAACCAGCAAAAATGTATGCTAAGGAAGATCAATGTGAATAAAATGTATCTTCTAATATTTTACCAAGGAAAAAAACAGCATCAATAATGTTATTTTTAATTTTGACCCTGTGTAAAGGTCTTGATATTGCCTGGTAAAGTCAAAGTAAAAACATAGTCAATAGTACAAGGGAGAAATGGATAATTGTGGAATATGAAGAAGAAATTAATATATATGTATAAAGGCTAATTGAGGGTTGATTGATTGATACAAACAAATATTGAATATGAATGACTTTGATGAGCTTTTCTTATGAAACTTATGTGCTTCATAAAAGCTGAAGTATTAACGTCAGTAAAAGACAAGTGTTCTTGCCTTTTTAATAAATAAAGACAAAAAGAAAGGGGTGAATACAATTCAAAGTATTTGGAATCATTTGCAGCAGTCTGTACTCTCCATAAGATACCTACTGACAGAATTAAGCAGGCAAACAATGAGGTGTGCACACAGAAATATATTGGAAACATGATGGGTATTCATAATACCCAGCTACCTTTTTTGTGAAGCCAAAAAAAAATTAAGTGGACAGTTTGTCCACTAACATTGTGCTTTTATCACATAAGAACACTATGTTTCTCCAAGTTTTTTGATAGACATGGACCGATTGCCCTATAATAACAAGAAACTGAGGAAATACATTCTATGAGTTCTGTGAGCATTTTGCTAAAATAGCAGCAAATTACATTTTCTATAAATGTAGGGATGGATGTGTTTTGCATTTTAGTTAATTTCATTTTGCTTATTTTTTCATCAACAAAAGAAATTATAGAAGAGTGCATTTTTAAATTTAGAGTTAGATTTCTTTTCCTTACAGTGATTCACACAAATGCGTTTCAATTTAGGTTAGAATAGTGCCATCTATCAGACAGTTCCTTCAGCTTAAAAACACTGGAATCCCACAATCATGGGCACTAGGCAGATGCAATGGGTAGCAACAGACCTGCTGCAGATCAGCTGTACAATAAAACCAAAGACACAGATACATTTTAAAATGCAGAAATGCAGACTCAGATATTAGCTTTATCAGTGTCTGTGATTTATTTCCCCCCGAACCTGGTCAGTTAATGAGATTGGGAAATGCCTTTGTGGAATCCTCTGAGTCTTTGCATATAGGCAGAGAAAAATAGCAGGGAGCATAAAAAGGCATTGGAGAAGAGGGGTTCTTACAGATCTTATAGTTTCTTGAGGTTTCTCAGAATGTATTTAATGTGGGAAAACAGTCCAGCTACACCCCTGTATTATCCTTTTCCAAAAGCTGGGCTAATCAGAACTTATTAGCAGGAGTTTGTATACAAAAAGTGTATGAGAGGAAAGAGCATTATGGTCTGGAGGGGAGGGATGATACAGGACAGCCGTGTGTGCTGCATCCACCACATCCCAGACCTCTCCTGATCCTTTTGGCAGTGGAGGATCAAGCTCTGTGCAAACTGGGGCATGATGATTCTTCCTGCTCAAAGTCTTCAGACTCTCTTTTACTCTCTTTTTCTCTGTCATTCTCCCTGAAGAATCTGGAGGTTTTCTAGCCATTCTTTTCTTCTCCAGGCAGAAAAGACTAGATGATTTGTAGCTACTGGACTGATGCCATACTGCAGAGACTGAAAAACTGCCTCAGTGAAGGGAATGGAATTATATATACATATATGCTAAAATACAGCCTGTACAGAAACTTAAATGACACAAATGGGGAAATACATGCAAGAAAATACTGACAAATTTGCTGCATAATAATTATTGAATTTACAAAAAAACCCCAAAAAAACTGAAAACCAAAAAATTAAAAAAAAAAAAAAATCCCCCAAAAAACGTATTTGCAAGTACAGGCAAGTGTGTATGTTATGAAACATATGGCACACCCCAACAGTTTGATTCTGAGCAATATTGACCAAATATTGATTGGCCTTCAACTGAGAAGTAAAAGAAAAAAAAAAAAAAAGGTGACGTCTTAGTATTATTTGTAATAGTACCTCAGTGCCTCCCTAATCCATAACAGAAGCATTAATCACTGTGTCTTTGTCATGGCAGCAGGGCAGTTTGCAGTCTGTCTGGGTACTCAATTTATGAACAGCTGATGGCCACTGAACTGCAGCAATCCACCTAACAGTACTTCCTCCTGCTTTGAGTATAAATGTTACAGAGCACCAACAGTACATTCTATCTAATATATACAAGGATAAATTTGTAAACTTAATTTTTGCCTTTCTTTCCTCACATTTCTGGTTTTCATGTCTTGCTTTTTCCTCCATTGCAAAAGGCATTGTTGATCTCAGACCCCCAGCTCACCACCTCACTTGGAAGTCTGTGCTTTGCTGTGCCCAAGAGCAGGATCAGGGCTCTTCTACCTTCCAGTACTGTCAAGGTGAGCTTCTGCCTCAGCTGAGAAAGAAATAGCATGGTCCTCCAACCTATTGTCCTTCACCTCTCTGTAGGTTTCCACTTGTCCCATGAGTTTCATACAAAATTTGGATTTCTGAGATCTAGTGCAGATCCTTTTGAGCATCAGTGCCCAATATGGCCAAACTACATAGTTGCTTTGGAAGGAAAAAGGAAGGGGACTAGATTTGCATTTTATTCTTTTCCAGATCCCTAAGAGCTGGGGCACTCAGCTAGAGCTACAATTTATAAATACCTGGGCGTTCAGGGAGAGCCCCCTGCTCAGCCCCCAGCTGCCATTCCTTGCATGCAAAGCATGTGTCCTGAGTCCAAAAACATGCAGCTCCAGTCTCAGCAGTGGGTGGAGGGAAGTGGCTCCTTACCTGTGCATACCTCTTTTGGCACAACAGCTGTGGAAACACACGCACTGCATTAATATGCTTACTCTGGGTGTCATTTCTGTTCTGGTCTGCCCTCCAGGGAGACTTTGCCCAATTTTGATGAAATATCTGTGTCCTCCCTTTTTTGATGAAATATCTGTGTCCTCCCGTTTTTGATATTGTCTCATTCCCTAGGCCTCCTCTGAGCTCTGGTCTGTGATTTTTAAAAGCCAAGGTTGTGTCCAAATTTCTATTAATTACAAGACTGACAGAACAGAGGTTGCTGCATTTGGTAGTGCTTAGGAGAATATTGCATTGTAAACTCTGCATTTCTCTTCACTGTTGCCTGTAAGAAAGCACTTTTTGTTGGTTAATAATGGCCAGAAAATAATGGTAAAATTTAAAACCACTCAAATTCTGTAGAATGCGTTAACAAAAAGAAAAGAAAAAGGCAATCACTAGAAAAGCTTAGGGTTTTAATGCTTTATCTCACGTTTCTTGGTAAGAGAATGAGGGGTGTATTCACAAATATTTGAAGAGTGGCTCGAAGAGATAGTGCTGCCCTACAGGAACTCCTGGCGTCAAAGGGTATATATCAAAGCATAATGGGATGAAATTAGGCAATAAAGCTAACTAGATAAGTAGTCTTTCATCCTGGAAGTACATTCCAAACGTTGCTTAAATGAAATAGCAACTGCAAATATTTTTGTGGGACGATTCCTACCAGCGAGGTCTGCCAGGTGTGGGGGAGGACAGAAGGCGGCAGCGGGGCTGAGCACGCCCTTGTCCCGGCCAGCACAGCCGGGGCTCCCCCGCTGCCCTCTGCCACCCCGGAGCAGGACGAGCTGTGTCCCACGGCCTTCAGTTCCCAGGGAGCCCTTCTGGAAGCCCTGACCCCTGTCGTAACGCTGAGCTGAACCAAAGCGCTTTTACAAGGCTCTCACTGGTGGAAAAATCCCCAGGGCGGGACCAGAAGCAGGGCTTGGCCCGGGTGCCTCCATGAAGCCCTTGGCCCAAAGCCCCTGTGATCCGTGGGAGCCCATCCCTGTCTCCATGGGCATCGTGCCAGGGATAAGGAGAGCCGGGCAGGGGAGGCAGGGGCCCCGGGCACTGCCGGGGCAGGCACTTGGGCGGTGCTCGGCTCAGGGGTGGGGACACGGGGGTGACAGCCTACATTCACTCATTCGGGCCGTAACCACAAGTGATGAGAACAGATTCCGGCCCGTTTCTAACAAGGGAGTTTGGCAGCAAAGGTGGGATGCAGCAGAGGCGTGTCAGGTCGTGAGTGCAAGAGGGAGGGTTGTGCTAGTTTACTTTACCTCCTTCGATTTGCTGTTGTTTTTCAATGAAGACCTTCTATTGTCATAATGATTTATTTTAAATGCCTGAAAATTTAAAGAATAGTAGTATTGCGATAAGCAGAAAACCACTAGGCCTCCCACCAGCCCCCACAAGATGGAGCTCGCAGCTCGGGAGCGGGGTTGATGTTCTTTGTGTCTCCGAAAAATGAAACGGTTTTATTCTCACCCTTTTCTAATTTTTATCTTTTGCTAATATAATGCAGATTGGTTTTATACATTATTTATGGCACCCAGAACTAGTATAGGGAGTGCTGTCACTCATTTTAATGATTTAGATATGTTTTTTATTATTATTATACTGTATAGGCTTTGGAAAACCTTCATTTGGATCCCATTTAGAACACAGGAAGTTGCCCAAAGCTTGGATGTGAACCTTAATTTACTGAAATCCTTGTAAGGCTGAGAATATTTACTGCTGGCATTTATTGCTCCTGTGAGAGTTAGAGCGAGAGAGAGTTGGGGGGAGAGAAAGAGGAAAGAAAAGACAACAGTAACTTCAGCCAAAAAAGCAAAGAACATATGTTGGAGCTGTGCTCAGCTGCACACATGCAGAGCAGGGTAATCTGCCTCTGAGCTGCTCTGCTGGACGGGAGGTGCCTTACTGCCTCCCAGATTTAGGAGAACCCCACCAGGGCTTGTCCTTCAAGGAGCTGAATCTGCTTTTTCTAAAGCTTCTCTTTATAAAGTGAGATTCACAAGCAATTTGGACACTCGGTTTGATGTGCCCTATAAAGGATTGGGTCCTTTTTGCACTGCAGCAGAAGTTCCTTTGGACTTCCCACTGTGCTCTGCAGATAAAAACCACAGGGATTTTAATTCTGCAGAGTTGCAGAGGTTCCAGGGGTGCCCAAGGGAAATATGATGCATGACCCCAGGTAACCTTGGCTGGAGACAAGAGAGAGTTGCAAACCCACCACTGTCTTGTGGGGGGTGGAGAGGGTGACCCAGCAACCAGCAGTAATGGAGGCAGGAAAAGATCTCTTAATTTTCTTCTTCTTTCCAATTACTTTGTACCTGAACAATAATAAATATGCTTATTCAAACTTGGTTGTTATAACTCACAGAGAAAAATATACCTAGGATGGGTCAGTCTTTGTTCAGGTTATGAGTGCAGGTGATTTCAGCAATCTCCAGCTTTTCAGGAAATCAGAGTTCTTTACTTCAGGAGCAAGAACAGGTGCCTCAGTAAATACCATAGCATTTTTTTACTTTAAAGAAAAGCAGAAAAAAAATTAATTTTTTAAGGTATTTGCTTTATGCTTCCCTGTTCCTCCAGCCCTCTCATTCAGCTGCTTAACCTGCTTTTCAACTGGTCTCTCTGGTGGCTTGTTTGTCCTGTGCCATGACAGCTAAAACAGCTAATAAAGTAGCTGGCGGGAGGGTGAATGAAGGGACCATGCCAGCTACTGCTCCTATTGTGGAAAAAAAGAAAACAACAGTAAAAATTTTATATTGAAATTTCCTCAAAAAACTATAGGTTAGGGAGAGTTTTTAAATGAAAATATTGTTTTGTGAATCTCTAAAGAAATGCAATATATTTTCTGAAGAGCAGCTTAATTTAAAAGATTGCCCATTTACTTGAAACACCCACAACTGTTTGCTACTATTATTACTGAAAGAGCTTTTGATGATATACTGTCATTATTTTGAATTTAGTTATGCTTTGTTAGTATTTATTACCGGCATTGTGAAAGGATCAAGGTGTTGCTCAACAAGGCATGCCAGTGTGGGATGAGGAGACAGCTTTTCTCCAGGAGCTCACAGCCAGAGTTTAGTCCTGCAAGGAGGCAGGATGGGGTGAGCATCTGGGAGATGGCAAAAGCAGACAAAGTCAGTCTGGAAGGCTGTTCCCCTCAGAAAAGCTCTATATTGCATGCAATAGCTGGGTGGGGCCCAGAGGCACCAGATTATTGCCAAGGTCTCAAATAATAGTTCAGCTAGAGAACACGACTCAAAGAGCAAGTACAGAAAATTGGAAGATCTGTGTTCATGATACACTATCTAGATGCCTACTGTATAATTTTAATCACAGCACCAGATTGGTCCTGCATAAACATCTCCTCAGTAAAGGCCTCCTGAAGAACCTTGAAAGACATGCAGGTAGTTCAGATACGAAATGCCTGCTCATAGAATTAGGAAAAGGGAAATGAAGAGAAGGAATTTGCAATTGCTTGTAGAGCTGGAAGGTTAGGGATCATTCTTTATCTCTTGTGTGAGTGGGAGGGCACCCATCATGAACAAACTGCTAGGCACAGTTGTTCATTTTTACATTAAGATGTCATTTCACATTAATTTAAAGGACTTCAGTGCAAGATGTGGTGGCATGGTTTAATTCTTAATAATCTTGTTAGAATTGCAATTTTGAGAATATATTTAAGCGTTGGAATAGATAAGGAAATTGTGAAAATGCAATCGTTAGAACTGTTTAGCGCAAGTTGGACAAATATCTGCCAGGATTGACCTAGGTATGGTTGATTCTTACTTGAGGCAGAAAAATAGACAGAATGACCTATTTACTCTGTTTTCAAGGACTTATGTGCAACTAGCTGCAGGTGCTTAAGAGCAGAAAATATTCTGTGTCAAGGAAAAAGAGCGATTGCATTGAAATAAAGTTCAGTTTAAGCTCAAGCTAAACAAGAGGTTTGTAGAAATCATATAATTATCCAAAATCCAACATATATAATATCTAAAATTTCAAATGAAATTGACCTTTTAAGGAAGTACTTAGAAGACAGCATGAGAAATGCTCAGAAACAGCATCCAAGAAAGCTCTGCTGTCTAACATTTTCAAATAAAATAAATCATTCCAGTGAGGGGAATTTTGTTTTTCTAGTTCCAGATTCAAATGTTCACCTAAAAATAGAATTATCTTATTTTTTTTTTTCGTTCTTTCTCTTTGTGTCATCATAGCGTTGCTATTAAGAATATAGCCAGCAGCTACTTTCATTAAGAGAAGCCTGTGATCTCAGCTGCAGGAAGAACAATGGAAACATGCCGTTCTTCTCAAAATACCTCTGTGGATATAAGCTTCTTCTGCTCTGCTTTTTCATCATAAGCTCTCTGCACACCAGCGCCGCATGCCTCAAAGCAGCCAGGGAAGAGCAAGGTCAGACTGGATTCCTGGGTGCCTCTGTCCCTTGCCGTGGGCTGGGGCTGTGCTGGTTTGTCTGCAGGCTGAGCTGCAGGATGACCAGGCTGCTGCTCTCCATGGCTTTTGCCACGCTGGTGCCACGGTCTGGCCGACAGCCTGCAGGCTGGATTTCTTGGCATCTTTCCTAGGAGGGCACTCAGCCTGTGCCTCACACCATATGCTACAAAGGTAGCTGGCACTGATGGGCAGCCCTTAAGCGTTCCATACTGTGGACACTGGGAGCTCAGCTATAACCAATCCCATAAACATGCCCTCAGGGGACCAGGGCAGGGACTCTGGTGGGCTATATTCTGACTCTGATTATTTAAGCAGAGTATAGATGCAACTTTGTACCGGGAAGTCAGTTTCATTAAGGAAAAGGCAACCATTCTGAATGAGAAGTTTTTTGCACTGTCCATGAAATTTTCTGCAGAAGAAATTCTAAAAGCAACATTTAAGGTATGTGGGGGGAAGCGGTAGTTAATCCTACAACACTGTGTTAGAGGATAGGGCACAGTCTTTCATAGCTTTAAATACTTTGAGAGTATAAAGAATCCCCTATTTTACTAAGATCAGAGGAAGAGAACATTACTTTTATTCAAGATAACCTTTTAAATGAAAATTAACTCCCAGACTGACTGCCCTAGTTTATTTGTAAAACCTTAAAAATGTATGGGTATTTTGTTCTTTCCCTGATAACAAGGTGGGTTTATTTGGCAAGGCTGTGACCTTCTACTATCTTTTTTTTTTTGAGGTGTTTATTGACTGCTTGATGGACCTTTAAGTTGACACTGTTTTACTTCAGGATATCAACTGCTACAGTGGCATTGTCTTGTTGGCTTCATTTGATGAATTCTTGCAGGTGGGATTCAATCAAATGTGTAGCAAGCAGTATACAGTGACCTGATTATTTATCTTGTCAAACAAAATCCCTGGACATAACTATCAAGCTGCCATTGACACTGGAATATTACCAGCTCTGTATTAAACTGTCCAGCTGTGATGTGAAGAGCGCACCAATTATTTGCTTAAGAAGTATAACACAGCGGACATTTGAGAGTCTTGAGAGCCTGTTTAGGAATAACTGCTGCCTCAATAGCTTTTTTTGAGGATGGCCCAATATCAAATTTTCACAACACTGCTCCAGAAGGTCATGATTATACCATATTCAGCAAAAATTCATGGAACATGCCCACAATTTGGTGGGTTTTTATTTTTAATAATTTCATCAGTTACTTCATTCACTGTAGCAGGGTATAATCAGCAAATAAAATTTCTAGATCTTGCCCAGAAACAGCATTCATCAGGCTTCTTTAGCACAATCCTGGTACCACTGCAACTTGAAGGGAACTGCTACTGGTGCAGCATGTTACAGTCTAACCCATCAGGCAGCTAAACACCACACAGCTGCTCTCACCCTCCTCCAGTGAGATCTGGGGAAAAGGGTAAAACTCATGGGCTGAGATAATGACAGTTTAATAGGACAGAAAGGCAAGGGAACATAGCAATAATGATAAAGGATATTAAAAACAGGCTCTGCACATTGCAATTGCTCACCACCCACTGACCAATGCCCAGTCAGTCCCCAGTCAGTGGCCACTGCACCACAGCCAACAACCCCCTGTTTTTGTTCAGTATGATGCCATCTGATATGGTACATCCCTTGGGTCCACTGGGGTCAGCTGTCCTGTTTGTGTCCCCTCCCAGCTCCAGGCACCTGCACCCTCCTCGCTGACATGTGGTATGAATAGTTGAGAAGTCATTGACTTAGTGTAAGCTCTGGTCATTAACAACTAAATCAGTGTGATATCGATATTATTGTCATCCTAAATCCAACACACAGCACAATACCAGCTACCAGGAAGGAAATTAAGTCTATGCCAGCTGAAGCTAGGACACCCCCGTTTTCCTTACAGGGCTTTTTCAATTTGTTTTTGAGTTGAGGCAACAGTGACATGACCTTTTAGTCATTAATGCCAGCTTTAGCCAGTGAGACTGGTGAAAAAATATACTAGTACTGGAAACTTGACATGACCTCCTAGAGCTGAATCCCTGTCATATCTAGCAGACTTGTTTGGTGAAGACCAGCTGTAGAGGAGGATGGAGACTGGCTACATGGCTGAAGTAGCTCCACTTAAGGGTTAACTGTTGACCTGACCCTCTTTGCATCCTGCATATTTACAACAATTAGAGAAAACAATAATTAGCATCTTATCTTAAGTACAATCTATTTTTATATAGTACAGCTTGTGCACAAGTTTTTGATTAATTTTAAATACATGGAGAGTTGAGAGAGTTTGTAGTTTTAGGATTATTCAGGTCAAAGAACAGATGTTAAATTTCTTTAAATAACCAGTTTAATTTTAGCCCAAATTAACAGATTTGTTTATTAATGCTCAGAACACTCAACCTGTTTTTAAAGGATGAGAATTGTAAGATTGGAGAGGTGCACTCATTTTTGTCCATAATAAAATTGGTAAATCTGTGCTCTAGAAGCAAGAGAGAACTCTCCCTAAACCCATAGGGTTGTGACCAAGGTCTTAAGAGCCGAGCTGAGAACCTGTTATCTTTGTGAGCAGTGGAGGCAAGTGAGCCTTTTTCAAGGAGATTCTTGAAGCTGAGACATTTTACAAAGGATTAACTGTGAATTAGACTCAATGCAAGGAGTCCCTGCAGTTGCACAT
The DNA here is from genome assembly GCA_013389925.1 of Aegithalos caudatus. NCBI lineage: Eukaryota > Metazoa > Chordata > Aves > Passeriformes > Aegithalidae > Aegithalos > Aegithalos caudatus. The sequence goes on along the minus strand of WEIU01000721.1, from coordinate 285,714 downwards.
TGTCTCTTCTCCATCCTCCTTCCTCTGACTGGCAGCCCAAGAGCAGGGGGGCTGCACATCCCTCCAGTGCCACTCTTCATCCCTGTGGTACCTCCACAGATTGTTTTCTGCTTATCCTTTAAGTACTCTGGTCATCATAAACTGGTGTGTGATCCCAAGCTATGAAACCACACTTCGCTTTAGACACAAGAACCGGCTTGGAGAGGTCCCCTATGTTTGCAGAAAATCTAAGCATCAAAAAAATGCTGTATATTAAAACCTATCCAAGTCTCTGATTCATGGTATTCATGGGAATTAATTGGCTGTGTGAAATTTGAGAATTATACAGGTTCACTGCTAGAAGTAAGTCACAATTAGTGCCAAGTGCTTTTACCACTAAAAAAGCCCCATGGATTAGGCCTTTCAGAAGAAAGAAAACCTGCTTCTGAACTTTTTGCCGCAGTTGGATACTTAGTCATAGAATAGTCTCCATACTGCCAGTACATTTACAATGTAAACGCTTTCTTTTCAAGGTCAGGGTTTTAAAGCACTAGACTGCTATTGAAACTGCAGGGGCAGAGCCTGAACAATTCTACTGGTTTTCTAAAAATAAGGAGCTTTATAGCTAAACTGCAGGATGTATTTTAAAAGAGTCTCAACATTTTTCTTTTTACTGCTACTTGTATCCCATCTCTACCAATTTTTACTGCTTTACACAAAGGCACATTTATCGCAAGGCATGGCATAAAATCAACACTCTTCCATTCTAGCAGTTAAACCCCATCTTACAATGTTTGTGATGCACCACAATATTCAAATGCATTAAAACAAAACCTGACCCACCAGAGAGAATATGGATTTAGAAATAAAATGACAGAAAGGAAGAATGCCTATTTCACTAGTTCGGACTTCTTAGCTGCAACTACTGTGTTGAATTTTGTATTAAAAATGTTGTATTTTTCATTTAAAACCTGCATCTCCCAAATACCTCATGAAATACTGCAGAGCTCTGAGGCATGAATGAGGCAAGCAGTTCTTTCATGATAAATGCTTAATTTTAGTCAATCAGGGCTTAATATTCCCAAACTTTTGGAGCACTCATTTAGCTTTTGCAGTGCTTGAAAGTATTTATTGACCAAAGGATAAAATGCTTTTCTCTAGTTATTGGAGAAGATTTGCTGTTAAAATACTCAGGACTAATCCCCTTAAAATACTGAAGACTAATTTCTGGTCATTTGGAGCTAGGTGTACTGACAGAAAAAAAACAGGTCTTGGCACCCACATAAGGTTGCCAAAAGATTGTCCAGGGTGGCAAGTAAAAGATCATATAATACCTGCTCATACTTTCCCCGAGGCTGTGACAAATGGTCATGTGCTTTCAAGTGTAGAGGACAGCTCAATGTGCACTTGGCTGTCCTTGCTTGAGATTTCAGGGTGTGCTATTGTGCCTGTGGCCCAGCTGACTGATTTGCCTGGCCCAGCTGCTAAGCACTGTCCCAACATAAAGGCCAACTACTGAATTTAAGTGCCACCAGTCTTGCTTTCCTGGTCCTCACGGAGCACCAGGACCCAGGAAAAGCAGATCACGGTGAAAACCTATCCACATGGATAACAAAGACTCATCTCGTATTTTCTTTTGCAAGATTTTTTTTTCCTTGGCTTTTAGTACTACATTTAAAGCTGATATACTTAGCCTCTCTTTTATAGACATCTGAAGATCTTGTTCTTCAATTCCAAGCAAATCCAATACTGATGCTGTGTTATTTGTCATTAGCAAATGTGGTAAAAGGGTAAATTTTACACACAAGCTCTTTGTTTTTCTGTATTGTTGTCATTCAATCAAAAAATAGAGATATGTATGGAGATACTGTACAAAAAGTTTTTCAAGTCAGACAAAATGTGACAATTTAATTGTCCCAGTCCAAGTATGTCTTAGCTGAATATGGGTATTGGAGTGTGAAACTTCATTTTCATTTTCTAAACATTTTCAGTTGCATCTGTATCTTTCAACCTTTTTATTTCTTCTCTTTAATAGCTTCTATTAAAATATGCAAAAGTATAATGGAAAACTCTATCGATTCTTTTAAAAATAGCAGAATTGTAGTTGACAAAATTGGTACAACTATTAGGACAAGACTCAACTAAGAAATATTTCCATTCTTTAGCATATAGAAACTTACATATGGTTTGCTATCACTGCTGCCCAGTGCCAAAGCCAACATCTCAGTCTGTGCAAAGAAACAGGAGGACAGTCAGTGGGTGGGCTTGAAGCATGAAACAGAAGGAGGGAGAGGGAGTGAGTGGGGGAGAGACTGTGTGCATATGTCCAGAGGAGTTGGGTAGTTAGAGCATCCCTTAAGGAGATGAAAAACCAAGATTCAAACCCTTCTTACGATCCACAAAATGTACTTCAATTCAGCTCCACCAGATCCCCCATGGGCAAGTTATTTGTTTATGATGTACTTTCCAAATGTCACTTCTAAGAGATATTCTATTATGAATAAATAAAAGATATTCCTTGGAGCAGGAGTATTCTGTTTATGTTAATTAACTGTATTCTGTATGTTCTGCCTCTCTTCATTTCTGTGCTAACTATATCAAGGGAACAGCAGCAGTGGGGCAGCTAGAAAATTTCATCCTAAACGGATCCAGGGGGTGGAAAATGTTGATTGAAGTTTGAACTGTGAACAGGAGCAGAGCATGGTTGCAGGATGTGTCTCATTCCTTGGGATCCTGCTGAAGGAGCACACCTGATCTGAGTTAGGTGCCCAAATCCAGGTGCCTCCGCTTCTGTATGTCCTGGGGCTTGTCTCCTCTGAACTACAATTGTATCTGGCAAAGCAGCTCTCTCTTCTCCCACAAGTGCCCTCTGCTCCTACACGTTCCTAAATCAGGAAAGGAGATGGTATTAGATGGCAATCATCTATGAGTAAGGTATTTCAGTGGCTAAGTTACTTTGAGGATTTATTCATCGCTTTAACTGAAATCAGTGGGAAATGGTCATCTGGATTCCTCTGCAAGTCAGCCCTTAGGATTTTCAGTGGGAAAGGAATGTCTGGGCATCATCTGTGTTGTAAATTTTTTTTTGATGTCTCCATAGATTTTATACTTTTGCAAAAACACGTAGAAAACATGGAATTTATTGCTCATAGTTCATCCAGGAAATGTGTCATAGTACAAGATGGGCTGAACATAAAAGATGGTTAACAAGTATACGGCAATGGTCTGTAAAACTGTTAAATAGATCAATAAATAATTCCAGTGATAGCATATTGAATTTCAATAGTCAGTAAAAACCAACAGATTCATAATGCTGAATTTTGCTTTTCAAATGACTAAGTCTGTATCACTTTACCATAAATACGCAACTTTAGCAATTATCATCAAGGCCCTATTTAACAAGTTTCTAATTTTAACAAATGTGATTTACTGCAGTAGTGAATTGTTGATACAATACCTATTCTTTATTCCTTGATGAGTTCAACCCAGAAGTTGATTACATAAGTAAAAATGTCTGCAGAGACTTTTTTCAGTAAGTCTAAGGAATGGGATGGTGGAGTAAAGCAGTGCTTTTTATACTTTGGGGTTACAGAACTGAAGGTTCCCCAATATTTGAGTTAACTGACATCCAGAAAGCTGGCACCATCCAGTCTTCAAGGAAAAGCTCAGCTCTCCTAGCTTTCCTGGGTAGAAGAATTTGTTCTGGGATCTTTGCTGTGGTTATTTGGTGTTTACATGGGGACACCTTTAATACTGTAATGCCAAAAGTTGTAGCACCACCCTTGCCATGATTCCACCTCGGAAATCTGAGATGCCAGGTGATGAACGGGAGGAGTCAGACAGTGAAGATATGTTCCCAAAGGGATAGAAGACTTCCATACCTGACTTTCATACCTGACTGGCAACTTTCCAGGAAACAGAGTCTGAAGTAAAGCATTTCAAAACATTAGTTTTAGAATAAGTTAACTGAAAATATTAAAACCAGACCACTGTAAATCAAATTGTGTAAAAAATATACTGAATAAAACATATAAAAGGCAGCATAATTTTATAAATGTAATAGAAAGAAGCTTAACACAAAAATTCTTTGTAAAGAACATAAAATCCAGTAATAGCCAGCGAGTCAATTTGGCCTAAATCTTGCCAAGACTGTTAAAATATGAGGCAGTGAGGATCTCTTTTCTGTGAAGGTGAGGACTTTCAACTGTAGAGAATAGCTGCTGTAAGGCATGTAGATCTTTATTATCTAGTCATTAGCTCTTTATGATACAAATATTAATACAGTCTGCATTGTTACAAATAAGGCAAATGGATGTATTTCCAGGCAGACTAGATCTATATGCATTGGTGTGTATTCTGGGATTAGCTAATCCAGCCTGCTTTCAAACTGTGGTCAGTGCTACTTCATTTCTTTCTCTCACCTTGATTTTTTTTTTTTTTTTTTTTTTTTTGGGTCAGCTCTTTTGACTTAATTTTGTCAAATAGACTTACTTTTTCAAACACTCCATAAGAAAGTCTTATAAAATGTGCAGACAGCTATTAGCATTGCTACATCTCCTCAGTCATACTCTTTCTGCCTAATTCCTTATGCCAGGAGTGATCTCTTTTTGTTTTTTAAACTGATGTTTGTATTGCACCCAGTCTAATAGGGTTTTGGTTTCTCAGGTGCAGCTGCATAGAGCAGTAACCCAACAGGATATATGGAGTAGACAGGCAAAATTTAAGGCTCTGGCCAATGAAAAATGGGAAGAGAAGCTGAGCAAAAGAAAAAAAACCCACTATTATCCCCTGAGGTAGTCAGAATTAGCTATTAGACCAGGCACCAGACAGGTGGCCAACAGGGACTGTGCCCATTAGATACGTTCATATTTAGCGTGAAACAGATCCTGACAGTGCCAAGAAGCTTAGAGCTCTGGGTGGTACCTAGGCAGGAACCAGAATAAGTTTCTGTTAGAAGGGGAGAGTTCACTGTGTGCTCAATGGACTTCCCACAGTGGAAAAATATTTCTAGGTACAAGTTTATAGTGAAAAAAATTCATTATAACTTGGTAACTTGGACAACAACACTCAGCACAGCTCCTCTCTTCCATGATTCTATTCTTAGGCTGGAAATTAAAGGGCATAATTATAACCNAAGGGCACAATTATAACCACCACCCCCCCCCCCAAACCCAGATATGTCATGCTTTCTTGTCTTCAACCCACTCAATAGCTTCCACAGGTAACCAGGCTGGCACATGGCCTAAAATCTACACTCTCCTATTAGGATTAATTATCCAATGACAATGTTTTAGAGCTTTCTTTTCTTTCACAAAAAATAAATTGATTTGCCATGCAATTCCCCTTCATATCATGCTGTGTTATTCCTCATTCCTGCATAACATTGCCTTCTCTGGATAAATAACATACACTGTCTGTAGGGTTTATGGAATTTCAGCATTTTTCTAGGTTGACCTGGTTGTTCTCACTCTGATTCATCCCATTCCCACCACCCTTCCCAACCCCCCAGACCTTCTTGAGTTTTACAATAACACTTTAATGGTTTTCTGACCTAATCAACATGAACGTTGTGGAATGTGTCTGGAAATTGTAGTTCACTAGCTATATTTTAATCCAAATGGAGTAATTTAATGCAAATATCAGGTTCAACTTCTAGATACATAAAATATTTTGATGTTGTCAATGAGTTACCAAATCACTTCAATCCATAGGGAATTAATTATGTATGTGAAAAGTAGAAAATTCTAGAAGAACCATTTAATGTTAAGAAAAAATATACCAGCCCAATGGCTATTGCAACAACCTTTTCATTATAACAGCAATAAATTTTCTGCATGCATGGGATATGCTGATAATGCAGAAAGTTTAGTAACTTATACTGCTGGAAGTTGCATGAACACCTGTAATCCCATTGCTTGCAGAAAGTATACTAAGTACCAACTACGTCTGAATAAAAGGTCTGTGTGGAAAATTATGTTGTCATTTTTGTTTGCCTTCCACATTATTTAAACAAGAGTTTTCACATTCATGGTAGCAACTTCTGTCTCTGACCTCTGATTAGGTCTCTCCAACAATAACAGGAGAAATACCACTTTTTCATATTTTAAAATAAATATTTCCACATTATGAAGTATTACATGTTTCAGCAAATAATCAAGTTTTATTTAACAGTACAAATATTTATACTATTTGATTTGTCTATTTAGTTCATCCTCATTTTTGTATGGATATATATATATATATCCTATGGTAGTCAGCACCAAGCAACTCAAATTGACATGAATATATTACCTCACATGTACATTAAAATGATTTATTGAATGGAATCAGTAAAAACCCAAGTGGACTATTTATCACTGAAAAAAATCTTCATTTCTGACACTTTATTTAGTTCATTTATATATCCTGAGCTGGAGTTTTAACTGAAACTAACTTTTCTTGCCTTCAGCAGAGCTGATCTAGGAGGGACAAATCATGAACCAAATCTTTGGTCTTGATTCTAATTTTGGTGCTAAGTGAAACAGTGAGCTGCTTTTTCAGTTGTTCAGCTCCATGTTGAAGGTAGGGCAGACCTTTAGGAAAGTGGACATTTCCCTGGGGAATAGAGGGTTCAGCTCGACTCTGGGCCAGTTGTAGAAGCCTTAACAAAGGTGTCACAGTTTGTCAATGTCATGATTCATGTAAATATACTTTATTACTGTAGAGCTGAAAGAGGTCA
>WEIU01000721.1:159920-273557 GCA_013389925.1 Aegithalos caudatus | reverse complement strand
ATGTCAGCAGATCACCATTCAGCAGAGAGCAACCCTCTATAGGTGGGATTTGTACACATACACAGGTGAAATTCAGCTTTGCTGAATTAAGGCCAGTGGCACTGATGATATCAGTATGTGAAACCAGAGAGTAGGGGTGTAATTGACTCGTGAACCAAAACTCAGAAAGCTGGTATTAAAAACTGCAAAATTACTTAACATTTTATCTTGGCACCCACAAGCAGTGGAAGGCAGATATATGAGATTTTAAGCAAGGACTCTAAATAGGTTTTTAATGGCTTTTTTTTTTTTTTCCTTAAACTTTTGTATTTTATATACTTGATTCTTTTCTACTTATCTTTTTAAAGCTAACATCAGTGTTATTTGAAATCATTTTCTCTTACACCAGAAGACATGAAACTCTATGACATAAAACCAAAATAATTATTTCTCCCGTTAGGAATTACTTCTTTATGAGAAAACACAATATGTTAAAAGAAAAAGATAGGGTTCTTCAAATCTTCAGTCAGAATCAGAGGAAAGAGCCTCAGAAGTAAATATCCATTGCACAGGCAGATCAATCCAAAGTATAACTTAAGGTACTTGTGCAGAATTTAAGGATTACTGTAGGAATCTGGATGTTTCCTTTTCTTAGTTTCATGATTGCTCATCTTAAAATAAAACAGATTAAAATTGATTGAATTTCCTTACATTTATGTTATTAATATATCCTCATTAGAAATCAATTAGCTCTAATAATTCCCATTGGTGCCATGGCTGATAAACTAAATGCCAATCAGTGTAATAAAAACAGTGAAATATAATTTCTTGTTGTTCCAAGTGATGATCAACTAATCAGCAGTAAATTTAATCAGAACATATTAACATCAATCAGTCATATTAATGCTTGCAAACTGTAATAACCAGCTACGTCTGACAACTTGTGGAAGTTTTTCTGTGAACAGTTGTAGGCCATATGCACATTTAAGTATGTGGGTTTTATATATATGTGTGCAAGCAGTTTAAACATGTAAGAATATAATGAATATAACTTCCATGAATGCAGTACTTAGCACTGTAGTAAATGTCTGTTACTTGAACAGCCTACAGTTTTAAAATCTATACTGAGCTTTACTGTTAATGGATCCAAGAGACTCCTATAATCAATGCCAGCTTTTCTGCATGTCCTGTAAAAATGTCCATACTGCTTGTTCAGACAGAGAAGCTTTAGTCTCTTACCTCTTCCTGGTAGGCATTAAGTTGGGAGAAAAATGGATCTAACTGGTGCATTTATTTGGATTTCCTTTCCTTAATTAAACAGTAAGGAGGAGATAAAATGTGGATCCCCAGCATTATAGGACCTGCCCATCAGTGCAGACTCAGGCTACAACTCAAATGGCTTTTAGGGCATTCCTAAATTTTTATTAGGTCATTTTCATCCCAGCCACCAAAATTCAATATATTTCATGAAGAACTTGATGTCAGGCATATAGGGTATGTGGGAATTTATTAATTTCCACAGTGTAAATACAGGCATCACCATTCAGGCCCTGACCTTTAAGATGCACATATTTGCAGTGTTTAATTCTGCACCACACATGTTCATGGTAATGACTGAAGATCTGAAGAAGCATTTTGAAGGGTATTTATTTGATATTAAGAGAAGCATTTTAATTTGTCTTGAAATAGACCACAAGTGTATATCAGAGCAGTGTACATCTGTTTGGGGTTATTTTCTATGGTTGAATGAATATTTTGTAGTAAATAACCTACTTAATTGTTTTAACCTTTCTCTGTTTGCATATGTTCTGAACATACTTTGTAATTTTCTTGAATTAGTGGAAATTACTCTTTCAATAGGCTTTCTGAATATTACCTGTAGATTGTTTATGTTTGAAAGACTCAGTATTCAGTATTCAAAATTAAAAATGTAAGATAGTTTTGAACCTCACTTGCTACATATCATTATTTCTATGCACAAATTAGGAGAGATTTCTAATGAAACTGCTCTGAATTAAAAGTTTAAATTCACTTGGTGAATAGTGTCATTATTCTCAAATATTCTTCAACACTCCTGCCTGTGAACTCATCTGCAGGAATAGTCACAGAAAGTAAATGGAAAGAAGACAAACAGCCAAGACACATTCACTGTTTTACTTGAGTGAATATTCTTAGAAAATATTTAGAAATATTGGCTCTGTTATTAGTTATATAAATATTCATACAAATCTGTCTATCAGATTGCCTCCCTGAAATTACTCAGGCCTTTTTAGGAACTTGGAAAGAAAAGTCTCTTAAAAATATATTTCTGCACATTTTCCAGACATATAATAGACTGGATATGGCCTTATAAATTACAGGCTTTCCCATACTCATCCAGTCATGGGGCCAAATCTCAAAGTTAACTTTAATGGGATTTTGGCTCAGCAAGGTTGGAGGAAGGGCAGCAGAATTTAGCCTATGATTTATACTGCTTTCAGAAATTGCTCAGTGAAAAAAAATACAGCAGTGGTACTTAGGTAGTATAGTTGCATGTAATTTATTTTCTGCATAACCCACATGAAATTTAATAAGATATAAAAAAGTCTCATTTTTGACTGAAGTCTTACAAATTCTAGCTTTAGTGAAAATAACTGGCTTCTCAAATGAGTTGATCAAGCAAGGCAAAAGTGAAAAACATCTATTCATTCAAAATGTATTTTATTTGATTATTAAAAAAAAAAAAAAAAGGACTTGCATTTCACAAAACACACTAACATATGATAGAAATTAGGAAATGTGCTGTAGCTGTGTTCTCAGCGGGGATGAAAAATGAGAATGCTCTGGCAGTCTAGGGAAATAGGTTCAAACTCCAGGGCCAGGAGCTGTATTAGTCTCTAGGATAAAAAGACTGATTTTCATTAAAGACAGTGGTACCCACTGCCTGAAAAAATAAAATAATAATAAAAAAAGTTTTGTATATGTACCAACTTCCTTTGCAGAATATCATTGGTTGGAACAATTACCATAAAGAAAACTTTAGTGAGCTATCATCTTTGGTAATTTTCCACGGATTTTTAGATACACCTGGGTGTGTTTGATGACCACATGCCAAGATAAGATGGCAGTGATCCTTATTGTAGTCAATTCAAACAGATTTGTGGCACATAAATGGAATCCAGTGAATAATATTGTTTATTGACTTCCTGAGGTAGATCTTAAAGCAAAGCAAACCAAAAAGTAAAGCAGAGAGCTGCCTGCACCCACTGGGGATTACACCCAGCCTGCCAAAGAGTAGCTGCAGCCACAGAGGCTTTGTTGTGCACCTAAGCAATCAAGCATCCTCTGCAGAAGAAAATGATACAAAATGTGTAATTATTTATATACTTAGGCACGGTATTAATTATTTCTATGTAACACATATATTGATTACAGACCCAAGCAATATAAAAAAGCTATATCGCACCAAACACACAAATGCCCCAAATTTTAAATTGCAAAATTCAAAAATTTGAATAAGTTCAGTAAAACTTGTGCCCTGTAGTCACAGGGTTAATATGTGCCTGTTGTTCTCTACATCTGAGAGATGCTGGTCTTACACTTGGAGCAAGGATGACTCAGATTAGACATTGAAACAGGTTGTCCAGGGCATCTTCAGTGCTGGAGATCTAGAAAAAGTAATTAGATAGATACTTGTCAGAAAGGCAATAGATATGGCTAATCCTGCCTTGGTGCACAGGTCTAGCCCCTCACTGGCTTCCCAGACCTAGGATTTAAAAGACAATGTTATGTATATAAAGCTGCACCTTAGGTCAAAGCTATATGTTCAATAAACAATAATTAGAATATACGCATTGTATTCTGTTGACATCTAAAATTAGTTTTAAATTTGACCTAAAATTTTATTTCTCTAGAGGTAAATACAAGAATAATCACAGAATTTTTTTTTTTTTTTGGAACAGGAATGCTGTTGCTTTATGCTCAGAGGTCTACACTAAACATTTAGAATTCCACTAAGGGCAAAATCTCTCCCTCTCTTGCAGTGTTCTCAGAAATTAGGTCAGGCATTTCTCAATCCCTGGCAAGAAAACTTTCTGACTCATTACTCCACCACAATGCATCCAGAATTTCCCCTTGGGTCCCAGTCAAATTGTTCAAATGTTTTGGAAAATTATATCTTTGACATCCCAAGAAAGGGAATATAGAAAAGATGTCCTCCTAGCATGAAAGGATTAGAGTCTTCTTAGATTTGAAGCAGAATTTCTTGCAGTTTCCAACATATTATTATTTATTAATTCATGCAATGGGCTTCACAAGCACGGAGGTACTTTTTAGAATTACAAATTCTATTGCAAAAACACAGATGTGAAAGTCCTGTTGTTACAGATACTGCTGAACCATGACCAGCTTTCTTGTAGGATCCAGATATCATCAGAAATCCACATTAATTTGGCACTGAAATGACTGAGCTTCTCAGTCTGATTGCTGAGGATTTCCAAATTCCCCAGAGCTTCTTGCCCTGAGTTCAAGACATCAGGTGCTCACTTCAAGCTCTTTGAAGTCCTCCTGTATTTTCCTTAATGATTGAGCCTATGTGCTTATGTCCTGAAACTAATGCAGCTCATCCAAGCCTGCCAAGCAGTACACAGTTTTCAGGGGGGGTGTCTGGGATCTATTTCTGAATCAAGAAGCCTCACATTCCTTTTCTTATGGCTGTCCAAGATCTGAATGGGGCACATACATTGTAAAAATGTGTTATTGCATTTCCACTCCATCCCTCCATCCACACTCAGATCCCAGCAGCTTTGAAGGGACCTCTGAAAATCTTCTGGTCCAGGTCCTGCTAAGAGTAGGTCCAACGATAACCCTTGTCTTCTATTTTTTCATGGAGCCTGGCTTAAATACTAGCTTGGTTCCTTTTGTCTAGTTCCTTTTTTTTTGTTGCCAATACATTGTTTATGTAGAGCTCCTGAAGGAATTCCTGTGGACAGAGATGGACTTGTGTCTGCCATGGTCATAACCATGCAAGTAACCCAGGTAACTGGCACTGCTACTCACTTTTGTCTTTAGGAAGATTATCTACCCTGTGAATGGTTACACAAGAGGTGTCACTGTGAGGGCTCAGGGTTAAAGGGGAGGAAAGACAAAGGACAGCACTGAGCTAATGAGGAATTCATATTTCTACACCACATATCCCTTTTAAGGAAAGGGAAAATCGGGGTAAGCAAGGGCCACTCTTACTGTGTTGGACTTGACAAAAATTAAAACTTACCTCCTCAATAAAATGCAATACTAAAAAATCTTGATAAACATGTAACACTGTAGTTTGTCAGAAAGCAGGTGAGATGTCCTTTCTGTTAGGTGCTACAAAGCACTTGCAAGTCAAGTAACAAAAATAAGCTTTCCTGAGAAGGGAAGCCCTTCTATATAAACAGGGCTGACCACCACTTCCCTTCTCTTCTGAATTGCTCCTATAAACTCTAACACTGACTTTGGTACTGGAAGATCAAGGATAAAATGTCTGTGGGATCCCCAGGTAGTCCCAGACACCACACGAGCCTCTTCAAACACATTTGTACACCTACATGGTGGTGGTTTCTGTTTAAGCTTGGAGTAAGTAAACATACAAAAAATCAATTAGGTCAGTTTGTAATCTCAGAAATGCAGAACTATCCTTCCACAATTAGCTGTTTCTGTGCTGAATTTAACAAGGCATAAAGCAGAAGAAAACAGCACTGCTTCGCTTCTCTCATAGGACTTGTCCTGGAGCTGGAACCCAGGGGCTGGAGTGCTTCAGGGTGGCTTAGCACCATTTCATACCTCTGTCCTCATATACTACAAGGGCCAAGTCTTACACATGTACCCCACTGCTGCCACTTCCAATAACCACATCATGCAGTCTTGTCTGGAAATTTCTATCTGACAAAATGATAGCTTTTCCACCCCATTGATTTCATACTGGAAAGCAGTAACAGAAAAATCATTCATTTAACTCATGATTTTACATCAAAGGCAAGTGGCAACACGCAGGTTTAGAGACGGTGAAGTGTCATGCTAACATTTTATAATCTAATATTGATCATTTAATTTAATATTTAATATTGCTTTTTGGTGTTTAGATAAGAATTCAGCAAGCTTTCTCAGCCATCTCCCACACTCCAGTTTCTGGAATATTGTATGCCCTGTCCCTCGCAGCCCTTATTCACACATTAGGAAAATATTGACATGGTGTTGTTACCCTGTTTGTGCAAAGGTCTCATCTGCTGCTGATTCTGTTCCTTCAATCAGCCGTGAGAGCGCCCTTGTGTCACACAATCAGTGTCAGATTCACAGCCTCAACCCGGTAGCTCCTCAGCATGCACAGATCCCCCTGACTGAAGTGGGAGTTTTATATGTTTAAGGGCAGGAGAATTGGAGCAAATGGAGTTTCAGCAAATGATCCCTGCCTGCATTCATGAGGACAAAGTGAAAACTCTTGAGTTCCAAACAGCATCACTGGGACTCCCTACACCACATTTTTTATCCCTTTTTGGTTTTACACAGCCAATGAGTATCCTCATCAAGAAAGGGCTCAACTTTTTTTTTCACTCAGGGTGTCACAAAAAGTTGGTTTTTTGTTTTTTTTTTCCTTCAGTCTACTACACAGTGTTTCCTGGGAATTCAGCCCCCCAAGGTTTTCAGGATCAGGCCCCAGTTGATATAATTTCAGGAACTTTCAAGACAAGAAAAACTGTCTTTCTGCCAGAAAAAATGATGCACATAGATTTTTTGCTTAGACTAAAAGATTAGGCCTACTGTCCAGTGCTTCCTGATTAGTTAAAGATGTGCCTTTTCAAAGCACTTTTATCCCAAAGCAGCATTAATATTNTCCCCCCCCCCCCCATTTTTACTGCTCTGTTTTTGTCATTAAAAAACCTGGCACATATTTGCTTTCTCTTTCTGAAAGAGCTTTTTCCTTATTTAAAAAGTCTAAGAGTCTGCCCGTTATCCCTCACTCACACAGAGCTGCAGCCCAAGCAGTTGTAATCCAGCCCGTGACTCCCTGAGCTCCTCAGCAGGCAGGTCGGACAAAGCTCTCCCTGTGAGCTGCACTGCTGATGGCTCCTGAAGCAAGGTTTGTGGGAGAAAGCCACAAAAGCAGGAGTATTGAGCTGTTACACATCTTAGCTGCTCTTGCAAAAGAGATTGTTACACTGGACACTGCAGAGGACAGTAGTGTTAGTTTTCTGGGCTCACAGTGGTTTTCTAGCTATTGAGAGTTTTTGGGAATTTGTATGAAAATGAAGTCTCACCAATTTATTAATATTCTGGCTTTGCTACCTCATGATAAATTCATGAGCCATACTACAAGACAGACACATTACATGTTGTGTTAAAATGGCAAGGCTATTCCTCCCACCTTAGGCAACAAACTGAGGTGCTGAAGTTAAAAGCCTCATTTTACACTTCTAACCTGAGCAATGGATTCAGGTGGATGCCTCCGGGGTACTCCTTGGATTTTTGGGTGGGCTGAATCAGCTAATAGAAAAACCTCTTTTCCTTAGCAAAGACATTATCACCTCCTAACTTATTTTTGATGAGAAAGTGAGCTCTTCCCTCATATCCAGACTGAGTTCAGAAGTTTTGAAAGACTGAAGAAAGCCAAGGGAAAAAACAGGGCAGATAACAGTGAAGGAGGGGCAAATAACAGGCTTGTGTATACCATTCTGAACAAGGATTTTCTGGAGGGTGTATTTTGTTTTTATGGGGGATGTGTGTGTGTAATTCAGACTTTGTTTAGCTTTTAAACTGCCAGTGAAAGAACAAAACAGGGAGAAACTTAAAATAGGCCTTGGGCTCATCTTACCTTCAGCACTTTTTGGTGATGTGTTGCTACATTTTAAGAAGAAAAACCAACATAAGGGCATAAAGCTTTGATTTGGAATTGAAATTTCTTCAAGCTTCAGAGTATGTGAGGTGAAAAATGTTCTTCTGAGCAGGTCAAATGTAGACCTCAGTTCTCTTCACATCCTGGCATAGTCAGGGATCTGGGTTTTCATTTAACCCTGTATGTATCTCTTCAGCTTCTCTCTTCTCTCCTGAGGATGCAAGGAATGGAAGGGTCGAGGGGAGGAGAAACTTGTTTCATTAAAAAACCAGAGAGATTTTATTATATTTTTCTGAAGTGTCACAAAATTAGAAAATGAATGGAAGGAACAGTCGTTATGACATCTTGTCATTCCAACTCTGCCTTTTCTCCAGCTCCCATAGGCTGCACTGAACATGCTGCTATCTGCAGATCTGTAAGGTATGAATCATCTCACACATTGCCGAGGTGAAGCCTGGCAACTGTTTAACAGCACCACTGCAACACTATGGAACATTTTAAGACAGGAAATTAAGAATACCTGAGCCAACTAAAACCACAGGGGGAAGTTTAGATGGACAGAATTTAATTACCCATTTTGGAATTTGGCCAGGACACCAAAACTTACACCCCAACCCTCCTGTAAAGTGCCATCGGATCTTTAATGCTAACAACTGTTCAAAACATCAGCTCTAGATCAGCTCCAAATGAGAACAGCACTAGAAGTCATCCAAGACCTGTTAAGGTATTCATTTACTACTGACTGACAGGAAGGCTACAACATATGGATTCACACAAACAAGCTAAAGTAAAGCACAGCAAGCAAAATATCTCTCCTATCAGCACTGGAGGCTTAATGTTTTTAGGAGAATTCAGTGTATTTTCAGAAATGCATCAAGTAAAAAACCAGCATATTTTATTATCTCAGCAGTCAAAACATCCTTGTGCCCCCCTTGCAGAAGCCCCAAGTATATGTCAGTGCTCAGCCTCTTGTTTGTTTCCATTTGTAGCATGGAAAAGGGACACACTATAGTGAAGAACAGCGTGTCGACTTTAAAGGGAAGATTAAAGCTTGAATGTCTATACATTTTCACTTCTCACATTATTTTTCTAAAGCAAGCTGTATACTATTTAATATTTATTTGTGGTGAAGATGAAGAATTCTTTCTGTGGGTTATCTTTTCAAGAAGAGTAGGATTTCTACAAATCATGATTCTTGAAATTCCTTAGGCTGAGGAATTATGTCAGCCCTCGAAAGCAGGGGTTCATTATTCACATCGTGTTATTCTGTTGACATAATTCCCTAACAGACTGGGACATGAGGTGTCCCATTTTGATACTTCAACCTACAGCCACTGCTTTTGCCTCCTCTAAATAGTAAACACTTCTGTCTCTGCGTTCCTGTTTTAAAAAAATCTATTGAGCAGTATGTCTGTATAAAAACAGAAAATCTGGGTTAGCTGTGGTCCACCAGCAATTTATCAAATAGTATTAGTTATGTCTGTGGGATATTTTTCATTATCTGAGGATTAATAATGGAGACACTATATACATAGTGATTATTCCTTGACTAATAATTGAGATAATATCAATATGAAGCCTAGTTTCATTAACACCTTCGTAAAGCGACTATGATGATTTTGGTTGTTTTTTTTTTTATTCCCTCCAATTTGTAATCAAAAGTTATTTAACAGTAGAATCAGTCTTTACTTATAACTGAGGTTGCAGACTTTGGGAGTTGGCAGAGCCAGCTGCCGGGCTGCTGGGAGCCAGACTCTTTTTGATCTTCAAATTGAATGGTTTCCTTTGATCACCTAGACAATAGATCATAAAAGAACAGAGCTTTTACCCATATCTCCCTAAATTTGCAGGTAAATAATGAGATGGTCTGAACTCAGGCTGGAGTGTAAGATTTTTAACAAACAATTCTCCCCTTTGAAGTAGACTTAGTAAAATTAGCATATAAATGAGCAATGCTGCTACATAAGGACATGTGGCCGGAGAAGAGGGATAATTGGGCTGAGGGGGCTAGTTTCTAAATGAGGTCGTTTGCTGAATGACCAGCAGTCAGAGTACAGGTGCGTTCGTTCCGTGAGTCCAGGATGAGAACGGAATATGGGGTTTGCTCAAGTGGGGACCGTGGCTGGTGTGGGAGAGGACTGGAGCTTTGTAACTGGGCTGGAAAGTGCAAAGTTAGGAGGGGGGCAGGGCAGAGATAGACCTCTGCAGGAAGAGGCATCTAATCGGTGCTGTGGAGTCAGGCTGTTGTCCATCACACCGATATTCTCCGTCGTCTTCAACTGTGCAGTGCTCTGATATGATCCTCCATAAATCTCCTCAGAGCTCCCTTTGCTGTGCCCATGAAGAAGGACCATTATGCTGAAATAGCTGCACCAGTGTTTGCTGACAAGAGCTGCATGAGCTGAATTCACCGACCTCAAAAAGCCAGAACAAGGATTTAGTGTAGTGGTAGCAGGTTAACATTATGATTTTGAGCTTCAGAGCTTTTTATTTCACCAAAATCAGTGGAATTGCCTGCCCCAGTGGGAAATTGCCACCTTGTTACATGGTACCTTGGACTCCCTGGTCTCTGTGTGACCAAGGCAGCTCCCCTAGGACCAAAACACTTTTGTCCTACCATGGCAGGCACACTTGGCTGGAGATTTCTCTGTAGCAGTGCTTTCTAATGTACTAAATGAAAAAGAAGTTAAATTTAGTATGGATGTTTTGAGTCAGCTTTCAACAAAAAGTTCTCAGTGTGCTTGAAAGAATGATGCTCAGTTCGCTTGCTCTTTTATGCAATTTAATAAAAATTAAACTTGAGATTTACAGAGGACAGTAGACCATGATCCCAGTGGCACCTGAACAGCAAACAGGATCACGTATTCTGTGTGGTACAAAAACCAAGCTCAAATTCCCTGTGACTTTCTTTGGGGATAGATATAGATCTATAGATCACTAAGTTTCTGCAGAAAGCATCAGCACATTCTGGAGACACTCATTATCCTTTGGCCCAGATACTACTGAGATCACCTTTACACTTCCACAGGAAATGAGATTGACCCCTCTTCAGTGTGACATGGGAGGCTGAAGACTGAATCCAGCTCTTCTGCATCTTCAGTGAGTGTTAAGGGCAATATTTTTTAAAGATATAAATGACATTTCAGTCTCTTGTGAATGTATCCTGAAAAAAGAGTTTCTGTACATTGGATATTCTCTCATCACAATACTCCTTTCCTTTCCTTCCCTTGCAGACCTGTTAGGACAGGACTGTGTAGTGCTAGTGAGCACAGCAACCCTCTGGAATCTTTGGTTTGCTGGTGCCTGAGGCTTTTTCAGGAGGTAAGGTGAGCACAGTGGGCTGCAGCAGCCAATGGTCCTTGGAAGAGCCAAGTACCCACTCTGACACAGATAAGTGAACCAAGAAGGGGCTTTGGGGAGGATTTTTGGAGGTGCATGAATGTGAGGAGCTCTTGGTGGGTTTGGGCAAGCGGAATTTAATGTAGAGCTTTGGAAAGATATGGGGATGGAAGAGGCTGGGGGCTCTCCACCTGGCACCTGGAAAGGTTCATGAAAAGGACCAAGGGATAGGGAAGGTTGAAATGGATAGGTTCAGAAATAGGAGTTTTGTCACAGGAGAGGGGAAGAGCTTGGGCAAGGGCTCGAGCAGGAGTGTGATGGGCACCAAAGAAAATGGATTTATTAAACACCTCTGACTTAGATGTTGTGTTTGGGGCAATCTCCTCTCCTATTTTCCTTTCCCTCCCTGGGTTGTTTTTTGCTTTTTTGTTTTGGGTATTTTTTTGTTTGCTCATTTGTTTGTTTGGTTGGTTGTTTTTTTCCTGCTGGAAACAGGAGTAGCCTAGCCCAACTAAACAGAGCTGATTGGTTCCAGAAAAATTGATACGAGATTTTCCTGCACTTCTGAAATCTTTCTGTCCTCACCTCTTATATTTATTAGTTCAAAGTTATTCACCAAAACTTGACCTGAATCCTCAAACTAGTTTTTTTCTGGCAAATAAACTCTTCACTAAAAACATATGTGCCTGTCACTACACTAAATGCAGGCAGTCTATTTACTTGCTGTTTAGCTGATAGCTGGCCCCTTCCCAGCAGCACAGAGATGGAAGGCATTAAGAAAAGCTCTCAATATTGCTGGCTGAATAGTCTGCAAAATAAGGATAAGGATGGCAGGAATGAAATCCTAGCACTGTTAAGGGGCACTTCAAAGATTTTGCTACAGTTTCTATTAAAAAAAATTAAAAATTCAATGGAAATTACACAAATAAAAACCATGCACAAGACTTTGAAACCACACCAGTGTGACACCATAAATACATAGGAATTAAACAAAAATAATAGAAAGGGACCTTAGTTGTAGGTAATGCACTTTAATGGCTCAGCTCAGTATAGAATAACCTCAAGAATACATTCCAGAACTGGTTTCTCCATCATATGCAAGAAAGGGGCAAACAGAACTGCAAATACAGAGGCACAGCATCTGCTAAGACTTCACTGCCTGGCCACTGCTCTAGCATACTTACCATCCCTGCTGAGCATGTTTCATGGTGGGGCAGAATCTGGCCTTGGGCTGATGGGTTGATCTGGAAGCTGCAGGTAGAAAAGCTGGGTAATTTGATCACCTTTTTGAAAGCAGGGGGGTGGCAGAGAAGCTGAATGTGGTGCTGGTGTTCAGCAACCCTGTTGGTACAAGACATAGGGGACCTCAATGTTACTGTGTCAGTCAAAATATTTTCAATAGTAAAAAAGGGGTGAAGAGACAAACAACAGCCTCCAAAAGACACTGAACCATTGTTCTGGTTTTGGCTGGGACAGAGTTAATTTTCTTCATATGGTACAGTGCTGTGGTTTGGATTCAGTGTGAGAATCATGTTGATAACTCACTGATGTTCTGGCTTTTGCTCACTGGTACTCACTCTGAATCAAGGACTTTCCTGTTCCTTGCCAGTCAGCAGGTACACAACAAGCCAGGAGGGAGCATGGCCAGGAGGGCTGACCCAAACTGACCAAAGGGCTGTTCCATCCCACAGGACTTGTTGATTATATTAACTGGGGGGGAGCTGGCACCAATTTTGCTGCTCAGGGATAGACAGGGTATGGGGTCAGTGAGTGGTGAGCAATTGTAGTGTGCAACACTTGTTTCTCTTGGATTTTTATTCCTCTCTCTAATTTTCATTACAATTGTTATTATTGCTATTATTATCATCATTGCAATCATTATATTCCACTTTTAATTAATAAACTGTCCCTATCTCAGCCCAGGAGTTTTATATTTCTTTTCCTTGATTCCCCTCCCTATCTCACCAGAGAGGAAGTGTGTGTGGAAGGGTGGGTGGGGTGTGAGCAAGGAGGTTTGTGGTACTCAGTTTCCAGCTGGGGTTAAACCACAACAACTGTGCTGTGCCAACAGCTTGATTTGGAGACACCAGCAAGAATTGTGTAAAGGTCTCCTTGTTTTTAGGGTAATGGAGTAGCATTTTAAAAAGTTGTATATCCTCTAAATACATTTCCCAGGAGAGAGACCACACTGTTGGCTCAGGCAGGTGACACAGAAGGGGAGTTTCTATTCAGGGGGTACGAAGCAGGTGAAACCTGCTCTTGGGGCCTCCACAGAACTGAAAAAGTATCTTGGGTGTTGATGTAGCGTGGAACAGAAAAAGAGCTTTTTTTTTTTTTCCCATACAGAGGAATCCATTTGGTGGCATTGGGAGGGAAATATTTCACTAGGAAATAGGAATAGTCATCTAGGAAACAGAAAAATCACAGGATGAAGTAGGCTTAGTAGCAAAACAATTGGGGGGTTGACAAGTTACCAGAAAAGGGATATTCTCAAAATACAAGCAATAGCACAGGCTCCACCGAAAATGAGGTTGGTTTTGGAAATTAACATCACATCTGTCTAGTTCAAATAATCCTTGTCCATTTTAAAATGGAGCTCATGACACAAGATATCTGCTATAAATAATCAAATACATTATAACCTGGACATATCCACTACATCAAATAATCCTGCTATAAAAACTGAGAATAAAGGAATTTGCTGGATGACTAGCACTCAAGAAATTGTTCCCTGGTGGGTTATTTGCAGCCTATTCTCTACTTCAGTAGTTTATGTTGAATAACTCACAGCTGTGGAAATACCTTCACAATGGAATTTAATACTACTAATAAAGGGATCCAAATTGGCCCAGCTCCACTCAAGACTCACAAATGTTGAGACATACAAATATCTTGGGTTGTGTAAAAGGCTGAGTGGCCTCAGTGCAGGACTGTGGATGCTCAGGCAGAGGGGCTGAGGGTGGGATGGGGTTGTGAATGAGCCACAGAGTGCTGTGCTCCTCATCAGGGCACTGCTGGCTTCCCACCAGGAGCCAAGGATCTGCCACCAGGCCAGAGAAGCTCTGAGCCTTTTGTTTTTGTGCAGAAAGTGACGTCCTCAATGCAGTCCTTTGGTGGGAATGATAAGAAACTGAGCTTTTTAGGAACTGTTTGCTGTGCTGTGGGCACAGAAAGTGCCCTAAAGCCAGACATGTACACAGTGGCCACAGTCCAGTCAGGGTTATCCAGTTCTGGTCACATGTAAAGCACCAGCTGACACAGCAGCATCCTGAGATGAGCCCTTGTAACTGGAAAGCCAGACCTGACAAGCTGTTATGAATTTTTATTTTATTTTTTTTTAATTGCAAGTCTCCTGGATTAGTTTATTTTCAAATATTGAAGGGGATTGGGGAAGGAAGGAGAGGAGAAAGATGGAATAAGTGATGCTTTGGGTGATTTGTGTCATTTTGTATCATTCATATGTCCTTCAAACTCTCTCTCCACAGCATTTACAAGCATATTTCAGTAGAGAACTGGGCAAGACATAGTCTGTGTAATTCATTCTCAAGTGTTGTGGCTTAGTCGCGAGCCTTGAGAAGGAAACCTCATCAGCTCACTCCTGACTAGTTCAAAAGTGTTTGTATTTGATATTTTACTTACAAGCTCCAGAAAATTTTAACTGTTTGGTTTAGACTGAAAACAAATTTGTGATGCTTGTAGTCTCATGACAATCACATCTGGAAAGAAAATTATCAAAGTACAACTTAAAATTTCAATACCCAGAAGGAACCGAAAGGAAAAATACATTCCAAACAAATGAAAAGGTTTTGATTGAACAAAAAAACAACCAACCAATAAACAAACCAAACCAAAATATTAAAGAATAATGATTTTGAGAAATCAGTATTTCTGTACCTCTACTCTGAATATTTCACAACAACCTACAGTCATGTAGGAAGATATTTTGAAGTGAGAGGCAAATCATCACAAACCTTCTGCTAAGGAAGATGTTGGTCTGGTGGAGATTGTAGGGTACTCAGAAGGAGGGTGAGGTGTGAGTAGATGAGTATAACAGCACCAGAAAAGCTTTGGCTGCAGCCAGGATTTTAGTGTGACAAAATTTCTCTACTGGTTTAAGGTAGGGCTGTCCCTGTGCTTTCTTTCTTCTGCTTCAAAGGACATTTCAAATTAATCCACCTGTTAATCAGCTAAAGGAGGTTGTTGCAATAAGGAAATCAGAAGGTTTTGGCACTGAACATCATGGTCACAGACGATTAAAAAAATAAAACAAATTAATAAAATTAAAAGCATATTAAATAAGATCAATTTTCCATTTTCCCCTCTGAGTCTTGACCTTGCAGCGATGTGCCCATCCTGGTACCTGGAAGTGCCTGCATGAGGCCCATTGCGAGAAGGTTTCCTTCATTACTGATTGCAGTTTTCTTCCCCTGTATATGGTCTTGGAAACTGCTGTCTTATAGATTGCCACTTTCAGAAGCCTCAGACTGTTTGAAGGCAATTATTATACAGACCACTCCCTTCCTTCCCCAGCAGCTCCCCTCCCTACTTGAGAAATGGCCATGCTGTGGGTCTCACGCAAAAAATCATAGGACTTGACAACTCTCTTTCCATTTTAAAAGCCCATATCCTACTATTACATGGTCTTGAGCTCAAAAATGTTGCCTCCCTGTGGAGTGCTACTGTTCAGACCCTCATTATAACCTGGCCATTAGTATTTTTTCCTCCCTCTCAGGAATGCAACCGGCATCTACAGTAAAGCCAAATCCTGCTGCGTGACATTTGAGTTAGGCCCTTTGCAAGAAGTCCTAACTTCTTTGAAAAAGGGGTTATATTTAAAAATAATATACATCTTCTGGAAGAAAGAAGGCTGATACAGGTTATATATTTTTTTTAGCTTTTAAGCTGAAATAGCAGCAAAACAAACAAAGCCAACTCGGAGCTCCCCATCCCTGTTGACACAAAGACCAGCAGAGGAGATAGCTGCAATATGCAGAAATGAAATTGCATTACTGTTGCAGAGCTCAGGAGCCACAATAAAGGCTCGTGATTGCTGTCCAGGGACACCTTAGCAATAAGCCCAGCTCCTGCAGCACTTCCCACCTGATTCACATTGGAGGAGCTGGTGGTCTATGCACAGACACAGACACAGAGCTGCTGACAAACTCCAATGAAAATATAGCTGTCTCAGTAGTTCACCCTTTGTTATCACCTTTTGGAACATGAGTTTAACCTGGAGGGGAGATTTCAAAGAAAACAGATGAAAATTCCCTTTCAGAATGGAGTTTGCAGTCAAAGACAGACACAAGCCCCAGTATTGATCACAGTTCTTAAATTTCACACCTTCTGTCTACTGAATTTGATCTCTCTTGGCAAGCTGGGAGCAACCCACCTTGGTTTTGATGGGTTTGTCTGTGTGGAGCACATGCGAGTCCTGTGCTCCGTTTTGCACATGGCCAGAAGAAGATGGAAAGTTAAAAAGTTTGTGCAAAATGACAAACAAATTTTCAAAAGCTATCGAAGAGAGATGGAAGAAAATAGAATGGAAAAAAAAACCAACAATAACCCAGCATCTGAAAGCACCAAACACCAGCTCTTAAAAGCTTTTTCAGTACTCAGACCCCCCAAGAGATTACTCAGGGAGGATGAAACTTCATGTGATGAAATGAGAGTCGCAGCTGAATGCAATAAGGAGTGTTAAATGACTGCTTTATATCAAGCATTTGCTAAAATCCCTCCTAATGCATTACAAAAGAGATGCTAACCTTATACATTACAGCTGTTCAATACAAAGTTATACATAGCAACTTAGATGAATTCAGAGTTGATGAGACAGAGCTATTAATTAAGCTGGGGTGATACACAACTTGAGGATCTCCAGAGATCATGCAGTTTCTTTTAACAGAATATAAAATACTGCTACACACACTAACATGTGTTCTGCATGTCACCTTCCAACTGATATGGTCTTGGACATGTGAGAAGGGCACTGTACAGATTGAAGAAGAAAGAAAAAAGACCCCCAAAATTCCCAAATTAAAAATTCCCACACTCATAAAATCCCCACAACCACAAATAGAAAGAAAGAAAATTAACCTGAAGAAATTCAGACTCCAGCCGTGAGTACTGACCTGAAGGGTCTTGAATTTGGTTGTCCAAGAGGCGTGGAGGAACACTGGGTGGGCATTTATCTGGTGAAGCACATTCCCTTGATAATGTGCAATAACCTGTAACCTGAATTATCAGGGATATATTCAGTATCTTATTCAAACTAAAGCTGATCCATCTCATCCTGACTGCGGAAACAGAACTGGGAATTTCTTGGACAGCTGGATTGTTTGTGTTCTGTTGTAGATGGATGCTTTTTATAAAGTTTTTGATTCTGTATGCATAAGTGAATTATTTCCTGATGTCATCTTTAGTGCATAATGGTGTTTTAAAATGTGCTTATGAATTAGGACTGCCCACAGACCCATTAAAATTATTTCTTGATGTGAGGGATAAAGTTCTTTTATTTCAGGAGTGATTCACAGGGTCATGGAAGAAATGCTTTTACAGTAAGATTGCTCTGTCACTGTTCCTAATAAAACCTCTCCCCATTAAAGAATTGATACTACTTGCTGTCAAGATAACAGGGTAAATTAGAAGAGATTTTAATACAGTGAGCATTCAGTGGAAATTCGTATTTTCTCAAGAAATGTATGAGTATGCTCCATAAATTTAGAGACTTCCATAAGTGACTCTCTATCTAAAGGTACCATCTGCCATTCTGCAATGCTGGGGTACCACCAGGCTTCCTAATAGAGCATAATGACATGCTGGAGTAACATCAGTTCTATGGGATGTTAAATATTCAATAGCTCCTCTTACATAGTAGAAGATTCAGGCCTTAGCCTTGTATAAAAATATGCTGTCAAAAAGCTAGAAAAAACATACAAATCATCCAGTCCTGCTCAGTAAAACCAGCTGCTGGGGTTACGTGTGCCCCAGGGCAGCTTTAATTTGGACATGCAATATATCACCATAGGGCTACTTGATTGGAGTTGCAGTCTCAGGAAATATTTTCAGGACTATTCAATTTCCATTAGCAGTTTCTCCAGGATATATTAGACACAAACTGGGTTTCCTTCAATATCAATCATTCATGTTTTCTCTTTCATCCTGTCTTTGCTAAAATGGGATTTTCATGGAGACTGTGAAATTGCAAAATTTAGTCTGTTCTATCATTTAGACTCCTTTAATGGTGTTTTCCAGCCATGGCTGGATAGGGAGTCTCTCTCCACCCCTGTGTTAGAGAACACCCAGTGGTGTTCAGTATTTTGCCTTTACCTTTGGAAGTTTCCTCCTCTCTCTAACCGCTGTGTCTTCCTGCACACTTCGACTGATCATCCTTGGCATCCTCAGCTCTCTGGTATGGGCTTTTGCTCTGCTCCCCAAGGACACAAGTTTGGTACTTCCCAAATGTTTGAGGGCAGTAACTTCTCCAGGACCAAGGCTAAAAATTAGTCTTGACTTTCACAGAGGTCTGCGATGCTGAAAGAATGCAAATACTAGTTATACCTCCCAATGTCCCTTCCCAACTGAATTATCTTACCACATTATTAGACCCATACACATCAGTGCAAAGATGATGAAACCTGAGAAAACCTGCTTTCTGAAGAGATTTCAGATTTTTAAATACGGCTTGTTGTGGAAAGAGAGAAAGAAGGAGCTTTAGGAACTGAAGTGTTCTCACAAGGGACAGCTGGTGTGATCATCTGGTGATTCACGGGAATTGAAAATTCTCTAAGAAGTGGACTTTGCTGAACAAAGACCCCCCCAAAAAAAACCCCAAAAAACCCCCAAACAAAGCAAAACAAACAAACAAAAAAATCCCCAAACAAAGCAA
Source organism: Aegithalos caudatus (assembly GCA_013389925.1). Taxonomy (NCBI): domain Eukaryota; kingdom Metazoa; phylum Chordata; class Aves; order Passeriformes; family Aegithalidae; genus Aegithalos; species Aegithalos caudatus. The sequence continues at coordinate 254,508 of WEIU01000721.1, read as the reverse complement.
TTCAAAGGACAATCAAAACCCACCAGTACTTATGACTCTTGCATGGTTTAAGTTCTTTGTAACAGCAAGCAGCTTGGTTATCAGTGTTCGAATTTGGTCACTTTACTAATTATGTGATTCAGCTTTTCCAAGTAAACTCCTGGAATTTCCTCCCTCTGATTTGCGCAGGCACTTCTCAGGGCCAGTATTTCCCTCCATTTAGCTAAAACAAACAAGAGCTTTCTTTTTGAAAGTATTTCAGCATCATGAGATAAGTTTCCTTCCTCCTTTTAGTAGCTGCAGTGCTCCCCAAGGGGAAGTGCCAAAAACATTATTTCCTTCCAAATTCTAAGAGAGATACAACGTTCTGGTAGGTGGTGAGATTCAATTACAGTAAAATTAACTATTGGTTTCCGGATTTCATTCTTCAGGCTGCAACCTCAACCCTTACAAACCTGTTGCTTCAACTCACCTGTGGTGTTTATTCACCTTTCTCACTGCTCTGCTCCTGGCAGTCACAGAGCACATGGAAGCTGCAGTGTCATTAAATGGCAAACCCCAGCCAAAAGCCATAAAATCCATTAGTTCATGTCAGCACTATTATTTAATCCTCAACCCATGGGGAGTGTTCCTGAGGACAGGGCATGAGCTCTTAGGATCAGAAATGGGATCACAGGCTCCATCTTGAGTCTACCATGTCATTTCTAACATGAAAAGCCCACGCAGCAGCCAGGGCATGGGATGGAAGGATGTAGCAGTGAGGAGGCTGCATGTCCAGCTGCTGTCCATCTCAACCACTTCCTGAGCTGGCCCATTTTGGACATTTCTTTTATGAATAAATAAGTGAATAAATAAAATCAGCTAGCTGTGTCTGTTTTTCACCCTAACAACAACAGGGTGGATTGATAGCTTCTAGACGAGGGTTTGGAGGAGTTATGGAGAAAGTGCCCTTGGAGATTAATTCAAGGACAGCTCTCTAAGGAGTCTGTTGCCCATTTTTCAAGCATTCCTGTGTTTATTTACTGAAACAACAAGAGTAATATGACATCATAAATCTTTTAAAAATTGAAATAGTAGTGCCAGTCTTGAAAGATTAATAATAAGGAACGGCTTTTAGAGTGTTCTCATGGAGATGTAATATGAATGATTAGTGCTCTTGAACATTAGAATTACAGTGTATAATTGTAATGTTATAGTGGTTATATAGAAGCCAGAGATCCCTTAACTGAATACATTGTGAATTTAATTATTTACATGGAAAAATCAGGGCCGATATAGTCACTGAATGATAAAACGACAGTTTCCTATATTCTGAAAGTGTTACGAAGGAGCAGCATGGTTATCCACATTTGTTATTTAGTTAGTTTTATATTTGGTAGTTGATATTCTTTGTGCTCTAGAGCTTGGAGTGTCTTTTAGGCTATCTTCCTGCAATCATAGGTGTCAAAACCATAGGTGCCAAAATTCATTGAACAAGGATTTTGCTTGCAGGAGCATGGGCCCAGGTCAGGGGCCAAGGCTGGTTCCTGGGGGAGGGAGGGAGCTGTCCTTCACCAAGAACCAAGTGGCCACACAGGGTGCTTTGCCTTGTATTCCTTCTGCAGTGGTGGTTTCAAACCTGTTTGGTAGAATCGCATCCAGAAAAAGCAGGATTTAAAAAATATGTATATATGCTAAAGGAGACACATTTCCCTAGGCTGACTTTTGGGTATACATAGAGCCACTCAGGAAAAAAAGCCTAGGAGTTCTTCAGCTGCTCTTACAAGGTCAGCAATATTGAAAGTAGAGATTCAGGGAAGAACAAAACACCACTCCCCTGCACAAAGGGAAGGATTGTGTAGATTCTGCATCTCTCTGCTGACAGTTCTTCCTGTGTTTGCCACTCTCAGGGTGCACCTTGCAGGGCTTCCCAGGTGCCTGGGTATGTGGGCTTGTGTCTCAGTCCTCCAGTTCAGCCAAGGGAGGGGCTCTGCAGGCTGGGCTGTGCTCAGAGCGGCTGCACCACTCCAGAGGGTTTCGCTGGCACTCGTGAACAACTGATATGATAGCAAAGCAAAGAAAGGAGGATTTTTAAAATCCTCCCATCCCCAGCTAAGGGACTCATCATAAAGCTATCAGACAGAATTCAGCAGAGTGGAAATCCCTGCTCCAATAAGCCCTGGCCCTGGAAGGCAAGGGATGCAAAGTTCAGGATGGAGCTTCTCTGGCTGGATGCCCTGTGCTCCCTCACACTTGGCTCTCAGTGCTGTAACTCACCTGTGGGGTTGCACATCGTTGTTGTTAGAAAAAGAGCATCAAACCAAACGGAGCTGCAAGCGATCCACACCCAACTCTAGGCTTTCCCTTTAGCTGGAAAAAGACTGCAATTCAGTGAAACACTAATTCCAGAAACCCTTGGTGCATGATGCTGAACACGGGGGTGTGTGTGTTGTGTGTGCAAGGAACTTTAAATGCACTGTGTAAGAGCACATTTGTTAACACAGTTTATTGGCACACTTATTGGCAAAGCATACATAAAATACAGTTGTATCATATAACACACTGACTCACTGTGTCTTTACATGATGAGTTGAACATATTAATATGTAAATGAAAAAAATTAGTTTCTTTTATAAAGTTTCACATAAATACACCGGAATAAAAAACAAAACAAAACAAAAAAAAAGTAAAACAAAAAAATGAGGGCTTTACAAAAATATTATACAAGAAATATACTATGAAAAGAAATAACAACAAAGCCAACTCAGATACAATAATAAAAACACAAAAGTTTTAGATTTATTAAGCTGCCCACAAAGTTAATGGATTACATGGCTTTAAAATATCTGGATCGACAGCAATTTTACAAAGCATAAACTCTCATAGGACTGGGTGTCTTTTTCCACATAAAAATATTTCTCATGTCTTTGATGAAAAAAAGACATTTCTTGTTTCAGTACTTTTATTAAATGATGGGTAGAGTATCTACTGGCATCAGCTAAATGTAAATTAAAATGCTGGATCCTTTAAATGATTAACTGATGAAAGAAAAGTTAAAGAATGAACAAAAGTTACTTTAAATTACTTTTCCTTAAAAGCTGATCTTTTTCTGAAACAAGAAATTTCAGGTGCAAGTTGAAAAGCAGAAAATATATTACAATTGTAAAAAGTTTTACATAGTTATGTTAATGAGATCCTGAGCACTGATGACTTGTTAAAATATGGCCATTGTTTGATGAGGAAAAAAACAACCCCTTCCAATAAAATGCACTGTCAGAAATTTGCCATGAGATGCTGTTTAATTTTCAATTATTTTAATTGAGGTCAGTGCCAGTATCTAGTTTATGACAATACTTCCAAGGAATGTATAAGGAAGCTTATACAAGAGTTTTCCCTAACGAAAAAAGTTGGATAGCTTTAGTTTAGAAATAGATACTGTATCCTTTGAAAGGTGTTTATTTTAAATTTTGTTTTGAAGAATGCTGTGAAACAGTAATTAATAACCCACTGAGGTACATTGCAGTGGGCATTGCTGCAGAATAACCTATTGGGAAGCTTGTGGTGTGGGGTTTTCAGATTTAGTCTCCTGGTTAGCAGGAGGTTTGCTGTTCCATGGGCTGTTATTTCCCAGTGCAGGTGAATTGTTGAAATCTTCTTCATCATCCATGCCATTTGCTGCATCATACTGTGTATTCTCTAATCTAGTGATAAGCCTTTCGTCTTCATCCCCAAATTCGCCTCCCATCAGAGTTGGTTCTCCTACCACCATCACATCCTGTGAACAGCACCCAATATTTGTTATATGGAAACCTTGAGAGAGAAAAAATCAACTTAAAAAAATTATGTTAGAGAATTTGCATCTCTTTAACTTTGTGACATTTGAACATTTGAACAGAGTTAAAAGTTCCCACATAGTAGGAACAAAGAGAGAGGCTTACACTTTATTTCTAATTTAATTAAAAACGATAACACATCTCTATAGCCCCATGCTCATGGCTCTGGATCTCAGAAACCCCAGAACTGAAAAGCAGGTAGGCTGAAAAATATGCCTGATTTTAAGCAAATAAACAGGCTATGAAACTACCTTTAAACTTCTCCTTGAAATATTTAGCCTTTACTCAGTAAATCCTTCCTGAGCCATTTTCTTTGGAAAGGCACCAGGACGTTTCTCAGTTGGAACTTAGTGATATGCGTATTTTAAAAGTAGTTTAAAGGAAACCACATTTCTTATCCTCAGACTTCTCAAACACGGAGCACAGCACTCTAATAAAGATGGTAACTCTCTTATCCATAGCCAGCCAAGCCCTTTTACGCATCCAATATACTTGACATTCTGCTACTTAATTATGGTAATTAATTTAGGTAAAGTTTTCGATAAAAACAATGTTCACACTGATTTGACAATTTGCATAGCTAATTAAGTCATTAGCAAAAACCTGCTGATTGCCAACAAGCCCTGAATTTACCATCTGTTATTTCATGGTGCCTGTCACCTAACTCCATGTAGGCAACCCTGCCGCCAATCTGTGCAGTAAGAGGACCAATCTGTCCAGCTGGTACCGTAAAAGCAAGATGAAGAGTGCTAATTATAATTACACTGATGAGGCTGGTACTCATCAGAAACTAAAGCATGCAAGAAAGAAAGAATTCATCTAATCACTGCTTTAAGTACAAATTGTCCTTCCATGAAAACAAGTAAACCGCCTACTGTACTCCAGTGCATCACAGATTTGCTGCAAAAACCCTAAGCAGCATGGGATAGAAAGGTGCAAACTTGAGATTGGAAAGCAAAGGTGCAAAGCCAGAGAGCTCTCTTGTTCTCTCTGTTCAAGGGAGAGAATCAGGCTGCTGTGCTAACAGCTAAAGAAATATGTGGGATGCATCATTTCATGCAGCTCAGGTGTCAGGGCATCAGGTAGTGCTTGGTAGAAGTGCAGTAATTCCAGATGTGTAACTTTGTTCCTGCTGATTTAACAAGCCCTTCCAAGAATCCTGGTGAACAATGGATTCATTTTTTAAAGGATCTGTTCCTTCTCATGAATGTTAAAAGCAAACAGAAGACAAATGTTTGCATTTGTTAAGGTCTCATTTTAATCAGATATCTAGTTCCTTCACCACAAAACAATACAAATTATTGTCTGCAACTGTTTATACTGTTTCTTGATATCCCTCAGCAAAGGGTGGCATGTTACAAAAGAATGTTTGTGTCACATTTTCAGCCTGTGCTATGTAAAAAATTTGTGACTATATGAAAATTGTTACATTATTTCTTCTTCACTTTGTCTGTTTCATTACTCCATATATCCATAAAATATTTGGTTCAAAAAAACTCACACACAGCTTTGCGACATAGAGGTTTAAAAGAAAAAGGTGTTCATAAACAAAAGTTTATTTTAATTTATCCCATCCCTCTAAACAACAGGTAATATATAGTGTGCACTGCTGAACCAGACCTGATCCCATTGTATTGTGAGAGCATTAATGACGAAAGAGACCTGGCAGAGGACAGCGAGTTGGGTGTGAGTGTGCAGTGTTATATGGCAGGCAAAAAGGACCACAGTGGCTGAAACACAGAATCACAGACCGAGGTGGCAACAGTTCCTTTAATTTTGATGTTCTCAAGGACAGGGCTCAAGTTCTCTCTGTTGCCATGCCAGCAAGAGGTCAGCGACTCGGATGAGACTTGGACAAGCGCATCAAAAATCACTATGGGGCTACAACAGGTGGCTGGGGAGGCCACGTGAAAGAGTTAAATGTGTATTACATCCACCAAATGATTGGGAGGGGAAATATGCTTAACAGCTGCAAGTGCTGAAAGGAAGACAATCACTTTGGGCCTATCTGAGGAGATGTAGACTAGGGTACTAAGATGGCATTAAGTAAACAAAAATGTAATCCCCACTGCTAAGACAATGTTCCCATTCCTGATAATGGCAGGTTGAGGATTAACGATCCCACTGGAACAGTGCTAGATTTACTGCTCAGGTCACCTAACACTAGTCTGGGAAAAAAATCTCAATCTGTGGCCAGAAACATTCATGCATTAGTGGGGAGATGTTCAATGACCTTGTAAGTACATCTACCTTTAATTTCTCAGGTTCATTCTTATTCCTTTCGTATAATGACTCCCACTGAGAGAACTGTTTGCACTTGTATTTCCCTCTCTGCTATTGAGTCTCTCTCTTTCTCTATCTGGGAATTAAACTACAATTATATTGAGGTTAGTGGAGTTTTCCCTCATTCTATTTAAAAGATATCACAGCATTCGTTACAGGACATCTGAAAAAAAAAAAAATCTTGACAATCTTGCCACTTATAGCTATATCAGGCAAAAATAGTGTCTCAGGAAGCGCACATGCTGTTTCCTCCCCAGAGGATTCTGCTCCTCAGACTGAAAGCTGAAGACCCCACCAAGTGCACCCCATTGAACCTCCACTCACTAGATCCCGTGCAATGACCACCAACCTCTGAGGAGGACTGGAAGTAACTCCTTTTAGAGCCCCTCAATGCTTCTCCTTAAATTGGCCAGTGGGGGTCACTGCTGTTGAATGACACAAGGCTCCATCCCTCCCAGGGTTGAGGCTGCAGCTCTGGAGTGCTCCTAGCTCCTGCTCATGGAGTGAGAAGCAGAATCCAAGAATTAAACCCTAGTCTCTTGCATGGCAGTACACACTGCTATGGCCTAGTTATGGTAGCACATATTTGACTAAATTAGTTTAAAAAAGATTTAGACTGTAGTCACTTGATCTTATTAATTTACTCTGTGATTAGAAACAACATTTTTGTCAAGGAATGTCTCATGATAGTAAAATATGGTTGTAGTGAAGCACTGTAAATAAAGCAGTGGTTGTTTTACATTATGTGATAGAAATGTAGTATTTTATAATATAACCACAAAAGCAGCTTTCATGTATATCATACCTTTCATCCTGTAATAACCCTAGTTGCCATCCAAGCTTAAATTGATGCATATAAACTATACACAGAGATCACTTCACACAACACTCAAATGCAAGCACTTCTATTTAACAGACTGGTCATTTCTAGTTTCATCTTTTTACTTTATTACTTTTCATCTTTTTTTATACCAAGCCTCAAAATTTAGCTCTGCCCTGCCCAGCTAAGTGACTACACTTTTTAACTTGGGATCCTCCTATGTCTAAACAATGTCTTAGTGAAGTTTGGAGATTAAAATATCTGATGGGCCATGTACAATTCCCCATCCCTGAGCCTGCCATCTTTTCTGCTGTTAATACATGGCCTTGCTCAGTGTGTTACAGTGATCAGTTGGTGGCTCTGTGGTCACGGCACCCAGAGGTAGACAAACAGTGCTCTGCAAGCCTAAAGTAATTAAAAATACCTGTCACTCTCAAGTATATCATTCAAGCCCATCTCATCCTCCAAGGACTGAAAGTTGCACTAGTTTTAGCAGCTAGAATACCTCTAAGTGCTAAGTCAAAAGAAGAAGGGTTCCTCCTCCTGCTTTCCATCTTACGAAATTGTGTGAGTGTTAGTTTTTTTTACAATTGACTTTTTAGCTCCTTGGCACAAAAATTATTAATGACTGAGAGCCCCACTGCTGCCCACATCCATAATGGTCACTGCTTCCATGAGAAAAAAATCAGACTGATGTTGGTATTGAAATGATCTTTAGAAACAGAACCGACATTTTAATTAGGTTTCAGAGTAAATCTTTCACGTCTCATCATAATTCTCACTGTTAACTTGACATTCTGTTCTTGTTTGGAATGTTTTTCCTAAAGCACAAAAACTGGAAACAAAGTTACACTCTCTCGCGTCCTTACTACTAAATTCTGAATTGCACGGTTTTAAGACATGGGATAATTTCTGACAATTATCTCTGGCCCTGGAACTGTAGCTCCGGTTCTACATCATGGATTACAAACCACCTAAACCTAACCCATTTCTGAAACATGTAAGAGATTGTATTGCTCCCTTCCACATTAGCAGGTTTATTTATGGATTTGGTTTCTGAGGAGCTTACAGAGAGCTACAAAGAGAAAAAGAGACTATTGAGGTATGTAACTTGCTTAAAGAGTGCAAAGAGGTTCTGGATGCAACAAAGAATGTTTCATTTAGTGGCATGTAGTGATGCTTTATTTTGTCCAATATATGATATTTCACTGGGTTCATGGTTACAGCATTACACTCAGTGAGATCTTCATTAGTAAATGAAAGCAAAATCCACCTATTAATTTCTGTGGTGATGACTGGGAGCAGCATAGAGCAATGGTTCTTAGAGTGTTTGAGAGTTGTGGATTGCTATCAAGTTTGAAATATATGAAAATGGATCAATGTGCCCTGTTCTAATTAAACTTAACAGAGAGTGATATTGAAGTGAAAATAGCTGTATGGACCCCTTCTGATGACCTTGCTTATACCTGTAATTCACAGATCACAGTATACAAATCACTGTTCTACAGTACAAGGGTTTGGGCCAGAAGAATATGAAAAATGCTAAGGAATATAATTTTAGCCAGCAAGAAGGCTTGAAAACTGAGCAAAGACTTGGGAAAATATTGCAACTAGTTTCAAATACTATAGGAAAATTGTTAATACCGTGTAAATGGTAAGACAATGACACACCCAAATTAGATAATGAATATCTTTAAAATTATAGGAAGGCTAACATTAGAAAGGCAGGTTTTCTATGAACCTTGCAGAAGGATTCTTGCCCATCTTTGCTCTTTGTCTAGAGGAAAATGGAAATTGTTAACTCCAGTTTCTGCCCAACGAGCCTTCCAAAGGTCAGATGTGATTGAGAATATGAACAGATCCATGTTTAAATTACTGGCATCTGCTGAGACTAAAGCAGCTGAGTGGACTAGAGTTTCTGGGTCCCTGTCTTGTCTGTTTTCTTTATGCACTAAAACAAGTCAATGCATCTATGGGAATCACTGGCAGTACTGAGCCTGTACCCATGAGAACCTGAGAAAGAAAACTTCTGGTGAGAAAAATGGTTTTGTATCTGTGCTATTGGACTGACTTTAGCAGCACTTAGTTCTACTTCCACCACTCTACAGTGTGTTGCCTCAGCACCTACAGGATTTGGGTCAAAAGCATCGCTGGATAAACAATAGGCCAACCTAAGAATGGGTTGTGTGGTGCAATCACGGGGCACACTGGCTAACTGTGTTTGTGTTAAGAATGTAGGAAATATGTAACACATAGAAAAGGTATTAAACAGGGGACTAGGGCCAGAAGAGTAATGTTGACAAGAGAAACTGAAGGTCTGCAAACACTAGCCTGAGAATCAACAGAATCACAGAAACCACTGTTTATCCCACCATCGTAAGAGAAAATGGCTACAACAGAGTGCAACTGATTGCCAAAAGGACAAAACTTTGTATTTTATTTACCACAGTTGAGAAAGCATAAACAATAGTTAGAGATAAGAGGACGAATTTTCAAATTCCCGATGAGAGGGAAGATACCCACCCACTAGCAGAGACCCTTCAGATGCTTTCATGGATTGTCATTAGAGATGTACCAGAATGTGTCAGCACTGTGGAAATGCTAATAAATTTAAGGCAACACAAGGGGCACAAATTGTACTGATTGATTAGGCTTCAACAACTGAGCTTCAGGATGTAGTGCCAACCTGACCCATGCATGGAAACACAATCATGTCATTTTGCTTTCTGAGCTTGGCTCTGTATTGTCTGTATTGTTCCTGCCTAGAAAATAATGCAGGTGGAGGAAATAGCACAACCTTCTCCTTCTTCTAGTAGGAAAAAGATCTATGGGACAAATAACATTCCCTCATTAATCAAGATTTGGTCAGCCCAATCTGAAGAACTGGAAGGGGCTGTGGGGAAAATGACAAAACACTGAAGTTTCAAGCTTTGCCATAGCTGAAGGTACTTCTCTTTTCTGGACACTATCCTGAACATGAGACATTTTCCTCTCCAGGAATGAAGACCTCATTAAAGAAAAAGAAGTTAATAGTGTGAGTAAGAAGGGTGGATGAGGTATATGGTAGTTCACATATTTGCTAGAATGCATGCAGCATTAACGTAGGAGCAAAATGGAATAGTTACTAATGTCCTAAATCAGGAAACATCATATAGAACAGAGGCTAAGAAAACACTGTATAATCAGGATTAATTTACTATCAAAGTTAAAACAACAGAAGCATAAAGAGGCAGGAAATTCAATGTGATTATGGTGGAGAGACTGACTTTGCTAGCAGGGAAGAAATCACTGGAGAAAAAGAGAAAGTTGGAATATAGGACTTCACATTAATTTAATCCAGAGTTGATATAGATATGAGCTCATTACGGGGTTCTCTGGAGAGGAAGATGAAAAAAATGGCACTGAAGCTATCTCTGGTTATTTGAGTCATCTGGATAGAAGACGCAGTGATTCCACTCCTCTAATAAGGAGAAGAGTAATGCTTTCAGAACTGAAAGTGAATGATTTCAGTAGAGTGGGGTTTTTTCTACTGAGCAGGAAAGTCCCATTCACAGAAAGCTGTATGGCCAAATGAATATTTTAGTAAATTAAAAACTGGCAAATTGTGTTCAAGGATCTCTTGTCTTCTATTGCATGCAAAAGAGACCAAACACTAGCTACTAAATGATACATTTAAAGTACAGTTATGGTAAAGAAACAGAAAGCACATTACTGCTACCTGCAGCTATCTTCAGAAAGCAATGGCAACAAGGTCCACTTCAAAGAATGCATAATTTTGAAGAAGCGTGGGATAACTTCTCTTTATTAAACTGAAAAGCGTTGAATAGTTTTACACCAAAATATCCTCCTGCTAAAATTATTTTGAGTTCTGTCTACTCTACAGGGTGGCCAAACCATCAATTCCATCTGGTTTGCTATCTTTGCTGTGGGGAAGATGGGAAGAGCTGTTAGTATGTCAAATTGAACAGCTAAGCATTTTCCCCTTTGCAGATGGAAAGGAAAAGTGTCCTAAAAAAGGAACCTGATCCTCCATACAAAAGAGTTTGGACCATTTTGCTACTCTGGTACAGAAAGCAAAGAATATTGAAAAACATTGAGTATGCAGCATCCTGAAAGTAAATGAAGGCTAAAAATCCATCCCTCATACCATAATAAACTTCATCAATATGTCTCAGATGCTCAACTATCATCTCCATCAGAAGAGCAGCCTTGACTACTTCATCTGTCAGGAGTAGCCTTCAGCACCTGAAGTCACTTTCAGTATCAGTGGGAGTGACAGGTAACTATCAGTGCTCAATCACATTCAAACATTCAAGTACACACAGCTACCACTGAAGGCAACAAAAGTCCTTTCTCCAGGGAGGAGCAGGCTGAAGAGAAGCTGGGGGTCAGATTCTCGTCCTGCTGAACTCTGAGCAGGGTGTAGTTGACAGAAAATTATTTTGCTGTCTTTTAAAGTTGGAGACAGCAAGGAACTAGCTGGTTGCTTGGTTTTGCACTTCATTGCACTTTTTCCTTAAATATGGTTGCATATTGATCCAAAGGTTTTTCTGGCAGATACCATCAGTGGGGCAGAGTGGTGCCTGCCACCAGGAGATCAGGTAGTCAGCCTTCTGACTGCTTTGTGCTGCCAGGAAAACACAGAGATGCCTATATTAGGGAAAGAATCTGACTCTGGGGATGCAAGCCAATTTTAATATGACAAGGAGGAAATATGAGTTTAATGTACTGAAGCCCAAAGCTGTAAACTAGTGGATTGCTAAATCAGTTGCTAAACAAAAATCTTAATTTCATTTCACTGGTGTTAGTCTATTTTTTTTTTTTTTCCCGCTCAATCTGGGTATTCAAGCTTCCCAGGAAGTGTCTGCTTTGTGCTAACAAAATGCCTATATTCTTTGTCTGGTTTCAGAGGAGACCTAACCCCTTCGTATCTGCTGATCAAAAATCCAATAAAAATACCTGCATGTTATTCCCAGGATATGACTTTATGGTTCCTATAGTATCAAATTAATTTCCTGAGCTTTAAAATGCATAAGCTATCTCCTTATTGAGTAAGGCACACTTTGTCACAATTTGGGGCCTGATTACCCCTATATTGTGACTAAGGCAGTAAATGTGACATTATTAAAGTGCTGATACAGTTGCTACTCTGGAAATGGCTTGGTGTCTTCCTACACAACTAGGATGTCAACAGTTACAGCTATAAGGCTGGATAAACTGAGAGCCATATTCCAAGGGATCTACCCTCTGCAGGTGGAGTGATTGGACAAAGAGTTAAGCTCTGCAGGTAAGTTCAGTCATAACCTGTTCCTGTTCAGCATCTGAACCTGGCACCAATTAGAGGCAAGGTACTAACACAGAGAGACCAGTGCTTCCCCAGGTACAGCTGTGCTGCACCACTGGGACACATCCTAGCTTGGCAGCTGGCAGATGAGGTCTGCAAGGCTCATGCTACGTCTAAAAACACAAAGCCTAATCTGAGTCCCACTACTAGTGGAGGGACTCCCCCTGACAAAAAGGGGAACTGGCTCAGGCCTTTAAAAAAATCACATCTGATCCTGAGGACACTTCTGTTTGAGGGTCCTGCATTAAAGCTGCACTGCAGAACAGCGTCTTCACACCTCTCCACTAATTGCCCAGCTTCCACAGCACACTGTGCAAGATTGCCTTTTGCTTGGGATAGTTTTGGCTCAAGAATGCACCTTCTTTACAATGTATGGAAAGAATTAAAGCACTGTAAGTGATTCAGGCCTAAAAGGAAAGTGAGACTTACAGGTACCTGACTTGATAGACTCAGGTTTGCAGCAGCTGACTTTTTCTTGCTGTTGGTACTATTTGCGTTGTTCCCAGCACTACTGTTGGAAGTGCTGCTGGTAGAGTTTTTCCTTTTTCTCCGTTTGGTTGTTGGTTGTCTTGTGGGTTCTGCTGCAATAAAACGATAAGAAGATAAGCAAATGGCAGATACTGTAAAGCATGAACTAAAATGATCCATAAGAAGAAGTGCTGAAATATTTTTGCAATTAGTTTTAAATTACTAAGTTTAATAGTAGCAGTTGTGTTGGATACAAACTTGTAAAGTTCTGTTAACATACAAACTGTAGAATGATATTTGGACCAAACCAATGGAATCTGCTTTCAATTTTTTTCTGATGGATTAACAAAGGTAATTGTCCCAATATTGTCTATAAAGGTATTCAAAAGCATGATGGGACTATCATGAAAAAGATCATTATGGTCAAAGTGACTGTGGAACTTGCTGAAGGTCACATGGCAAGAAACTGTGCTAAACAAAAATGCAGGTCTTACTGGGATGTGGGGTACAGCCTCAAATGATCCAGCCAGAGTCAAAGGCTAAAGACTGCTGCTAAACCCTACTGCTGCCACTGATGCAGCAAGCAACAAGCAACACCCTTTGAGTTCCTTCTACATCCTGTGTGGGCTTCACCTTTAAAACTGCTGCTCCCTGGAGACCCCAATAAAGTGTGCTAATGCCATTGCCTGCGAGCCTGCAAAATTCAGATTGAATCAGGACAATTACACAGCTTTGCTTAAACTGGCAAAGCACAGAGGAGCAATTGTTCTTCTCAAAATTTGGCCTGGGCACCCATGTGAACACTCTTAGATATAAAAACCTTTATAATCTGAAAAAAGAGAGAAATATTATTTTGAGGTGCAAGAGGAAGGAGATTAGGTCCAGGCCTGTAAATAACTTGATATTGGTCTCAAAGACAATTAATTATGAATTGTAGCTGTAATTTCAGAGTCACAGCAGGAAGCAGGATTACATAAACAATGAATTCTAATGGAGCCAGTAGGACATTTTGCATTCCATCTACACATATTTTTGTACTAAATTATATCCTAGTCATAGTGAAGCCATCTCAGTGTGCACATCTATAAATCAGTTGTGTCAGACCAAAATCATAAAATATCAGAATAATTTTCCAGCTTGCTTTGGAAGCATTGTTAATTTTTATCGCTTTCTTTTATAAGTAAACTTTCCCATTGCTTCTCTATTAATTTTACTATAAGTGGAGTATTGGAAGTGAAACATACCTGGTGGGGCCACCATTCTCTGCCATTTTTGAAATAAGCAAGTCTTCAAGCAGTCTCGAGGACTTAGATTGTAAGTTTTGTGTCTTGACATCAGTTCCTGCATTGGCTCCAGTATTACACACAACTGGAAGAAAAAATCAGAATAGAACAATTTCATCCAAGCAAAGCCTCCATTGATCAGTATTTACATAGCTGGAAATTGTATTTTTGGATGTTTTTTACTCTTGCTAACAGAGCATGTCTTGTACAGTTCAGTTTAATCTGCACTTGGATTGCAAAATCAAAACTCTGAATTGGGAAAACTTTTTCTTGCTATTTATTATCCTAGGTAATTTTTGGATATATCAGATAAAGTTCAGCTCTAGTCTTCCAGGCTACAGATATTTCAGAAGACCAGAAAATGTTCATGCTTCATTGCCAAAGCTGCAAAGATTAATAAATAATAAAATGCCCTTAGAGGATTATCATTCCTATACAGCAAAATGTGTTCTTCTGACCTGCTGCACATCACAATGAGAACTTCTTATAAGTGGTCTTTTATTTTGATATTGTATGCAAAATAATCCAGGTAATTTTGGGCTTTTTTTTTTTTTTTTTATTATGAGGACTACACATTCTCTTCCTATCATATGAATGATACATATGAAAAAAAGAGAGAAGCATTTTATTTTTCTTATCTGCTTGAATACTGAATATATAAGATAAAGATTTCTGACAACATGGCATTTCATACACTTTTTAAAAATAGAGTCTTATATATTTTCTATCTGGTCACTTAATAATTAAAATTATTTTTCACAGCAGATCCAGCAGACAAAGCAATGCACTGCTTTCCATTCTCTCCTGTTTATAACCACAGAATCATTTCCAGTCATTAAACCTCACTCAGAGCCGTAGAAGGCTACAAAACTGCATACGTGTAACTGAGGGCTTACTCTTATTTACCAGAGCCTTGGTTTTTAGGTATCCTAAATGAGAAGAAAAAACCCAGGTTGACCTACAGGTTCTACCTGAAATTTGCAGGGCTGGCACATAGGAGGAAATGGTTCCTTACTTGCAAACTGAGCACATATGATAAGGAAGTAGCTGGCACAGAATAAGCATGGAGCCTGCATACCATTTTTAGTCACTTTTTAAAACAGAACTGCATTTAGAAGCAGGGGCAGGTTTGGCTTTTTTTTTAACCTACAGAACTAGGGCAACAAGTTGATCAAATTATTAGAAGTTAGAACGGCAACTGAAGAAAGGTGTAACTTAAACAAAGCCTTGTTTTGAAATATTTACTTAATTTTAGGACCTTTTGCTGAAGGAATATCTAGGATTTACTTCAGCAGGAAATGTTTTCTCTTCATTCTTTTACAAATATATAAGACAGAAGGCAAAATCTTCTCTGGGTGCAGAGCTGAGCAATGCTTGCTCCATTCTCCCCACGTGCACCCTTCTCTCATTCATATAAATGTAGATACAAAGTATGCAGGGAAAATAGTTGAAAGGGAGCTGCCATGAGGACTGAGACTAATTCAGCATTTAAATATTACTTTGTATTGGCACTGCTATTTGATGAGCCTTTCATTAACAGCAGTTAAAACAGAGATAACATAAAGCAGCAGGGAGAATGAAGAGCTTCAGTATGAGAAATTATTTTTTTCCAACTGCAGTAATTGAATCTGCAGTTGCTTCATTGACGTTTTTCTTACATAGTTTCTTACATATTTTTTGTACATAAATATTTACAAATAATCTAATGGACAGAAAGCAGCTATTGGATAGTTCACTCTGGGCTTGGATTTTCATCTAGTTAAATATTCTAACAAAAATTAAGATAATCAAGTCCTAAAATATATGCAGGATCCAGTTTATGCTGTGAAAAGGTGTTGTATTTTGAGTTCATATTCAATTTATTCTGAAGCCTGCAGGTGTTTGTTCAGGTTTTGTGTGTGTGTGTATGTGAGAAAGAAAGAGATTTGTGATAATGATGGACACCATTGTTTTGACTCTCAAAAGTCTGGGTTTCTGGCATGGCTGTCTAAATTTTCTCATTATGAGCTGATAGCAGCAAGAAAATTTGAAAAGATATTTGTGATAATTCTGAACAAACTAGTTACCCTGGACAGAGCACTAGACTGACATAGCTCTACTGCTGCTGGGACTAAAAAAAATATATATAATTATGTAAGTTCTTCCAACATTTCCTTAGGGACACTTTATTCATTATATACTTACTCTTCCCTAGATATTTATTATTGGCAACAAAGAGAATGTTTCTTGTTTATCATCTTGGCAAAGATGTTTGCTATTGTGCTCTAACCATAATGCGCACTGAGAACTATGCTGTCCCTGCTGCCTGTGGATATCTTGACTGCTAATCCTGTATATAATCTCTTTCACTTCACACACAAGACTAATATGGAATACAGATACAATATGTAGAAATGCTTAAGTGATCTCCCTTGCACAAAGAAAAAAATTATGGGCACTGAGGGCCCTGCTCTAGGACATGGGAAAGTGTCATCTTCAGGATACCCAGGACCTGTACCCAGTCACATGAATTCTTCTTCTGGCTTTTGAATTCCCAAATTGTAAGGTCGGCTTTGGATACTTGAATAATAGGAGGGCATTGAACTCTATAGTTTTAAATGCATCTAGCTCATGTAAATTGAGAATAAGTGTAAAATGAACTGGATTAAAAATGATTGATATCAAATCTCACAGTCTTTTTTGGTGACCTTTGAGACCTACTGTAAATCTAAAGTGACTCAAACCCAAAATCCTTGAAACAGGAAATGATTGTGCTCAATTATCTTAAGTCCAAGGAACTTGCCAGTGACAATCAGTAGCTTGTTTTTTTTTTTTTTTTTTTTTTTTTTTTAAGCCATATTAAAAATGTGGGGACAAGATGCATTTAAAAGCTTGATTGGCCAAAACCACCTGCTGTCTTTAACCACTGGTGAGCATGTAACTGGCAGGCTGGGTTGACAGAGTTCCTGAAACAAAGCTAATGAAATGTTTTATACTCCTGCATTCATTGGCATATAGAAGAAGCCTGAGGCTTAAACTGTCTATTCCCCACAGATGATCCAGACTCCCCCTGCGAGATTTCTTCAAAACATCCATTCTAACATTTTTTTCAAGCACTGGATAATACCAAAATATACAAGTTTTTACTATAGTACTATATTAATAATATTTAGAACACCAACAAAACCAATCTCTTCTAAAAGCAGTTTCTTCACAGCTTGAAATCAGTCACCCAAGAAAATAGCCTAAAGACTTCAAGAATTTAGTGCGGTGACGATGTATGATTACAGAAATCATTTCTCCACTCCTAGGAATACAGAACCTTTAATGGCAATGCTTGACAAGACAGATATTTCTGAGTTCCATGCTTAGACAACACTAGAGGTGGGATCCATATGCCTGTGCACAGGTGTCTAGTGCCAGCTGAAGTACCCTAGATGATGCTGGATTGGATTTACCAGATCGCTCTTGCTGTCCCAGAAGGACACAAAGCCCCGTTTGGATGTTTCGGGCACTACAACACGTCTTAATTGTGTGTGCAGTTGAATAAAGCCTAAAGTTCAAAGAAAAATTATGTTTGTTTTAGCTTTTAAAGTGTATTTAGAACAATGTGTATCACAATAGGTTATATACTTTCCCTCTGCAGTACTAAAATGCACGGAAAAACTCCACATTATAATAAGCCAGTATTATTAAAATTAGTTTCTAGCCACCTCATCTGAGCTCACTCTGGTGATGTCTGACCATTACTCAGAACCATCAATGTTTCACTGTCAGAGCTGTGAGGTGGAGCCAGCTCTAGGGATGAACACAGCGCTCCACACTGTGAGGCTTTTGCCATGAGCAGCCTGTATATGTGCCCACTACACACTGGGACCCACGCACACATTTTGGTACTATATAGACTGGCAGTGACTTTCCTGGAGCTCCATGTGGATCCTAGGGACAATTCATCAATCAGAGGTCTTGGATCCAACTTGGCAAAATGATAATGCTATACCCTTGGGGTTCAGGGAAGTGAAAATAGGGAACATAATAANGGTCCATGGCTGTGAGTTCAACTTGTTTTTTTTTTTTTTTTTTTTTTTTTTTTTTTTTTTTTTTTTTTTTGTCTTAGTAAAATACATCTGGAAGAATTTGATTTTTTTTAAATGATTTTTTTTTGGGGGGGAGGAGAAGACTAGCATTTACAGGTTTCATAAAGCAGTGTGTTTCAAGAAGGGAGTTATATGAGGAGATAGTGGTAGCACTGCAGACAGGAGTTAAAGGGTTCTGAGAATATGGATCTGCACATAATTTCCTGTAATGCCTCAGTTATCAGCAGAGCCCAAACTGGCCTTCATCAGTGAGGGGTCATATTCAGCTCTGAGATCGGTCCAGTCACACCAAGAATAGTTTTAGCCTTATGATTTTTGTTCTAATGCTGGGTTTTCATTCCGTTCCAAGAACAGATGCTCATTCTGGAAGCAGTGAAGATTATTAAGAAAGACCGATGTGAAATCCCTCTTTTACCTTTTGCATACCATAAGCTGATGTATTCTATTTCAAATTTAATTAGCGATTGCCCTCCCCAGTGAAGCCTTTCTGCGTCTGCGGCGGGGAAGGTGCAGCGCGGTCGGCGCGGGCAGCGCGGTCCTGCCGGCGCTGGGCTGCAGGTGGCAGAGCTGCCCCAGCCAACAGGCTCCGCTGCCTCCGCGCCTGCGGCACAAAGGAACGGCAGCCCTTCCTTCGGCTTTTTAATGCTTTTTGCATTTTAAAGAGAAATCCGTCAGCCTCGAGTCTTGCCGTAGTTAGCTGGTGACGCTACATAATCACCCAGCCAGTTTCTTTAAATCAGGAAACCTATCTGGTCAGTAAGCCTGGTGGCCAACAAGTCCCATGGTCTACCAAAATAAGCATGTTTCAGGTATCTTCCTATGGCTGCCCATTTTGTCTGTATAAATAAAAGTTTCACTAGCTACAGTTTACAAAATGGAAATAACTAACATTTTTCATGTAGATGACGCTTACAAATGTTAATGTATAGTGTAACTTCAGTTTTTCTGAATGAGCCAGCAAGGAACCAGGCAGCGATGAGAGGGTTCCCTGAAGTTCTACTGAAATGTAGTTTTAACTCTTTGATGCTTGAAACTTCTCCTGGTCAAGTGTCTGTATAAATCACTTGAAAATTATAGGAACTCTTGCATATTCAGAGCACATGTTGATTTACAACCATTCCTAAAAGTAACAAAACCCCCATTTGAATGGGGGTATTAATCATTGGCTAATATTCAGGTAGGATGTTGACAGTGAAGGTATACCTGCAATAAAATGTGCAGCACTGAAGAGGTTCAGTGCTTTCTTTTAGAGCTCATTTTTTATCCTCTACAAAGACTCTGAGTTATTAACCAACAAATCTAAACACAACATTTTATTTTTATGCTGAAATGCAATCTTTTGTCTGCACATCTTTCCTCTAGGTGCTCTAAAGAAAACAACTCCAGTTAATGCTACTGGAGAAATTCTGGCTCCAGTGCATTTCCCTGGGAAAGGTCCCATTTCTTTAGTGGGACAGGCTTTTTGAAAAGAACTGAAATGTCTCTGCACATCCACATCCACTGTTTTGTGCCCATCCACAGGTACACATTTCCAGATGTCCACAATATGTTACTGATACACCTGCACTGTGGAAGGGGACACACTACGGACATTTTTTCAGGCCCTGTAAAAGAGCTATACCTGTGAGTTTGACTTCCTGGAGTGGTTTCAAAACCCTGTGTAAGTGGCCTGGACTCCCAGCAGCATGGCACTGAAACAGGAAAGCATTGCTGCAGTCCTCAATACAGTTCATTCTTTGGAGTTAGAAACAGAGAAAGCTTATAGCCGATTTTAAATTTCTCTGCTCATGCTTGTTTTTCAGAATTAATGTAAGTTTCATTCCCCTGCAGAACAGAGGGAGGAATGAAAATTTCCTAGGAACATATTGCTGCTTCTTTCACTGGCCGGCTTGCAATTCACTGCTCAAAATAGCATGTGTTTTTTAAGGATCATGTGAATACAGAACATTTTCATCTTAAAAGCCATCTTTGTTTTCCATTAAAAACATGGAGATATAAATGAGAAATGTTTTGGGGGTTTTATGAACTAAAAGAAATTATGTGGTTTTTTACATACTTGTTTTCTAGAGGGGAATGCTTTGGCTTTGTTTTAAGCTCTTTCCCAGTATGTCAAGTCAAATCCATCAGAACATTTCAGTGGATCAGCTATATCCATGGTCCTTCCCTGCAAGATAAACTTTAAGCCAAAAGAAGGGGCTTTGAGATTCCCATCACTCAACTTATTATTATTGATACCTGCTTTCCCTTTTTGAAGAGCCACTGTGCACCCCTGCTGAGACGTGGAACTAATAAACGTTCATTGTATATCTCATATACATTGAATACATAAATGTTCAATTTTGACAGTAGTTAGTGCAGCAAGCAGCAAATACAGCAACTGCTTCAACTTAAATTATAAACCAGTTATTTTAACCTGAATATTCAAAATCCAGTCTGCACAGGGTCATTTATTTTAGTGAAATCTTAGATGATCTTTGGGACAGAATGAAAAGCCAGCTCTTAAACCCCAGTAGCTTAGTAGTTCAATACCACAGAGTAATCCCTAGCTTGTTTACTGTGACTACTGTTCTGTCCATATTTCCAATTCCTTCAGTGCCAAAGATTTTTTAAATTGGCTGTGTATAAACAGACTGAGTTCCTTGGGTTTGCTACATAGGTAGGAAACAACATGAGTTTTGAAATCGACAAGGAGGTGGGAAACTGCTTGGAAATATGATATAGGCACTCTTACTGTATTTACTCCTAAATTAAAGACATATGATTTAAACAGATAATAATGAAAAAGTTTCAAAACTGTTACTAAAAATACTTTCTTTAGGCTTTGACTTAAAATCTCATTGAGATGAATGGGATCACACCTCTGAAAGGAATTGTTTTAGACTAGCTTAGGGCTCATCAAGACAGCACTGCATCAGGTTGAACCTGGCTCATATTTTAAGCACGTCTCCAAAACCATATGGAGTGGATATTTTGTGTTAGCTTTAAAAAATACAGGACAAGTTTCTGCAGCACAATACCATAGCAAAAGAAGATTCTGGGATAAATTCCATAACCTGAGATTTACAGGGTCTGGGATACACTTAATAGCCACCACTCAGCACAGGAAAAGGTTCCATGTTTTGTGACACCATGCTGAGTCAAGAAATATTTGTACTTGCAATCATCCAAGAAGTTAGGAATTAGAATTTCCAGCTTAACACTTGCAATATTAGTGATCATTCGCATCAACAGCTTATTATTTGTACAATGACAGAGATATACATATATTTTACAAAATACTAAGCCCCTTGTTCTAAAGAGATCCCTATCTTAACTAGATAAGATGTAAAATACTAACCCAGGAATAATTTGGCAATAGAGAGTTCTGCACATAAAACAAACAATTTCATGCACCTATCTACAAATCCCTTGAGGACTATTCTTATATATTTAAATGGTTCTCACACGTTGACACTTCAAAATATGGCTGTTTTGCCTGCTGCACGTCATACAAAAGGTCCTTAATTTCATTGATAATTTGGTTATTTAGGAAACAATCCTGCCACAAAGCTTCTGGTGTTCACTATTCCGTTTGTGTGTGTTGCCATCCTGGGAGGACGCAGTGGGATGTCACACAACTGCTGAAGCTCCATGCTGGATTCACTAGCAAATACTCAGCACTCAGTAATGTTTATTCATCCTATGCTATGCCCTGAATGCCAGTCTAGGACTCTCCAGTTTCTCACTAACACCCAGAGGTAGCGAATGATTTCTCAATAATGCAGTATTCAGCTGCTCAATTGCTCCCAAGCTACATAGCTCATCATGTTTTTACACTGTTCCGTATCTGCAGTCATTTCAATGCCCAGCAACAGTGAAAATGGAAAGAAGCAGCATTCATTTCAGGTAAGACTAAGCTTAAAAAACATACTTTTCCAGGCAAATAACTATGAGTGGATATGAAACAAATCTTAGCACAGCCATCACCAGCATTGCAGCTAATTCTAGTTAGAGTGTTGCACCCCAATTTATTTCTCCTTCCCTCCTTTTATTTTTTGTTACTTTTTTTCTCCCCTCCTTTACATATCAGCTAGATAACAACTTCCACCATTGTCCTCTCCTCCATGCACTTTGGAGCAATTCAGGTGACTATGGCAACTTTGTTAGATTTTGTGGTTATTAATTCTGCCTTTCCTTGTGGTGGCACCATGACACCATCAAAACTGTGTGCCTGGTCAGCAGGGAACCCAATCTTCCTTACAATTCTGAAAGTTTTTTCCTCCCTCCTTGCACCCCAGCAAGGACTGCAGGTTCCTCATTCCCTGCAGTGTGCCCAGGCTAGCAGAAAGGCTCTGGCTTTAACAGTTCCAGAACCAGCAAAGCATTCCTGTCAATGTCCCTGTTCCTGCAGAGCTGCTGCTGAAGTGCTGTGCAGATAGCTGAGCACATTCTTCCCTGAAAAGAACCTAATTTGAGGGCCTACTTAGCATCATATTGTATTAAACTAAGCATTTCTTACAATGGATATGATCAGTCAGTGACATCTTCAGTTTGTAAGTAATGACTGGTGTGAAGCACCTTCAGGATGTCACATAATGAATGTTGAACTGGATAGATGTGCTCTCCTTTCCTTGTCCAAGGGGAAGCTGGAGTGCATTTGTGGAGATGACTTTGACATATACCTTATTTAGTTATCACATTAGTCAGTGCACTCATCATTACAGCATGTGCCGGAAGGAATTCTGTTCCAGAATATTCTCCATCATTAAAAGAAATATTTTAGGGCTCTCAGTCATTGTTGTAACTATTTGATAACTCTCCCTTCAAACTCTGAAAAGGTTTTCCTTGTGATTTTGCTTAATCTTTTTATTTAAGATCCATTGTTTAGAAAAGGCTTAGAAAGGAGCTCCACTGTTTGCATTTTTGCTTCTCTCTTTGAAGTTTTAATACTGTTTTTTTAAAATTATTTCTATTTTTTTGATTCCTTGCAAGAACTTTGCAACTTTAAACTCTTCCTCTCATTACCCAGACATTAAAAGAATGTACATTCAGCAAATTCTCTTTTCCTATTCACCTTCTGTATAATGGGGAGGTATTTTGAAAAGCCCCTTCCTTCAACAGCATCACACACAAGTCTTGTGGGCTTTTAATTTTGTTTCCACCAGCTGGGCTCACAGTTCTTCCCACACCAAAGTGAATAGTGAAGGTTATCTGTTTCCTTTCCCTTCCCTTGATGACAAATCAGACAAAGGGCACTTGGTTTCAACAACATAAGGAGAGATTCCTGGGATCTCAATGGCAGAGGCAAACTGCATCCAGTTGCTGTATGTATTTTCAGCTAATGAAAATAGGAGGACTTATAGGATGAGACTCATCTTCCTCCTGATGGGCTTGGTTCTGAAGGCCACAAAAGTTTACAATCTGAATCATCCAAATCTTGTTTAACATTGTCTAAATCTTATTTATGGATCTCCTGGTGCAATTTGGCCTCATCCAAACTGTACAGATCGGCATTTTTTCCAATAAGGACAACCTACGAGCCTTTTCCATCAGCAGAGATCCTAGTTACAATAAAGGACTAATATATCAAATCACAAGTCTGTATCATAAAGAAAAGCCTTGGACATCCCATCATATTTTGTGATTCTTCTTTCACAATTATTTCTATAGTCAGTGATCAATAGGAAAGATTTGTGTCTTACACGTCTCAGATAAGAATTAAGCTCTTAAATGATTTTAAGAGAGACCATAAAATTTATCTTTGTAATTTAATTTAATATTTGTGTTAAATTACATTGCAAAGTGCATCATGTTGACTGCATGATATGATCTTTTATACTGCACACAGTATTGCAGTGAGTATCAATTTCAGAGAGCTTGTCAGGACAAAATTAAATTTTAATGTAAGTTGGAGCAGATTCATTAAATTCAGTCTATACTAGATTTGGATGGAGTTCCACTGTTAGGTAAGGTTTAAGGCTGGTCTGTAGTAATTAAGAGGAGGAACTAAGCACTTTGAACCAAATATTTTTTACTTGTCCTATGAACGAATACCTCCTTTTTTAAATCCAATTATAGGCTAGGAATTGACAGAGAAACACAGTAGCTATTGTTTTATCTCACTGTGTTTCAGTGGCCTGGTGCAAAGCACGTGGCATTTGAAAGCTTTCTTAATTTCATTTTCTCTAGATAGTTCAAAAATCATACAGCTTACAATTTGTTCTCATTTCAATATTATTGCTTCTGCTTCTAACAGGATCACCAATTTTATTTCTTACGCAGCACCAAGTTAAGAACAAAACAAGGGCAACATCAGAGACTGTCATGCGCTTAAAGAGGTTTGTTGCTCTCTTATTCTTTGCCAAGCACAGACATTTAATAATCAGAATTCCTTAATAATCCACCATCACAGGCAGCCCAAACAGTATCTCTAGGAAACAGCATCGGAAAGGTCTATTTCCTTGTTTGCCATCTCCCATCATTACCACGTGTGATGTTGCTGCATGACATTTCCTTCCTCTCTATTTCTCCAAAGGTAAACAAGCTCCTATTCAGCAGTTCTGAGTCAAATCCTAACACCTGATATTTCTGATATGCAAACTGTTAGCTTTTTCTATTTGTGCAACAATGAGACCTTATCAGTTTTGCCGCTTTTCATTTTGACTATGAAATGCATCCACTATCACTCTTCACCTGTGTCCCTGGCAGCTCCCTTAGGTTCAGATGGAATCCGGTGTGTTGTTTGTCTTGTTCAAACTACTGTTGATTCAAAACAAATCACAGCATTATAAAAAAGATCAAGAGTGTAAGGACTACATTTGAATGCTGACAATTTTTAGTGTGCAGCTGTACTACAGCTTGGAAATAAGTTTAGAAATGTTTTGGTGGTGAAGTGGTCTGCAGACAGCAAATGCCAACTTAAAGTCACTGAAAGCAGAACAATAGGAGATGCTATGCCTGGCCAAATTGCAAGTCCAAAAATTTAGTTGTGAGGTTGAAGTTTTTGGTTTTCATATAATTTTTGAGGCTACTTCAAAACACGTGCTATAGACAAAGACAGTCTCTATATTGAAAAACAAAACATCACATTCACGTTTGATTTTACAAATTCACTTCCATACATTGTTCTATTTTCAGGTTTCCTTGTACAAGAAATCATCTCTTCTTCATACAAAACATACACACAAAGATTCATACAGACTGAGGCAACACAACAACTGTGATTCATCCTTCAAACTAACGTGTACATAGCAACTCTAATTTTATTTACAACCATGAAAAAAAAAAAAAGCTTTTTCCAGAATATAAGCAGCTAGTTCTTCAGTGTCATGAATCTCTTCCCCCATCCATATAAAATCCTCTTGTTTCTATACTGCAGCTCAGGCACAAATGCAGTGTTTTTCACATAACCAGTTCTATTTTTAGCCTGAATTGTAGGAAGTCTGCAGCATTAATAAATGGAAGAGAAGTACAGAAGTACACTGCATGGTAATGTGCCAGTGCAAAAGCTACATTGGCCTTTAGCCAGTGAACTTAGATGTTAGATGTTAGAGCAATGAAAGTAAAAACACCACTTGTAATGGAATGATTAATAAGCTCACAAACTTCTGTGCATTTTTTCATAGTTTTTGATTTCCAACCTTATTAATATCAATGTATTTTCTTTTTATTAGTGATATCTCTCAGCCTGAAGCACAGAGGACATATAGATATAGATGATATAGATATACACATACGTGTACTTTAATACATGCAATTGAGGTTTGCTTAATTCTGTGTTCAGATAGAAAGGAGGATACCTTGCAGTGCAAACCTTGATATAGGAAAAGAAAGTGAATTTTTTATAAACTAAATATTGCAACTCCAGTAGGCATAAAACCCATTGTTTCATGATTTTCTCTCCTATTGATTCTGCAATTCCTTGTTTGGCACCAAAATTCTGAAAGCAAAAATGCTCCAAAGCTGTTACACAGAGCACAAAAGTTCACAGTTCTTACAGGGACACAGAGTCTTCTGTAATCTCTTCACTTCTCACCCAATCCACAAAATTTGTCCCAGTGCTGTTATGCTGTGGACAGATGGATGTTTATATAAAAGACCTTGTGCCTGAATAAAATTTCATTTTGGGGTTATATAAAAACAGCAATTACTGAGAAATGGAACTTTTTAATTAAACGTATTCAAAGAAAGTAGGGATTAATGACTTTAAAGTAGGGAGTATTTAATGCTTGCAGTCATAGATCATCCACTAGTGAAGCTGTATTATCACCATCAGGCAATGATGCTTTTAAGTATCGATGGTGTGTGCATTAATAAGGCTTCAAATGTTTTCATGACAATATAATTAGCAACACTACTAATGTATACTATACCTACTATTAAAATAATGCCTTAATAACCTTAATTCACAGCAACATCTTCAAGATAAATAAGGATACACTTCAGATCAGGCTAGCTGTCCCTTGGCCCAGTGTAGTGCAAATAAACTACACATTGAAACTTTTAGGCAATATTGACGTGGTAGGGTATGGTTCCTCATAATTACACCAGAAAAATGTAATAACTGCCTATCTGATTTGCTGATTTGTCAGTAGGAAGGAAATTATTGCTTTGCACTTCAATTAAATACAGGCAATAAAACATAGGCAAAATTATTTACTGGCTCTGAAATTGTGCCTGCACAGATCGGAGCCTGGGTCGTGCCCATCTTAAAAATCAAGCTCTGACTGTGTACCTCACACTATATGGTGAGAACAGAAACCCACGCACAGAAGTCAAAAGAGAGAAAAACCGAAACACCAGCATTAGCTTTGTTTTCCTGTTAAGAATTTTATTCAGGTACAGCAAAATCAATACTTGTCCTCTGACTGTACACAGTGTACTTCAGCTGTTCTGTCAGGATCTATATAGAAAACAGAGATGGAATTTTAGGTGGGTGGATATGATGATTGGGTGGAGGTAAAACACAATGGCATGTGTGGCCTCTGCTTCCCAGAACGACTGCACCTCGCAGTGCTGTGGGGACATTGTGTAGGAACATTGTGTGGGGACACTGGCACTGCCTCACACCATCCACTCACGAGTGCTCGTGGTCTGAGTGTCTGTGCTGTGAAAGTCATCCCCAGGGAAACACACAGGAAAGCGCCGTGCATGGCAGCTGCATCTGAATGGGGAGAGTCCAGCCTCTTCCCACCCACCCCACCCTGCAGCACAGCATAAACAGAAAGAAGTATCAATAGTACCAACAAGCTGAGAGCTCCTATACATGTAGAAAAATCAGGATGTTCAACATGTCTGGTCACTTAATAGATACCATTTAATTCTGCTGCATTATAATACATGATGTTGTACCTCAGTTTGACCTCCCTGCACTAACCTTCCAAGACATGAGCAAAATCTGTGTTCCCTCTTTGTCCATGTCCAGACAGACTTAAGCCAAGAACTGAGCTAATAAGCAAATAGGAAAAAACAACCTTCTTAACACTTTTCCTGCTTCTGGTTTTCTCTCTCTGGTTTGTGAACCCATTTATGGGCCCTGTGGAGGTTATCAGAATCATCACATGCTACTTGGGGTAGCCATGGATGGTCCTGGTGTGTGCCTTGAAATATCTGTGTTGAATTTCTGGGTTAGTTGTACAGGTGAGATGGAAAAAGGAGAGCAATAACACACAATTGTTTCACAAAAGAAACCTGTCAAATTACTTAATCCACAGACTACTTAGATGAATAACTGAGCTGCCAGCTGAAAAGGAAATGTATTTTCTGGGAAGTCTTTCAAATGCATCCATTCATTTGAAGTTCTCAGTAAAAGCAATATTGAGAAAGGTCTTCTCTGTGTGTATCAGTGCTACCAATTGCACTGCAGCACTGCTCTCAAAGCTGTTAAAGTATGTGACTAAGGTTGTGCTTCAGCAGCACAGCAGCCCTGGTGTTAAAGCTCCCGGGTATCAGTGATGCAGACAGCTGTGCTTGTAGAAATTAATTTGACCAGTTCAATATTTTTCAACAGAATTTGACAGATTACTTTTGTATCAGCATGCTTCATGGCATACAAGGGATCATCTGCCAGTTCCATTCCATCATCAGGTCAGGTAGTGCCCAACACAGACAACAAAGTCAGCCTCAGTTCCACAACAGATGCTCTGTTAATATAACAGAAATATAATTTTGCTCTCATTTGAGCCATTCTAAATTTATATGGCTTGATACAATGCACAAGGATACATTGCCAATGGATATGGAAACACTTATGGATACATTATAAAATACAATATTCCCAAATGAAGCAGGTGAGGCCCATTCTTCAGCCTCAGAGAGAGTGCCAGTGCAACACCTGTGTGCACAAAGCTCAGCTCTGCCTGCTCCCAGCAGAGGGTGGCCCCAATCACACTTACAAAAAACCACCCTCACCCGGGTTGCTCTGCAAATGGCACCAAGACAGTTTGGAGACAGTGAGGTGGCTTGAGATAAATGGAGAAAATGTGCCAACAGGTCACCCAGGCAGATATTTATATGCCAGCTCTCAACTCAATGCCATAGGTCTGTCTCATTTTCTAGTGGAAATGCAGGCAGGGAGCATCATCTACCCAGTGACAGCTACAGGTCTGGTGACTGGAATGTCCTCCTTGTTTTCCATAATGAAGAGGAACTGGATTAGTTGGACAGGCTGACATTTCTGGAGTCCAAGCTGAAATCTGTGGTCTCTTGCAAATAACACTGTTCATATACTGCTGCTGCATGTAGAGGGTGTGCAGTGGTCCCAGTGCTGCTGGGGACAGTGCAACTGCTAATTCCAGAGTGGACACGTCTTCAGAAGCTCTCAAGACGTGGTACTTGTCACTGGAAACTCTGACTACAAAAACAACTACAATTTGGCTTTTTAAACTTTATTTATATGAAAGAAATATAATTTACACTTTCTTACGTGAGCAAGGTAATGTGAATTTCAATTCTGGCACAAGGTTTGGGTAATTCTGCCTGTGCTAACACATCTATTTTCTTCAGGCAGTTCAGTGCTTTTAGAGAGCAAGGAGAGATTTTGAACTTTTTTTGCTAGTGTGATCACAGTAATGCATCCTCTATCTTCAAAACAGCTTTTTAATGTGTTTCAGCCACGACTGAAAATATCACACAAGTCACAGAACAATCGTCAAATTCTCATTATCACCCCTAGCGTCAGGAGAAGTCAGTTTTATGGAGAAGGAGTTAGTGAGACCTCAAGATTCCTGTNTTTTTTTTTTTTTTGCCATGAGAAAATAGCCTCTTGGTAGAGCATATAGCATCCAGAAAGACCTTTCAATGGTTCCCCAAACTACTCTGTGTCCCATCTATATAATAAGGAAACTAATAATTCCATAATTTGAAATGGGTACTCTGAGGATACTTTCTGCTCTTGCCAAACAGCAGTTATGTCTCAGTGAAATTGAAGCCACTAGGCTCAGTTTGGCAGTAATTCAGTGATGTATAATGGCCCACGATACACACAAAGTCAGACTGAAATCTATTTGGATGCCTTATTGTCCTTTAGCACCGTCTCACTATGAATCAATGATGCTTTCATGTGTATTTTTGAGGTGTTCTGACACTATAAGAACTGAAATTTAAAATAAACAATTACTTTTTACTGCATTTTAAAGGGACATTTCTAATTTTTACAATCACATTCCAGAATACTGTCCTATTCAACAGCAAAAGAAGAGACACAAAATTCAGCTAAACCAGAATTTTTCAAGTCTTTGAAGATGGGACTGTATTTGCAGATCTTATGTGTCATGTCACACAAGGAAGCCATTTATCACCAAGTTAAACTTCTGTGCAAATGCCTTTTGACTTCCACAGCCATTACCTTTTGCAGCACAGATTGCTAAGTGTAATTATTATCAATTAAATGAGTAACAATTAATTTACATTTCTTGTAGCAATTTATATTACAAGGGAAAAACTGTAACTTCCAATATTTAAGCAGTCTTGATGAAGAGAAATAAACACATATTTTCAGGGTTTGAAATGGGTTGGTTTATGCTAATGCACCATATGACACCAGGGAGATGAACCAGCACTTCCCAGTTCCTGTGTTTGGCAGTGCAGAAATCCAATATCATCTTTTGAGTAATACACGTATTTTACAATAGTATCTGAACAGCATAATTTCTCAGCTTTTGATCATATTTTCTAGGAAAGCATTTTCAGTAATGTTATTGATCTGAAGATCAGTGGAAAGGTTCCAGATGTCTCTCACATCCTCTGGTGAACACAAAAGATCCTTAGCAAGTGTCTGCAATGTCTAAACCATCTAAACACAGTCAGCCTGTGGCTGTATCCTGATGACTATGTCCAAGCCCCAACTTTGCATGTACTCAACTCACAGCATCCATGTACATTTGAAAAATTTGTGCTTCTTGTTCTTTGCATAATAGGAACCATGCTTCTGATTCCTATAGTTAAACAGCAGTTCCTGTCTGAACTAGACTCCAGAGTAGATTATATTAAGCTCCACAAAACTTCCCTACTTCTAAAAATGGTAAATGAAAAAAGCAAATCTCTGAGGTCTATGAAGCAACATCATTCTTTCTTCCCTCTCCTGGCTGCAGATTTGTAAGCACCCAGATTTTTGTTTTCATAGCTTTCTGAAACAATTTTCTTTTTCCAAATCTATTTCAACACACAGCCCCATGTATCTATTATCATTCCCCTTCTGATATTTGGTTCAGCAGATGGTGCAAATGAACTTGCATATAGAGTATTTGGTTAATCCTATGCTCTTCTGAATTGCTGTTTTGAGACTAATGCAGATACTTTATTATTGTGAATTGCCTGCATTATGTCCTTGCCTCTATGGTTTGATTTATCTTGTTCTTCCTGAGTGGGTTCATTCTGGGAGGTGCTGCTGAAGAATCATACAGCATGAAGTGCCCCTTAGTTAGCTCCAATGAAAGGTGGAAACTCTTGCTAAGAAATTTCCTGAAGTCTATGAAATGGCACAGGGTATAGAGCACAGCCAGAGAGAGAGATTTCCAATCATTAAAAACATTCTGAGATTGAATGGGAAAAGCATAAGATCATTATGGCATGAATGAATTGATCAAGTACTGCAGATAAATTAGTCCACAGACACTACTGACCAGTAAAGGTTTAGCAGGAATATGCTCTTTCAGACCACTTGTTTTTCAGCTTTTAATTAGTTTTGCAGACTGCAATAAAAAACTTCCCTAGACTGGGTATTCTGGGAAGCAGTATGGTATGTGTACCACGAAGTGAACATTTAGGGCGTGGAGAATATAAAAAATTATGGCGACATTTTTATGTTCTCTAAGTATTTCCCAGTGTCCCCAACCTTTTATTAATCTGAGGCTTAGTGGAGAAATGAGTTAAACTTTTCTTCTGAAAAGACTGCAAGTACTTGTATCCAACCTGTGATTGAATGGTCCATCATATATTGAATAAACTGCTGTTTGGGAAAAACCTTAATTCAGACACATTAGTACTCATAGACTGTTTTCTCCTCCTTTTGCACCTCTCCTGGAAAGAAAGGCAGAAAAAAATCACATGGAAGGTTTAGGAAGGGACAGGATCCAAAGGACACTGCACTAAGGCTGCTGTTTCTTAAGTGGCAATGCCAGCTAAAGCAGCACCATGCTGTCCCACTGCTGTGCAAGAACTGCTATTTATGTGGCTGTATATCAAAACATCTGGGGGAAGAGATCTGTCCAAGAAATAACTAAGGAAATAGGCAGCATGTGGGTAGAAATGTGGGGCTGAAACTGGTGACATGGGACCAGTGCTGCTTGAGAAACGGTACAGACGGACAATCCGTAAGTGGGTTTCTGAAAGCAATTGGAGGAAGTTTTTTGCTTGGTGATAGACAAAGGCATTTTCAGGATTGTCTTCTGAGCCAGATTCTCGCTGGCTTCTTTAAGGAAAGTGATCTTATTTTAGCTCTTACTACTGCTGATTGTCTCAGCTCCCCAGAAAGGGTCATTCTGACACAGAGGATGATGCTACTTGTGGCTTGTGGCTCTCAGGTCCAGATTTGGATGAGCTCTTGGGGATCACCCTCAAACATCCATGAGTAAGATGACGTAACAGCTGGATATCAAATCTCTTTGGCCAGTAGCCAAGGGAGATGACAATAGAAAAAACTACATGTAGTTCTATATTACATTTAAATTACTTTTTATCTGTTCATGACTCTTTTGGTTTTCCCAGTAGCCAAGTATGGTGAAAAAGAGAAAGCGGTATTTAGAACCATTTTCCTGATGGAAATACAAATAATGGTCATTTATCCGTCAGGCTGAGCCAAAGCAGTTTTTCTGCCTATTGTTATAGAAGCTGTCCTCTGATCCTGGCAGAGTAGTAACACTGGGTATTCACCTTCTTCTAGGGTTTGGTATTAGAGTACCATGTAAAGTACTAGGGACATGCAAAAATACCATGGTTGCTCAGCCATTTAAGATTCAAGAGAGTGTATCAGACTATTCCCTGAGCTTTGATACTCTACAAGCTCGTACTCTGTATTCAGAATTTAACACACCACTGGGTTCATGCCAGGATAGAAAGAGGCTGCACCTGGGCACAGATAAGGTTAAATCTCTGCTTTTCATGGCTTTACTTTTCATGCTGAAAATTTGTAACCTCAGGTGTCCCCCCTACTTGTTTAGTAGCAAAAAGGCAAATTAAAAGAGGCTGGCCATGGCCAGAGCACAGGCATACCTGAGGGGACACAAGTGTCTCTCCCAGTCACTGGGTGTTACTGCCTGCACAATGCTGCATCCAGTCCAGATAGGATCAATCCCTATGCCAATACCACTGACCAGTGGAGTAACAGGGTTGCATAGACCCTTATGTCTGGTAAAATCCATCTTCTGGGAATGACCATGCCCAAAGACTCCTGGAGGAATTCCTGGAAGAATTCCTAAGGAAATTTCCTAAGGAAAAAAGGTCAGCTTGTGTGCCAGGGCGGGCAGCATCCAGCCAAATTCCAGCCCTATGGAGCATGGGGGGAAGCAGGCAGGGCCACAGTTCTGCCTCACTCCACCTGCACAGCAGGACCCTCAGCCAGGAAGGCCACTGTGTGTTTGTTAGAAGATGTGTAAAGGGTCTAATTCAAACATTCAGAGAAGAACCTAAATTACAAATACACCCTACTATTCTATGTAGGAAGATCAAGCAACTCTCTCTGCTGCTCACAAAAGAAAAAATATATAGAAATTTTGCATGGTCTCTAGGCAAGAGTTTGAGCCACCTAACAGCCTAGCTGTAAAAAGAAGCACTATCTTTTTCCCCTCCTACGGACTACAAAATAACCCAAGGTCACCCATAAGCAAAATGAAGGCTCAAAACACCAATTCCATGTGTAAGCTTGAAACAAAAGTTAAAATTATATCAAATCAACAATTACTCATTCCCATAGTGTTCCACCTGCCCTCATTAGGTTATAAAGAACAAATGTCAGAGATAACATTCAGGAAAAAGGTGTTCTTCTGATAAGGAAAATAGCTTTGTAGCAGTTCCTTTGGGGGGAAATAAATAGTCTTCCTTCCCTCCTTTTAAAAACAGACCAGCTGATCTATTACCAGATTTGTACAAACTTTCACACAACAATGTCCTTAAACTGCTGTGTCTTGGTAAAAAAACATCATAAGGTCCCAAGATTATTAACTCAGTGATTTCCAGATAAGACTTGCAGTTTACATGTACAAATATCTTCTTCCTAACTGCAAGTACTCCAAACTTTGCTTGGAGTTTGAAAGTCAAACTGTGTTCCTTCTGTTTCATGTATCAACACTGCATTTGACCCTTACCAGTTCTGATGTAAAATGTGACTCAGGAAGGAAGAACCCCTTTCCTCTGAGTGAGCTGCCTGACTTGCAGCACAAACAGAAGACATCAAAAGGTAAGTTCTTACTTCACTCAGACAGACACGCAAAGACCAGACGTATTCAAGAATGAGCTGTTAATTTCATTTTTTTCAGATTTTAGCCCCATTTTGTGTACCCAGATACACATTTCCAAGTGCTATAGGTTCTCCATGGCATTCAGGAGCTGCCCTTACATCCTGGACTGTGTTCTGTTGAACACATTTTGACCAGTTCCTCACTCTGCTGCTTGGCTACTACATGCCTGCCTTCAGTCCAGGCAGCAGGCCTCTTCCAGAGAGATAAGTTTTGTTCACTTCTAGAAGTGTATATGGGAGTGGAGTATAAAGAGAATTCCATTTCTCCTGCTAGCTGACAGGGAAAATTGTTATTACCTACTGTGATCCCAGTACACAGGAGAACAATAGTAGCATTTTCCTGTGACAGAAATAAAAGATACACACAAGCATGTGTTTCTGTTAATACAGAAGAAATAGCTGAATGAAATAGTGATAATGGTATCAGGAAAAAAATTAGGAGAGCTGGTGTTAAAGCTCATTCTTGGTCTGTGACCTCAGCTGTAGTACTAAATCAAATATCAGAAAAAAAGGTATCCCAAAGTACCTACATGTAAGCATTCAACTCCAAGAGTATGAGCCACAAAAGTCCTCTGTTTCACTTACCTTGGTTGAGGTGAGCCTGGTACATACCCAAAAAATTCATGTTTAAGACTGTTAAGACATAGCAACTCTAGTAAATGAAATGTGCCAGCACTGTTCTCTGGCAGTGAGGCCAACTGGCAGAGACTGTCCTACCTTCATAAAGTTAAGCCTTCTTATGCACCAAGACAGGAGACTACATACAAATTCCCTTCCAGAAAAGGACTGACTATCATGCCAACTGCTGAACTGTGCCCAGGAATTCTTTGAGAGTGAGCAAAATAGGCAGGAACAGCTCTAAAAGAGTATAGACAGTGCATTCAGATACAAAAGAACACCACTATATGCTATGTTCACCACAAAGATGAACATAACCTGAGGGTCTTGAAAAGGTAAATGAGCTCTAAGTCTGACAGACGTGGATGGCTTTAGCACACAGAAATACAAGTTGTGTATACAGGAGAGCAACCACTAGCATGTTCACTCCAACCTGCTGTTCAGTCACTCTTCGGTTAAAAAACACCTGAATCCTGAGAGCAGACTGGAGAAGATAAATCCTTGTTTTTATTCAGCCATGCTCTCCAGCAGATGAAACAATTGCTCCTTTTTTGACCCGCAGAGCCATGCCCCCCTGGTTCCATCATGGCCCTGCTTCAATAAGTTGCTCACAGCACCCACTATTTTTTTTAGCCTATTCATGGTGTATGTGCACATGAGGCTTTCAACTCCCTCAGGTTAAGTCGGATGTTGACCCATATGTCAAGACTTTGGGGCAAGGGTTCTGGAATACCAGATACAGCCAGGCATCTCCTCCCACCTTCCATGCTTTGCTGTAAAAATAAACAACACAGTGGCTGGCTGAAACCAGGATGGCACATGAAATCCAAAAAGATAAGCCTCTGGCTGATGGCTGCAGTGAAGCCACTATGGTCTGGCTGTGGCTTTATGTCCTTCTAAGCATCCTCAGCTCCTCAGCCGTGCAATGGATGTAATGGCTTTTACAAAAATATTGCTAGAATAAAATAAAATAAAAATGTAAAAACATCAGATACTATGATGATGGGAGTCCAGGTAAATCTAGATTTTCAGAGTCCGCAGAAAATGAGAAGGCATGCAAAATTCATTATATGAAATGGCTTTACTATACTAGAACTTTCAGGCACATTTTCAATGATGACATGGACACATACTTTAGTAAATGTATACGAATGAACTTTTTTCCCCTCTCCATAATTATTTCTATTTTATAATAGCAGCAAAAGGCTGCAGGCAATGCATTTTCTTGTATTTTTGGATGGCTGAAGTCATCTGGTTTTCCTGATGCTATGCTATTTATTCAAGGTGTTTAAGACTGATAACCAAGCACAGATGCACTCTCTAGACTTTCCCATTGCTGCATTAACACACTGCCTAAAATGGCCAACAAGTATAGGGGTGGGTTTTTTTCAACTAAATTGAGGAAAACACAAAATTTTATATTCATATAAAAATATCTGTATGATAAGCAAAAACCCAGAAGTCATCACAGATTAACCCCTTCAGGGTTTTGTTTAAGTTTTTGGAGCACTCCCAAGTGGGAAGTTGAATTGTTCATTACCAAAAGTGTTTTCTGCACAATCACAAGTCCAATGATATTATAGATCCATACAACTTTATTTATTAAAAAACAGAAAGTTGAATGTCATTAAATGGATGATTCTAATAGCTCTTGCAGATAGGAATAAAGTAGCTAATGAGATCTGCCCCTACTACCTTATTCTTAAGGCACAGACCAGCTTTAAGCCAGATTGCAACACCAAATGGTTGTTTCCACCTTTGCATACATCACCTTCCACGATTACACATATAGATAGATTTTTGGACTGCATCTATAATTAACCTCAGACATGTTTCAAGAACTTTATTCCAGCCTTACTAGTATGAAGCTGAGCAAAGATAAAATGTATTAATTGTTTGGAAAAGCATATGTTTATGTGCCAAAAAGAAATGAGCATGAGCAAAATGTAAGCAGATCACCTTTTAAAAGCTTTGTCAAAGCAAGCTTGAGGAATATGAAATGCATATGCTTCTTAATGTTTTTTCCCCCGTTTTGACCTGATTTTTTTATAACTTGGTATAATTCCACTGAAATCAACGACCCTTTTGCAGCTGATATCCTTTGAAGTTCTTTCTAATCTAATTTTTGTTCAGAAAGAAACTAAGAAAAAAAAAGAATAAAACTTTGAACAATGAAATCAAACACTGGAAGCTAAAAATGTAAGCTCCCTTTGGGTTCCCTTGAGAATATAAATTAGGGGTAAAAGCTGGCATGATACATCCATCTTGAGAAGTACTAAGCAATCACAACTTCTACTTACACAAAAGCATTATCAAGGACCAGCCTTCATCGCAGTTATCAAAAAAACCTGCTTTCCTCTTTAATTTCACTTAAAGAAAAAGGCTGGAAAAAAAGCCTAAAATATAATTCCAAACCAATCAGCTTTAAAAATGTATGGTTTATATTATGACACCTTCAATGATTTCTTTGGTATCCTTTGCTTTTTTAAAGAATTGGTCTTCAGCAGAATTTAATGCAAGAAATGTGGAAGGACAGTATAAGCAGAAAAATGAGAACACCTTCATAGACAGCATCTTTCTCAAGTCCCCTGGGGGGCTACAGAGCTTTGGTTTGTGTGAGTAGATTTTGTTTCTGCTGTTTCCTCTTGCTTCATGTATTTCTAATCTCTGCTCTAGTAGTCAATGAAAAAGACAGTCCTTGAAGCCTCTGTGGTGGGTTTTTTGGTCTCTAAGGAAGGCAGCCTTTTCCTTTTAAACAGGGTTTGTACTCAGAAGAGCCTTGAGAGATGCTTGACTGGGCCCTGTGTTCTCAGCAGAACTGGGCTGATTAGCAGAGGCTTTGGAGCCAGCCTTGGAGGTCAGACCATGACAATGTCCACATGTCCTTCACTGCTGTCATTAATCTGATGGTGTTCATACCTTGTATTTCTAAAGGTAATGAAATATGTAACTACATACAAGCTTGTCACCCACTTAAGTCACTCTGGAGAAAGGTCACTGCTATCCAAGATGTTATTCGAGTTTGTATACGTGTGTGATTGAAAGCAGAAGTTTTCTTTATCATTTATTATAGCAACAAGAAGCTTACTTAGGTTGTAAAGTGGCCCAAAGTAGGAATCTAAATCTTAGAATAAGGCTATAGGAACCAACCTGTCCTTATATTCAACTAGAAAGAATTCAAAGAAACTGAGATACAGAGACCAGATGGTTTTCATAATACAGACACCAAGAAGGTGCCCAAAAGAAACAAAAAGTACCATGAACATGATATTTGGTGATAACATTGAAAGACTTCCAGAATATACATTTTGTTCTGAATAATTTGTTGTTCTCCTTACACTGTTAACTATCATAAAGAGAAACTTGTATTTCATGTTCTGTTTTTTACTATAATTATTTTAGTAAAATTAATCAATTTTTTAAATTATACTGTTCAAGAGCATTTAGCAATAGAATATATGATATACTGTCCTTTGTATGGCTGAAAATCTCATCTCACACACTGCTAAAGAAAATCAGTAAGGTATCCATTACCATCATGATGTTGGGATAGTTATAAAATACAGACTTGCTATTAAATACACTATAACATTTCAAAAGATACCATATCTCTAGTACACCTCATCAAAAGTTAATCAGAAAAGGTCTGGTGTAGTGTTTAGAAGATGAAAATTTACTTCCTTCCTTTGCATAACACTGTTAAAAGATTATTCTCTTTTATATTTCATTACTTGGATTAGAAGGTCTCTAGAAAGAAACCTCTGCTGTCTTGTAGACATGGGACCTGCATTCCATTGTGGGATGCAGCAGTAAAGCTGAAAAGCTGGACTAGTCAAGTCCCAGAATGAGACAAGGTCTGCTCCTGAGTACTGTGATCTCTGTCTAATCATCAACACCATTTTTAGTTGCCTGTGTTTTCTTTGAAGGTTTTGATCCAGCATGACTGAGTCCAATCCTGCTTTATAAATGAAATGTTATGAAATCTTAGCTAGGAAATACAGCTGTGGAGCTTTTTTCATGTGACTCATACTTACTTTATGTAAAACCATCTTATCGTGGATAGAAATGGTGCCCAGTCCTTTAATTAAATCATCTCTAAGTTTTGCCTGAATGAATAATAAAATGAGAAAATTCTCTGTCTTGCTATGAAAGCTCTACTTTTTTTCATTTCTCCATTCTTTTCTATGCGTAAAGTCTTTCTTCATATCAGATCCCCAAGTTAGTGATATTCCTTTGGGCTCCCCTAAGAACTATAATCTGTGGTTAATCAAGCTAATTTTCTTTTGTCATGAAATTTGAAAAGAAAAGAAAAACAAAAAAGCAATAAAAATAACCATTTGTTGTTGCTGTTCATGAAGCATGACATTTCCATGGCTAAAACTGCCTAAAGGAATAGAGAAATTAATTTCAATAAATTGGATTTTATGTGTATAAAATACCTCTGAACAAATGAAAAACTATGAGATGACATTTGGATCAAAGAAGATATACCCACTGACTCTAATGGATGTTGAACTGGATCTTTGATTAACAAACTTCCTTATTATGAGTAATTGTGAGGCAGGAACACAAAGTAGAAAAGGTAACAAGGCACAAGATTAAGGAAGCAATTCAGAGTAAGGAGGAATATTTGACACAGCACAGTTTTCTAGCTGTCCAGAACACAGCACTAGAAATGACACGATTCTTCTGTCAAATCTCAATGTCCTCTGCCCCCTGTGCTCACAAGCCTTATGTGGACATCAGTAAAGGTTTGTTTCAGCACCTTTGCTCATTAGTGCTGCCTATAAATTATCCACATTACATCCCATGGGTGTACCTGAAGCAGGTAAACACAAAATCATGGGCTTCCATTTATGATTTTGATACAGCTGTTGATATTCCCTTTAATACCAACAGAAGGTATGCTTAGAAATCAAGAGGAATGCACAGATCTATGCATTCATGATGGACACTAATATTCATACAGCATACAGCAAGGAAAAATTTTACTGAAGTTTTCCAGTAAGAGAATAATAATTAATTGCCAAGTTAGTGAACAGTATGGTTCACAGGATACCTACAGAAATGGGTGTTCCATATGTGTGTACATATGGAATTTTCTTTTTCACTCAGAAGTAGTGGGAAAAAATCAACCTTTTCTCTATATGATTATTTTGTTTTCAATTCAAGTTTTGTAAATGATGGTTATCTGTTCTGAGCAAGAGTCTACTCTAAAATCTCTGGCTGAAAGTCAGTGGTCACTCTAATGAAATGAACACATTTAAAACAGTGTGAAACACTAATAGGTCAGACACAATCACTATAATGTTCCAGAAGAATAAAAGGTAAATTTACAGCTTTATGGAATCCTACTTAATCTGTAGGACTCCCTGGCTCTTTCTTGTCTTCTTCTATCAATGCTGGCAAATTTGGAGATGAGGTCCAGCTTTGACAGGAGCCAGCTGATATGAATCCATACTGCTGCTCTGTTCTATGCCCAGCACAAGTAGTGCTTGGGGAGCTATTAAGGATGGTCACAATTTAGGTGAAAAGGATTAGATTAGTTCTTTCATCAGATCAGTCACCTGACCAGGCTCAAACAGCACACCAGTACAAGGGAGGTGACCACAAGACAAATTTAGCTTTCTGTGTGCCAGTCTCTAACCTAGATTAATAGTCTCTAAACTATTTTACTGCTTAGAGTCAGATTTTGGTATTTAGGAGTTCTGCTGTGAATAGAAAATGGAGAGATTACAGAGAGAGATTAAAATAGATTAAAAAATGGAAGTATATAGACAAAATAAAGTGACAAAGTGGGTAGGTGTCCTCCATAAACAAAAGGATCAGGGCATCACACAAGAAAGGTAAAGGCTTTCCAGAAACATCCTAGAAATAGGATCAAACTCAATAGCCCAAGGAAAACCTTCTATTGAACAGTCAAATTTTAGCTTGAGACATCAAAGAAGATCTCTCCAGCAGACATGGATGAACAGTAATGCTGTTTTACCCATACAAAGAGTGGCAGGGTAAGGGAAGGAGATAAGCAGGCTAACCAGTAAAGTTACTTTGTGTAGAAAATTACTTTACAAGGTTACGTGTGCTAGTTGCTTGTGATATCACAATAGATAGACTCATGAAATTAGCTTTATGAAGATTAAAAACATTAGTGGGTAGGCTATAGAATTCTCTTTCCAGATGAATAGCAGACCTTAGGGTTGCCAATAGTTTTCCACAATAAATATTTTAAGTTCTAAAACAGCTCCTTCCGAGAACAAAGCTTTGCATTAAAGCCTATTTCTTGACCGCTTCAG
Source organism: Aegithalos caudatus (assembly GCA_013389925.1). NCBI lineage: Eukaryota > Metazoa > Chordata > Aves > Passeriformes > Aegithalidae > Aegithalos > Aegithalos caudatus. The sequence goes on along the minus strand of WEIU01000721.1, from coordinate 213,601 downwards.
AGCACTCACTCCTCCCTGCATAACAATTCATACCAAATACTGATGGATATTCAATATTAAACAACTAATTAAAATTTTTGCTGTTTTCATTGCTTTGAACAAGAAGCCGGTTTGGGCATTTTCAGGTCTTCATACAAATTGTACCTCTGCAGGTCTCATTCCTAAACTTAATTAATAGTTATTATTATTTATGACTGTACTGCATACTAGTCCAAATTGGTCTTCATAAAAGAGAGCCTGTGGCTGTGTTCTTGGGACTTTTTTCTTCATCTTTTTTCTTTTCTAAAATAACAGTATTAGTAGTTCAAATTTTGTAGCTTGTTTTTATATGACTAGTGCTTTGTCTTTGTCTTTCGTTTTCTCCCTTTTACCCTTCTGACATTTTTAATTTTAAACTGCTCTAACCTAACTTCATTCTGATTTCTTGCTCATGGATGCTTCAAGGGCTCACATCACTGATTATCATCCTTCCATTCTCATTAGTCCAGACCTTAATTTTATTTCAAAGGTCATATGGTCTCTATGTCCAGAGAGCACAGTAACGGGCTTGTGCTCATACACACACATCTTCTTAACTGGTACTCATGAGCCTGGTAGTGCTCTTTGTGTGAAAACTGGCCATTACCATCTCCAGAATACTGGCAAAATCTCCCATTTCTGCTGAAATCCCAGTTTGTACTCTGATGTCTGTTGTCTCTTGTTCTTTGTCCCCATTGCCCACGTTCCACTGACTTCTGAAATTTCTGATATTCGCAGACACTAAAATCTGTTTCTGAGTCATTAGGAGCAGAAGAGGACACTACTGCACCAGCTCACTGTACTCTCCAGTCTGGTTTAAAATTGCCATTTGAGTTTTTCAAATCCTATTGGGTTTGCTCCATCTTTTTATTTTGTTTCTCATGTGCCACAATTTTCCCATTTGTTTTAGCAAAATACTTAGAAATCAAGGGATGAAAAGCACACCAGTATTATTTCTAACAATATGAATATTATCTTTCCAATCCATGTCCTATCCAGTGATTGCTTCAGATTCCATTTTTTTGCTTTATATGATTTCTAAGTTGGTGTTTAGTTGTGTACCTGCCCCATTTTCTTCAACTCTCCTATCCCTGTTCTTTCTGATATTTCATGCTTATGATGAATTAACTCCTGATATCAGGATTCTGTGTTCTGTCTTTATTAAAAAAGTGAAAATCTAACATTTGACTGTATGATCTTTTGGAAATACATTTCTTCTCATTTATTATTCTGAAAGTAACATATAACACCATCCCTAAAGTGTTAGATGCATAAAAGAGAGGAACAGAAACCACTGTGATCATTACTAAAATAAATGCTAAGAAACTACATTACCAGAAAACCTTGGCAGAATCAGCTAATTATAGCTGGCACAGATAGATTATGGATAGCCAGATAGAGTAATCTGAATCCTTCTGTGAGAATCCTCTGGTTTTGGCTGTATTTTCCTTTAGAGAGCTACCCCAAGATCGATTGGTTGAGATTGAAAAAAACCATTTTTTACAGGAATTAAGCCTACAAAATATTGCGTCTGCTTTCACCAACTACAGCACAGAGAATTCTTAAAAATTTAGGCAGCTTTTATATAAAAGTCACCAAAATTATTAAATTATCTAAACCACTTCCTTTGAGTGCTTGAAAACCCTTAATAGAACTTCTCATTCACATCCAGTAGGATACAGCATCTGAACACATCCTCTGTTTCCCTAGCACCCCCCATTAAGTGCACAGCACAAAGCTAATGAAGTTCTTTTGTGTAGGGCTTCACTTGTAGCTACTGAAGACATGGAAACATAGCAGAAGCAGGGGACTGTAGAACAAGAAAGGATAGGCTTTAGAGTAGCCCAGTGCTGCTTTAACAAACTGCTCTTGTTCCCAAGCTTCACTGTGATATTCTGTCATGGAAAAAGAATTTTCACTAGTGTGTTTCCAGAAACACCATCTACTTTTTCAAATACATAGCCAGCCTCAGACAACAGACTGCATCCAATAGCAGTAGCTTTGTTGTTAGTATGTGGGGCAAGATGAAATCCCAAGTGCTCTGCAAAATCAGGCCCTTGCTTTCTCAGAAAGGGCACTTGTCCTTAGTTCTCCCTTCAGACTGCCCCAGTGCTCATCCATGTGCCCTAATGCCATACTGGAATGTCAAGGCCTCAGCTGAGAGAAGCCATGCAGCCATTCAGGTTTTCAGCTGAGATGGAATCACAAAGTGGTTTAGGTTGGGAAACACTTCTAAGATCATTGAGTCCAACCACTAACCCAGCACTGAAAGGCCACCACTAAACCATGTCTTTAAGTGCCACCTGCACAAGTCTTTTCAATACCTCCAGGAATTGTGACTCCACCACTTCCCTGGGCAGCAGAGTGATACTGGGGAAGACCCTACAAGAAAATGAGTAGCACTGGAGCACTTGCTACTGAGAGTGAGGGCTAGTTAGCACTGCACTGTCTGATGATGTCATTTGATGATGATGTTGACACAACAAAACTCACACAGGGAAGTGAGTTCATATTGCATGTATGACTATAAATACAGCATTTCTTTTCCCCCAAGCACCTGACTCTGCATCCTTAACATGTATGCATGTAAAATTTCTCCTTCTTTACTGAAGTTACACCAACAGCCATAAAATATTGGCCAGACAGCTGCCACAAACTGTTATGGATTAGGAGCAAAATAGCTCCAAAATTATTTCAGCTCGTATCTTTCCCATGCTTGAAACCATACTTAGAAAACTAAATTTCCCTGCACATTAAAGGAAAGTTTGCACATGTGTCTATTTTGCATGTAGAAAATAAAATTTTGTGTACACAATGGGTATGCATAGAAACATTTTTGATTACAGTGTAAGTAGTGCCTTTAGAATATTGTGTCCCATTAAATAATTCACATTACCCTTCCAGCAGAAGAAATCCAAAAGTGTGAAGCAAGGAACTAAATTAGTGAGAGTGAGGTCTTAGAAAATATTGTCCTCTGTGTAGCAATAGTAACACCTCATTATTGTTTTATATAGAGAACAAACAAATTGGATAATTTGTGGCTCAGATAAGCAAGCCCTGGTTAATAGAGTCATACAGGATGTAAGGGGAAATGGGAGTGTGCATTTCCCTGCCTAGATACCTCTCCTGATGCAGAGCTGGAGTGCTCTGCCACGCTAACTAATTTTGCCAGTGGCAGGTGCAGATTTAGCTCCATTAACATCAATAAACTGGCTACCAGAGCAGACCACAGTGTGGGAAGGATGCAACACATACATCTGGGGAACAGCCCTAAGAAATCACTTCAGCCCAGTCAGTGCAAGGAAGCAGAGACAAATTTTGAAAACCAGCTGGGCAAGATACAACTGTTTTTCAAGGCTCAGGCCAGGTAATCCTGCCTAATTGACAGTAGGGGCTGACTTTTTACTAATGTCAGATATTTTAAGAAAATGAATCGTTTCATAGATGGCAACAAGAAATAGCTGAGCTTCAAGTTTTGAAAAGTGCTGCTAGTATAGAGCTATTGTTTTAGAGTACATTCAAATCCATTATGCATCGAAGATATAGACAAAATAGCTCAGCCACTAAAAAATTAGAAAAAATAAGGTAATGTGGGGACTAACTTATTGTAGCTTGGTGGAAAATGTTCTTCTCAATGCTATCTTCACCTGCAAATTCTGTACAGGATTCCTGTTTGTTTCTGGACTCATACTGACTGAGACTAGGTCTTGGCCTTATTATTTTTAATATCTACTACTTGATGACTTGATAAGAAATTACATTTTAAAAAGCTTGATATTAATTTAAAACCTACAAGGTTTTGCTCATTATTTCTGGGACAGCCTATTCAACTCCTAGTCACCAGCTACGGCAAAGTACGCTGACCCCATTGATGAAGTAATCAATTATGCTGGAACAAAACAAACTTGTAACTAGAAAGAAAGGAAGCCTATGGTTTTATACAGAGCCAGAGAAAACTGAGAGAGAGACCATTTGGCAACTGACATAGGACAAAACATTTCATTTCCAGGTTCCAAGAAGATATATTTTAAATTTGTATTAAATACAATTTACAAAATCAATGTTCTTCTGTGCTGGACAGCTTCACTTGGAGTGAATGAAGACAAACCAGGGCACACATCCAAAGCTGTGGCTCTACAACCATGTGGCACTCAGGAATGGAGGTTTACATGCCAGCAACTGCAATTATCCTGACTAGCAATGATTTAGCGTTCTGTGATGTCTAGAGCCCAAAAAACACAGGCTACGCCTTTATATCACAACCATCTGAAATCCAGGTTTAAATTCTGCCTTTAAAGAAACTGCAGCACAGCTTGCTGCTATGTGCACACTGGAGAATAAAAATGATTAATTCCGCCCATCAGTGAAGTTTTTGCTTATGAGTACCATAAGCCTTTGCTGTGTGCAGCAGAAAAAAAAAAAAAAAGAAAATAATTTTTATGCTTAGTTTCTGATCCTTATTCAAAATCATGCAACAGTGCTAATTACTAAACACTGGGAAGACTGAATAAAATATCATAAAATGCTGACTTAAAAACTGACAAAACAGAACACCTTAAACCTAAGTACATTTACCATATTATTTTAGTACATGATTTTTAGTGCATGAGCTGAGAAAAGATTTTCATGTTAAAATTAACAGAGGAAAGTAACTGGAAAAGAAGCGAATCAAAATGGAAATAAACCATGTAATACACGCTGCCACGATGAGCTGAACATCTGAAAAAAGGAGCAGAATGATCAATCCCTCACCACAAGAAAAAGAGACATGTAAAGATTGGCTTGAGAAAAAAAAGACTTCCTCTTGGAATCACCACAGCAGGAGCCAGAGGAAGCTTTGCACCCAGAGACCTAATGTCGTCTGTTAAGCTAACAAAACTAGTCTGGAAGAAGAAAAAAAGTAAGACTTTATCTTTTTATCCCCTTCCACTTCACTGCTCATCTCCCTAGTGCTTATCTTGATCCCAGTTTTCTTTTTCTGAGTTTTTTTTCCTTTCTCTCCCTCTTCCTTTCTTGCTTTTTTTTTTTGATGCTGACAGAGGGAGCAGCATGGGTGCCTGATGCCAGCTGCCTCCTAACCAGAGCCCTGCCTTTGTCATTTGCATTGTCACCTTGAGGAATCACAGAGTACAGCACAGAGGACACAGAGGGGGTCAGTGATAGAGGTGGTGCTGCAAATTCTACCTGGCCCTGGGAGCCTTGCAGGGGCTGCAGATCCCCGTGGCTGCTGAGGGCCAGCCCAAGTGTGTCCCACACTCAGGGGATCCAACACCCAGAAGTGGTCAATGCCTGCTGCCACTGGACAGTTTGCAAAGAAACCACAGAAATCCCCAACCTAAGTCAGCCATTTTCTGCCCAGTTTGCCACAAGCATGTAATGCATGACATGTAATGCAAAACCTGCTGTGACTGAGGAGGAATCCCCAGTGGGATTTTCTCTAGGATGTACTCTAGGATGCCCCACCACAAAACAATGACAGCCTGGCTGTAGGGTTGCCAGAGCACAAGAGCTGCTCTCTGTACCAAATCACAAACTAAACTAACCACGAGAATACAAGGTGCATTACGCAGACATGTTAATCTTACATTTACACATGGAAAAATCCTAATGCAATGTATTATTCCTCTGGGGTTTTATGCCATATTCTTCTTTCAGTTACAATAGACCAGACCTGCCCTGCACAACTCAGGCTGTAATTTGAACAGTAATTTTTACATTAACACCACATAAGCAACAATCAGCAATGACTTATGCTATTGGGAGAGCAAGTACCACTACAGGCCATCTATAAACTGTAGGGATACAGTGAGAGAGATCTCGCCACACATCTTGGTTCTGCACACTGTCTCCCTTGGAGTACAAAACACTCTAGAAACAGGACTCCATCCATCCATAGGGAAGGTATGACCAGGTTCATAGAACTAAATGAAATACAGCTAAATTACACACTTAGGCACAGCTCTACATTAGGCTGAAAATAACTGCAATTTCTAGTTTTTATGTTATCTTGAAACAGTACCTTGAACAATTACTCATAAAATTAAAAAGAATAAAACCAGATAGTCCTGGCCAGGCTAGCTTGGTGTATCACTGAGCAATTTGCCTCATTTTATCCACTGATGATGCATCTAGAAATAGGAAAAATATGAATTTTAAGCTTGAAATATGAACTCGACAAATCTGTATTTCTGTGTATGTATTGTAAGCTCACACCAGGGAATACTTTCGAAAATAAAAATAAACATCTAAACTTTGAATGCACTTTAAGGGTCAAAAAGCAATGGGAACAAATGCATTATTTAATTGTAAAAACCACACTCGATTCGGTGCAAGGCTAAGGAGGAAGCTCAGGCTCCCAGAGGCATGTGAAGTGAGGACTGCTTTGAGGGACTGCTGCAAACAGAGCTGGAGCTGAGCTGACTCTGCCTGGGAGAGGTGGCAATGTTGAAAAGCTAGAGAACACAGGCAGCTTTTAATAAAAATTAGCTGCCATTTTCTCAGGCACAGTGAAACAGAGAGGAAAAATACTGTGAATTTCTTGCTTACAATAAAAGGCATTACTCAAAGCTGAGAAGAAAGACTGTTAAAAAGAGGGGCTACTCACACAAGGTTTGGAGTGAATTATAAAATTCTTAGCCTTTTTAATAGTCCATTCTTATCAGCTACATCTCTACTACAGTGTCTTTGTTTTTCCTCCGCCCTCATTAAGGGTTATGTCAATTTCTTACCTGATCAACATGGGTTCTACTCTCATTACCTTGACTCAAAGCCAACAGTACCTTTAAAAAAAAATACTCACAATAATCATCAGCTATGGTATGCTTACCCTGAGGTAGTTGAGGGTGAAGTTTGTCAGACCCATTCGAGTGATGTTTTTGGACAGCTGCTCCAGCACCTGAGGGTCTTGTGCCTAAACAACAAAGGAAAAAAGAATTTTCACTTTGCTTTCCATTGGGTATTTTTTCTATGTGCTTAGTGGAATGCAGGGAGAGTTTGCTGTAAAGCAGTGCCACTGCTATGGAAAAATTACACACTGATGCTAAATTTATGTAATAAGCTAGAGTTCCATATGCATAGGAAAAGGTAAAACATTATGAAATTGAAGACTAATTTTCTGTTTTCCAATCTGTTCTTTTGCTCCCTGACCATCCATTTAAAAGTTAGACCTAAGGGGTGTGGTAATGCAAGTGAGCAGGGTCCCACCAAAGAGCTTCTGAGGGATTGCTTTGAACCTTCTATTTGTTGGCTCTGAGTCCCAGGAGACTAGACAGAAAAAGGAAAGAATAAAAACCGCATCATTTTATTTTTGTGGAAGAAGAAACTGCAGAAAAAAGACCTCATCAAACATATGACATTTAGCACAGTCTGGAGAACACTTCTGATCTAAGTTATTTTTCCAGAATTAAATGGGGAAAAATGTAAGTATAGTCTTTCCCTGACCCTAGCCAGGAGCTTTACCTGTGAGACCAGCCTCATCTTTAAAATGAGATCAATCTCATTTCCAAAATTAATACCAGCCAGTTGCTGTCTAACCTGCTTCCACTCTGAATTTAACAGCCTCCTAAATACATAATGTTGGTCATGGCCATCCTCATTGTCCCTTAATGGGACACTGTTGAAGCGTTCAGTTGATCAGTCCCCTAAAATAGCAGATAATCCTGGGACAGAAATGGTGGGGTGGGTTTTCAAAGGTGTTTTATTCAGGCTTTTAATAGCACTTTAAAAAAAGGTCCAGCTTAAGTTATATAAAATTCCTCACTATGAATGGATCTTTATCTATGCATATCTAAGTAACTTGATGTCAACATATAGGAACATCTTTGTGTCTATGTTCTTGCCCTTTATAAAACCATAGTCCTCCAATTGATTTTGTATATCGGGCACTACTAGTAGAAATGGGTCTATGGTGAAGAAATGAACGTGTCAATAAAAGTATGTTCTTTGTTTCTCTATAATTTACCTAATTATATTTTGACTTCAACTTTGACTTAAACTATAATGTTTCATTGTGTGTGTTTTCATTCAATAACAAAAGAAAATTGTGAAATGTGGAACAAAAAAGAGGTCTGGATTAAAATTCAAAAGGTTTCTAAGTAAATACATGGCAATTTCTTATCTTCTGTCTATGCGAGGGTAACATCAGTTTGCTTCATTTAAAACTTATCACTGGCACCTAGGATGAAAATTCACAGACTTTGGTGTAGTTCAGGTAGATAAGAAGAGATTTTGGACCACCAAGTGGGATTAAAAAAAAATTACATGCTAAAATAGAATGAAAACATAGCAACAGTGGCAACAATAGAGCACTGAGAAACAAGGGAGTGATGAAAGAACTTGTGAATAGACGTAGTAGCAGGCGAACCAAAATATTTATAGTTAATTGCCTTGGGTGTGAAATTTGCCAGAATTCTTCATAAACCTAATCTCATCTCTTCGCATTAGGTCAAATGAATGAAGGATTACTTACATGCATGGCTAGAATGCTGCGTGGGACTAATTCTCTGTATTGTCTAATAGTAAAGTGCCATGTTTTTATTCTCATAAGATCATCAAAAGTAAACTCCAAGATAAGACGTCCTTCTGTGCACACCTAGAATACATAAAATGCATGAAATAAATTCCCAGGAATTTTGTTTTCATTGGTATTGTATCATCGATTAAACAACATTCAAAAATATCAGAGCAGTATTCTATTGTTCATCTCTGCTAGATTAATTGTTTTCCATCCTCTTGGGGAGAAAGAAACGAATGTGGGAAAATTGCTTCATAGGCCTTGCCTCAGAGACAGTAACTTACAATGCTATGGATTTTATAGCATTTTACCAACATAGAATATTGTGTGCTAAATCTTATTTATTGCATCAATTCTCTTTTCCTCACAGTTTGCTACTGCTAATTAATGACTGAAGCTTGCAGTGGAGGTGACTGTGGTGCAACTGAGTGCCCTTGATGTCAAATTGCTGAACCAGTCATTCCCAACCTGTTTTAGACTTACTATAGCTTGGCATATAAACATTTCTCTCATGTCCAGTTGGAGTAGGCAGCACCCTGAATGCCTGTGGCAAAACCTGGGTGTTTTTTTCATAATTTTTCATAAAATTTTTTTTTTGGTCTTTTCTAGGCATTTTCTCCTGTTGAGTTTGCTTTTTGAGGTTAGTTTAGTTTTGTTTTTGTTTTTAGGGGTTTTTTTTGGTGGATTATTCTGGATGGCTTTTTTTGGTAATTTTTTTTTCCTTTTATCTAGTTTTATTAATCCCTCCTTCCAAGGAAAGCCAGATGGGTCCTTGCCATGGGGCTCTTATGAGCTGCCTTGCTCAGAGGTTTGAGAATGAGGGGAGCAGAGAAGAGTCAGGACAATGGAGCTACTTCCACAGAAAGTGGCTCACACAGCTTTGTGAGGAATCTTGTCTAAGAAAGGACAGAAAATATAGGAGGAATAAATGCAGCAAGTGGGTACTACCTATAAAGGAAAAATAAAATAAATTACTGGGGACTTTCAAACAATGCTCCACAACTTTTTCTGGAAAAGGTACATGGTTGTCTTCTTTAAGGTGGAAATACAAGCCCAGCATGGTATCTTGACTGAGGGTACTGTGGAGTATAGAAAATTATGTCTGATTTGAAAATTAACTATCACTGTTGATTTTTATTATATATTTAGACTTACAATCCCTGTTCACAGTAAACTTGCAAGCGCAGGTTACACACACAATATCTCTATATTGTGGAAACAGGGGGTAACGGCTTTCAAAAGAAAGGGTTTCTGCATATTAATTTTAATACAGCTAGTATCTGATTGAAAAATAACCATCCCAGAATCAGCTGAGTCTGTTGAGTCTTTTCAAAAGCTCCAACTCAGACTTGGCCAGCTCACACTTGGTCAATGTGTGGCTTTTCTGGTTAATGGTTCTCTTAATTTCCTTACAGTTTTTCCTCTTTATTGTTTCTGCAAAAACACCTAGGTAATTTTAACAGGCATACAATATAGACAAATTCCTGTAAACCTTTGAAGGAGAATCTTGCAACAGGTTCTCATCTGCCCTTTTCAACACACCTTCAGATATTTAATTTGCCTTATGTTTCACCTTTGATTTTCACATCATCTGCATCAGGATGAGAAATTATACAGTACACATGAACACACATAAGGATTCACAGAGGAAAAATATTTTGTATTAATGTTACTGTGTCGAGCCAAAGATCTCGGTTACTGATCAGTTAATGTGAAAATATTTCAGGTTTAAAATATTTTTTTATAATAATACCTGTGGCTTCTCAAATGTTTCTTTTCTTAAGCTAACACCACCAAAGCTCTTAGCAGATTTTAGGCACTGGCATTAAAAAATTTTAATAGAAAAACTTAAACACATTCCTCATATTAGAATGGTAAAAATTTATACATCTTATAAAGGAATTTAATTTCCTTATGTAAAGTAAAATTTTACACATTGCTTTCAATCAATAAAATTGGCACAGTTCTTATTTTAAAAGGGCTATTTTTTCCCCCTGAAAGCTGCCTTTTACATAGAATCCAAAAATCAAAAGGGTCTCCAATTAAGAAAACATTTTCTGTTGTGCTGAATTCATGTTACCGTACTGTGAGCTCTGACATTTTGTTTCTGTGGTAACCAAAATCAGCTGATTAGTTGGCATGGCAACAGAAAAGATGTAATCCCAGCAGACACACTCTAATCAATGCCCCCAGCACAGATGGTCTCCGGAGGATCAACAAGAAAGAGGCTGGCAGGCATTCAGTGTATCACGTGGTTGCTCTAGACTAGGCCAGGAAAAAACTAAAAAAGAACATTTCTCAAACTAACCAATAGCTTTTTAACCCCTTCACTGCACTTATTAATTGTAGGAATTTCAACTGCTTGTGCCTATGAAAACCAGCTTTGGTCCTGAGCCTTCTTGCTCACAATCTCATTCTCCTAACACTTGGCATCTTTAGAAGTGTTCCCCCTTTATGAACTACCATTTCTCAAACATGAATTGTTGCTTTAAAAGAAACCTAAAGCTTATACAGATCTGGGAAATGCCTGATATTATTAGTAGGGATTCAAATTGTTGAGTTTCAAGGGCTTCACTAATAAAATCCAGCTGATGGCTGCACACCTGGGAGAAGGAAGTGAGAGTGAGCTCATGGGGAGCTCAGTGCTTTAGTGGTGAAGGCAATGCCCACCTCTGCCATTCCATTGGGAAACATAATCATTGATAACTGTAGAAAAACAATTTGCCTACTCATAAAGTGGGAGTGTCAGAGTTGGAGTAAACACTGTGAAAACAGAGACTTAGGAGGACTCCAAAAACTTTTGTCCACCTGAAGGAAAAGGTGAAGCATCTCCCAGGTAAAAAAACACGCAAAACATAGTGGTCTTGGCTTCAGTATTTTACAACATTTTATTTATGCCATTGAACTATTATAAATTCTTCATATTATTTATTTATATCTTCATAAAACCATTTTTAAGTGTGTGACATTTTACAAGGACTTCTTAGCTACTAAAGACAAGCTGGACTATTCATATTCTTATTGCTAGGCATGTTCTGGCCATATCTGTTTCAAAAGAATTGGAAATGCCATTTTATATATTCATCTGATACTTCTATATGTAATAAGTTGCTCTAACTAGCAAAATGTTGAAATGAAAATACACTTGATTCTTGATTCTGTGGATTCTTGATTCAATACATAATGAAAAGTGTTTTGGTCTGGTATTTTAGAAATTAGTGAATTTGCAGCTTAGAATTTGCTTGTGAAACTGAAACAGTTTGTACTTTTGCATTAACTCACTCCCCCCACCCCCAATTTGATAGTTTTAACTGGGTCAGATTGATATGATCCAAGGAGCTACATGATCCAAGGACATGATCCAAGGAGCTACACAGCCCATTGCAGTGGTGCTTGTTATGGGAGGTCTGGTTTGTTCCATCACCGATGCTGTGAGAGTAGGAGTTTACCTTTGGGTACAAGATCTGTCCTTGGTCTCTCTGTTAGAAGTTAAATATGGAAGTTCAATGAAGCTGAGGAAACATTCAGCTCTAACTTATTTCTGAGAGAATTTTAGTTCTTCTCCCTTATTCCACCAACTACTGTGTTTCATTTCCTGATTTGCTCTTACTAAAAAGTCATATTTTAAATTCCTAATTTTTCTCCTAGAATCCAAATCACATCCTCACCTGAACTTTTCTGCCAGGACACAGAGGTTTATATTGGAATCTGCCAGAGAAATGTCAAAGCTGAGGCAAGCTGTGCACTGCCAGGGCTGCAGCAGACAGAGGGACCCGTGGCACACAACAGGACAGTGCCACAGGAGGCAGCTGTGGCTCTCCCACACGAGGTGGACACCCAGCCCAGTCCATACTATTCATTCATCTTTGTCTTGCTGGATGCTAACCTCCTTTCCAAAATAACACTGTCATGTGCTGCCATGATAAGTAAAATAATCTAACTGAATTGATAAAAGCATTCTGTATTTACTGGTTAAAAAACCCAACCCCCTTTTATTTGCTATTGCATTAAAGCTAACACAAAGGGAAATGACACAGAAATGGCTTTAGGGAGCTCAGCAATGAAGCAGCTACTGTGTAACTTTGGCACATCTCCTGAACGTGGCCGGGACTCGCAGCTCCTCAAGAGCAGTGAGGTGGCAAAGAGGTGCTAATGGAATATCTGGTGTCTTTGTCTCTCTGTGTCTGTGTAAGCCACAGGGGCTGAGCGGGCTGGCAAGTCCTGGCTCACCATCGCACCACACACCAGCAGCTTCCCCCCGAGCCCCAGCCACAGGGGAGATGGCAGAGCAGCACCTGCAGAGGGATGGGACTCACACACATGCTACAACAGCACAAGCCATGTAACCCTGGTCAATGATGCTGTCAATAGACAGTGACTTAAAACCAAAGCCTCCGCGGTCCTGCAGATCAAGGGCAACACAGATTAGCTACCTTCTCCAGCTGCCCCTTCTCCTTCTGTTCTTTTCTTCATGAAAAAGTTAAAGATGAACAGGTACAAGATGGAAAATCAGTATTTCCTGCTATCATTATTTACTATTAATGCATTAAAATGCACTCACTTCCATTTTAAAACAGATTTATTGATTTTTCTTTAATATCAGAAACTTTTTTTTGTTTTAATTTGTATTTTTCACCGTTTTGGTACTGCTTTTTTATATACATATATGGCACCCATTTTAATTACAGGGCTAGATGTGCCCTATGGATGAAGATAATTCACTATCAATTACAAATATTGAATATTAACTTACTGTTTGATCCAGAGAGTGTTTCAATCAATTGACTCCTTCCACTGACTTCATTGCCTATTGGACTGGCATCCTACTGTATTAAATCAGTATTTTCCTAGAGATTTATAGTCCTTGTAGTAGGTAAGTATCAAATGTAATGTATACCACCCCAAATTGTAGGTACCAGCAATGTGAAATCTCGTTGCTTTAAAATCAAACCCAGAGAAAAGGAGATGGGCAGGCTAAATTTAATTCACATAAAACTGATACTTCTGGCAACCTGGCATTAAGTGCTTCTCTTGCAATCTTTCTGGAAGAATTACAGGAGATACCCACAGAATCTTCCAGTCACATAATGAATATAGAAAACAGTAATTAAATGGCTCCAAGGGTTTTCAGTATTAGAAATAATCTCAGTCTACCAGAAAAATTCAACAGCCAATATTTTTCACCCTTATACATACTGAAAAAGTAAAAAAGAAAACAAAAAACCAACAACATGCTTTATTGAGTCATCCCTGTTACCTTGGTAAACATGGGTTTTCCATGCTGAGTGACCATGGTGCATTGATCACAGTCCACTGTGATGGATGAGTTGTGGTATGATTCTTTTGAGTGCTTGAGAATGTAATACAGGTCTGTTACACCTCCTTCAAAGACAGTGCTAAAATAACGAGGAATGAGGGTTCTTCCAATCGCTGTGAGGAAAATACAAAGCAGAATTCAGCAAATGCTCTAGGTTATAAAATCTCAAACCATTTGCTAACAGCACATGAATAATTTTAAGTGCAATGAAATCAAACTTTCATTTAATGAATATAATACATGTTCTCTCCCTTTTGTAGAGACAAAGTTGTGCCTGCTCCCACTGAAATCAATGAAAATGGCTGACTCCATTCAGAGGGAGTGGGCTCATCATATTTAATCTTTCTAAATTGATGGCAAGTTAGAGTCACTCTTGAAACCATCTGCAAGGTTTTTTGTCCCAAAGTAATTATTACACAAAAACCCACATGATGTCAATTACTACTGAAAGCTGAATATTACCCGTAAGTGTATAAATACAAGTGGTGAGTATTGACAGAAATATACTTCTAGACCCAAAAAAGCAAAGCACTTTTATATAAGGGGGTTGTCTACACATACATGTTTTTTTTTGTGTGTGGGCACGTGTATATTTATATATATCCCCCCATATATGCACACACACACATGCACATGCACTCTTGATTCAACAGGAGGGATACTACAGAGGAATCAGAGTACTGGGGATTGAAGGAGGACATGAGAATGGAAAACTAGAGTGTTATACAGTATATGACTACCCACAGATCTATCTGTGGTCTCTCTTTAGAACAGTATTTATGCCATAGGCTAGAAAGTCTGAGCAGACACCTGAAGTCCCTTACGTGCACCACTTAAACCCCAAACTATGGACTGAAGGTACCCAATTCAAAATTATTTAGTTGGGCAAAACTCTCACTGAAGTCACATCTCTCACTTCTAGTGTCAGGTAAGTTTTGCAAGGTCTAATTCCAAAAATGTAGTAGTGAGAGTGAGCTTCTGAGTGTGCTTCAGATGCACAAACTAGCAGCAACACTGACATCAAAGGCAATTATCTCATATGCAACTGATGCTTTCCATCTCTTTCTTTACAGATAAATTTGAATGTAACCACAAGCCTGGCATAAGAGAACATTTCAGTTTATAATAGATGGATACTTTCATACCAAATGACTCATTGCTTTGCAAGCATTAATCAATCCGCAGTAATTTTGAGTGGTGGATACATAAAAATTGACTCCATTTTACAGGGAAAACCAAGCAATCTAAAATGTCTCTTGGAAGAATGAAGTAGAAAAGTCACCATCCACAGGCAAGATTAGAGTTTATTAGTTCCTAATTCCAATTTGTCTATTAGGACTATGTGGTGACTCATGCCTCCCTCATTTGCTGTATACATTTGAGAGTGATTTCTGAAAAAAACTATTTTCATAGAAATTTTGCCAGCATATGAACAAAGGCTCCTGAACCTAAAAAATCATTTGCAAATCAGTGTCATAAATTTAAAAATAAGGAATTTTCACAGTAGTTCTGTGAATACTGTTTTTGTTCTGTGCATTGCAATGTGGGATATTGTATGGCAGTCATAATGTGTATTGTATAATGAAAATATGCAAATATAGAAAACTAGGATTTGTTAAAGCTTTTGCTGTAATATCACATATCAGTGTAGTTTAATGTATAAAAATATACCACACTCTCTGGAAGTGGCTGACAATTCAGTGAATACATTGAAAGAGTGTTGTACAACTGTAGATCCTAAAAACCCTCATCCACTAATCATGCATATAATAATTTTTTACAGTCCTTTAATTTAATTTAGAAAAACTGAAGTCCAGTGTATTAGCATAGGATTTAAGTCATGGTTTAACTCAAATTTCTTCATGTTGGTGTGGTATATAGTAAAAAAGTGGAATTTACCCATCAAGTTAATTTCTTGCTCCCCTAAGGCTAATTAGTGCAAATTAAATTTCCTGCTAATCATCTTAAGCAGCAAATGGGTGATATGAAAATCCAGCATTCCTACTGATTGTGATAAACCTCTATTCATGTGACTTACGCACCGCATAAATATCTTGAAACTATTTAACTGCAGTTGATAGACTGCTCCCAAAGTAGCATGGTCATGTGGTGTTGCTTTTTTGCCCTTTATTTACAGCTACAACACATTAAAAAGGCTAAAAATACAATAAATAATTTATTCTTATTACTAGTAAGCATTTAAAATAAAAATTATTTCTTGGTAAGTGTTATCTCTGTTTGCCACAGGGATATGCTACTGTTAAGAACAGAGTGGGAGACCAAAAGGATGAAGAGGGATAGAGGTGCACACAAGGATGTGCTCCATGGAACCTCATTTTTCATGACAGATGTATGTGCAGACCCTCTCAGTCTGCAGAACTGAAAGAAACTGATGCAAATATCCAGCATAAATGTTTATAGCTAAATATTCAGCTCCAGAAGGAACGTTAATGGAAACCTTTGTTAATGAGCAGACCTCAGCTCACCATTTTGCTTTACCATGAAAGACAGAAGGCTTTCAAACCTTTTTCAAGGTTTTTGTTCTCTTCCCGAAGCACTTAACACTCAGTGGCCTAAAAAGATAATTTCATTTTTAGGATAAACATGAAACTCTACAGCAGTAACAAGGGGTTTTTGCACAGGTGATGGAATTTCCAAGAAAATAAAAGGCTGTGGAATAACTTTAATGAGGCCTGGTGATCATCCTAAACTCAGTGCACTTTTTAATGCAAAGGATTCCTTGATTTTTTTCTCTTCCAAGACATAAGTGTGTAGATGAGTATGCAAGCACATAAGTGTGTGCACTGCCTGCTCTGCTGCATGCATGCATACAACCCTTTCCTGGGAAAAAGAATGGGAACATGGCAAGGGTGCTTTTCCTCCCCTTCCTGCAGTAGATGCACGTGCTCACATGTGGATGTACACATTCCCCCTGTGTCTGCCACTGTACATGTCAATAAGATTTCAGCAACACCATGTATCTTCTGCTAGACCCCAAACAATGTGAAGGCAGAATTATGGAACAACTGGATACTTGTGGCCACTTCAGGATGTGGTCCAGCCACCCTTATGCCAGTGAAATGAACTCACCCCTCGCAGAGCACAGAGCAAGCTGTATTCAGTATGCAATATTGCAATTCCCCAGTGGCTGTCAAAGCAATCATGGAAAGCATAGTCTAATAGCACATCCAATTGCATCAGTGGGGCTGAATGTGCTACTGGAATTGGAATTCCTTCACATTTTAGAGCTTGGATTTTAGTACACAGACTACATGTTCAAGAATGTGTGTCTGTGCATGGTCTTTTAGGGCTTCTTACCACATCACACTTCCCTAAAGAAGCATCACATGGAGCCTTCAGAGCTAGCACACAGATTTTAGCCACAGGAGCTCTGAGCTGAGCATTTGCAGAAGCAGTTTGAGTGTGGAGAAGTTCTTGTAATTTCCTTTCTTAATGTCAGAGCTTCATTCTTTCTCTGGTCTTTTTGTTCACCCACCCCCATGGTCCAATTGTCTGTTTTCTCAGCTTATGGTTGTTGCTTATCTTCCAAGTTCTGTGTTCAACTCCCAGTATTTCCCTGTCTTCTCTCCCTTCTCAAATGATGCCTCTTTTTCTTTTGCTCAAGGAAACTGAATAACCTACCTTAAATCTAAATGATTTTTAAAATTCTTCTTAATTAAGAAGGTCCAGTTATTTAGTCTGTTTCCTTGTTCCCCTCCATGCTGCCCAAAATACCAACCTCAAACACACTTTTTCAGTGCCCTTCCTACCCAGCCAGGCGTCCACATCTGCTTGTCCGAGCCTTTCTTCCTTAGCAGCCCAAGCACTCCTTCTGGATCTTGATTTTTTGGGTTACCTCCACCAAATTCTCACTCTGCACTTTTTTCCACGCTGTCTCCTTGTAACAGCAGATTCTTTCTCCAAATTAATCCCATCTTTCCTTCATTCCTTCCTTCAGCTTCTCATCAGCCAGAGACCAGTCAAGAGGACCTCTTTCCTCTGTGTCTCCTCAACCAGCCAAATATATTCCTTGTATTCTTCTCACTGACTTCCAACCCTTCCTTATTCAGTCATCCTCAGTCTTCGCCTTTCATCTCCCAATTAGTACTTTTCTACCCTCTGTCATATCAATAGGATCTGGTTCTGATTTTTACCCTCCTTTTTTTTTTTCTCCCTCCTCTTCCCTTTTCTTTCCTCTACATTCAGGTCAAGTTCCTTCTTTTTTAAGGCCACCTGGATCCCAGGCACATCTGTCAGCAGTGTAGAAGAAAGGGTTTCCTGCTCTTGCATGCACCACTGGCTGAGCCTTCCCTGTGGGTTTTGTAATGGAAATGACAATGATTCTACATAGCGAAATATCCTGACCTGCAAAATGTCTAGTTACTCTATGTAGTTGGCATGTGGATGCCCCAGTGAGCTATGTTCCTGGGAAGGGAGACCTTGGAAATTTTAACCCTGCACTGAATACCTGAGAATGGGTACCTACCTTTCTTTTCCCCAAAATATTTAGAAATCTGTTAAATTCAGTCAGATTTCCACAAAGAGGACAAAGGGATACCCCTACTACAAAGGTGAGCAATTCTACTCCAAAGCATACACATTTTAAATATCTAAAAAGCAAACTTGCAATACCTCCATAACACAAAAAAATACCTTAATCTATACCAATAATAGCAGGGTTTTATGTCCCATTACCCAGAAAAGACCCTTTAATAATGTGAAATGTGACACCCCACACTGCATGATACTGTATATACTAGAAGGAAAAATCACCTGCTCATCATTCAGGCTTTAATTCCAGATCACTGGAATGATGCTTTAAATTATAATTTTGTCCTGGGCAGCATTCCTCCCTAGCTGAAGGAGGATGTCTTATGAAAAGTGGGCACTGCCACTTAATCTTTGCTTGATTTTGCTAGCAGTTGCCCAGATAGCAAAGCAAAGTAACAAAAATCAGCTGGATTTAGCAATAAGAAATAGCTATTTATATGAAAAAGTCTCTAAGAAAGGCATATCAGAAATTAATATTTTGCAGAAAAAAGAATGCTGTCATCCGCTGGCATGACGTAACTTTAGCTTATGTTATAGTGTGGCAGCTTGGCTAAATGTTATTCCATGTAACTTTTCCATGCATCAGAGACCAAAATAAATTTTAGAACTGAAGTAAGATGGATTTGTGGCAAACCCCCCCCACCCAAATATGAGGGGTCCAGAAATCAATTAATTCAATTTATTAAAATAGGCAAGAAGTTCTATAGGTTAGTAACAGTTATATTATATATAATTCCTCAGGTATCACACCTGGGGAATTCTAAAGAATAGAATGAAACCATCTGACATATTGAACAGCCCAAGGCCTGCCTCTCAAGGAGGGGTGCAGTCATACTCCTTCTTCTTGGCCTGGGCATGCAAGAATGATCATTAGGATGTCCCTCTTTCACCCTTTCCTTTAGTTTATTTTCTCTTTCAGATGTGTTTGCCTGAGCATAAAACACTTCATTCTGTCAGGAATATGTTTAACTCTAGAATTATTTTTCCATCCCAAACTGAGCCAAAAAGTCCAATGATCTCCAGATGGGATTGTCCATAACTTGTGAAGTTCAGGGTTTTTCCAAGCTTCAGATGAGCTATGGATAGAAATCCAGCTGAAAAAACAGTTTACAATATAATTTTGGTACCACTGCACAGTGTGGTGGTGATGGTACCATTGGATGGTTGAGGATTTTTTCCCCAAGGAAGATTTGAGTAAAATAGAAAGTAAACATGTTTTTCTAGTTCACAGGAAACTGGCATTATTTGTGGGCTAGGAACAGCAGAAGAACATTTCCTCCTTTTGTGTGCCAAAGTAAGGCTTTCAAAATCTCAATGCCCCCTCTAAAGAATGAAGGGTCATGGCCTGTTTACAGAAGCAGGGCTTAATAGCAAACCCCTCCTTGCTCACTGAACTTCTCCTGTTGCATTTACAGTAGAGGCTCTCAGGATCAGACATTCGGGTTTAGCATATATACCATGTAAAATAACTGCCAAGTTGGTGTAGCAAAGAGACAATGGAAGTGTTAATCAGTGGAAGAAAAATATTGGTTTTATTGCTTTCAGACTGGTTTTTTTTCAGCTTGAATCCTGTCAAGTCGTCTGTCTTTAATTAAAGCTAGGTTATAAAATAAGTAATAAAACAGAAACAAATAAACCCAAAAAATATAAAAGATAAAAAGCCTTTAAAAGTTCCACAGAATCGGCAACAGAATGAAAAAAACCTTCTGCCTATAGCTCAAAGCTTCCACCAGCGCTGGAAGCTCTGGTGCAGCCTGCAGCTTATTATCTCATCATCATGATGGGATTGAGGAACTCTGCTGGTTGGGGCTGTGGGGTTTTTTTTGGCTCCAAACACAAAAATGTTGAGCTGTCCCATAAAGCTCTAGGCAGACTATGAGAGTCTCTTGCTTGAGAGATTATCACAGTTGGATCTCAGTAATTAAAAGGAGATGTAACTAACTCTCCTCAGCCAGATGCAAGGACTAGGAGACAACAGCCCATTGATTGCAAATGAATCTTCCTGGGCATTGCAAAAGAGAGCATGAGCTTTCTGTTAATTGTTAGTTGACATCTGTGGGCATGGCTAACTAACATCTGCGTGGGCCAGAGCTTGGCATGTTCATTTACATATGTTTCTGTAACTGAAGTAAACAAATCAGTACACACAGCAAAACTTCATGGAGTTACAAAGTGATATTACTGCTGTTGCTCTGCTTACAATTCTATTTGCCCAAAATGTCCCAGTGAAAGAGCACATCAGCTGTGTTCTCTTCCAGACACAGTCCATCTGGCTGGGATGTAGAGGCAGGTTCCATCTCTGAAGCTGGACTACAGCAAATTTCCAGTTTTCAGTACCGTGGCCTGCTCTCTGGAAGAGCTGCAAGGCAGGGGGCTCATGGGACCCCTCCTCCACCTCTGTAAGATCTTGTCTGCTGAGTGGATTCAAACCCAACAACACAAATCTGTCAATTCCTAGGAAAAGCTACTGTCAGATTTGATAGTGTGGCATAGAAGGCAGTGAAAAGGCAGTCTAATAAGTCCAAATTCTGCCTCAGAGACATGTGTGCCATGTTGATTAAACCACCCACATGTATCCAAGGCAAAATCTGGCACACACAGACCTGTCCTTTTTTAATCCCTTTCTAGTGTAAAATTGGGCTTCTATCATGTAGATGACTTTTAGAATAAAAATTAGAATGTATGATTAATTTACACTTATAGAAATTGCTGGTTATTTATACTAATTAAATATTAAGAAAAAGTATGATATAAAATCTATACAATAGCAATGATAATATATTAGAGTACACTAGTGTAGTTTTAATAGTATTAAGTTAGTAATATGCTACATTGTATTTGAACATTCAGAAAAAGTCCTCATAATGTAATACATTATAAATTTTAAACACCATGAAATTTGGAAGAGAATGGAAGTAGTACCTCCATATTGCAAAAGCACATCTTTTGAGGAGTAAAATTAGTGTTTTATATATTCTTCTCATGTACTTAAAATTATGGGTTTATTTAAACTAGGCTACACAGCACCTTCTGGATATTGTGGAAATCTAATGTTTCTAAACAATTTGCCTTTGTTCTCAATTTTGTGTCAAAATTACAAAGTGGGATGTGTAACATGGAATCAGTGCTGTTACTAGGTGAATTGAATCCTTCCCACAACCAGAAAGCAATGGTTTTGTTTAGATCCATGGCACTTTAGTGGTATCTGCGGTATCTTATTTACTTTATATCAACAACACTGCCTACAGTTAAAGGCTATAACCCAAAATATTAAAGCTCATACAGTTGCAAATGTATAGGTTTCTTCTCTCTAATTCTTTCTAGCCTGTGTAATTCAATCATTGTGTTAGGTCTGACTGTGCCTTTCCTCCAACAACATTTTACCCTGGTGAGGATTTGCGTGTAAAATTTGATTCACTTGACAGTGTCTTTCCTTTTCTCTAAAGAGTGTAACCAGCACTTCAGTCCTCTAAAACACACTTGAGTCAAGAGCAAGTAACAGAAACTATGACAATGAGACCTCAGCTTTACTCCCTGCACCTTATGACCCTTATTTTCAACAGACACATAATCAGCAACTCAGTCTTAAATCCTTCATTCCTCTGAAGAGAGACAATATTTCACTATAATTCATTTTGGTAAAAAAAATCAGAAAATAAATATAAAATCCGCTATATGTCTCAGCACAAAGTTAAACTACATGAGAGTATTTTTTAATTAAGGTTCAGCCAGCCTACAACAAAATCTCCTCCCAACCTTTTTCTTATTACACTGGCCACTGACCACCAATCTTTAAAGAACTGCTCAGTACAAAATTAATTCATCAGATCTCAAGTATTTGAGCTTCAGGCTAGGAGAATCTAGAACAGGGAATGCAGAGAGCAAACAGCAAGATCCCTTTCACAGGATAGCACCTGGACTTGGAGAGCACCTCTGGAAATCATCCCACTCTCCACCCAGTGAAGGGGCATCTGCAGTGGCTTGTCTAGGGCTGGTTTTTGAGTATCTCCAATGATGAAGCATTCACAACCTCTCTGGGTAAGCTGTGCAGGTGTTTGACCACCTTTGAAAGAAAACAGTTTTTGTTGTGTTTAAATGGAATTTTCTGTGTTTCACTTTGTGCTCACTACCTCTTGCATTACGCTGTGCAACACTGAAAAGTCTGATTCTATCTTCTTAACTCTGTCCTCATCATATATTTACACACATTATAGGCTTCTCCAGGCTGCAGTCTCAACTCTCTCAGCCTCTCTTCAGATTGCAAATTCTCCAAACCCTTAATCATATTCACATCTCATTTTTGAACTCACTCCAGTATATCCATGTCTTGCTTCTAAATGGCAAGTCCAAACTGACTATCCTATGTGTCTCACCAGATGTGTCCAGATGTGTCTCACCAGGGCTGAGGGAAAGTTCACCTCCATCACCTCCCTCAAACTCTCCCTCATGCAGCCCAGGAGGCTGTTGATTTCTTTGCTGCAGTGGCACATCACTGGCTCACAGTAAACTTCAACGCTTGGCTCCTTTCCTGCAGGTCTCAGTACCAGTGTCTCAAGCTGAAGCACAAATAGCAGAGCATCAGCCCTGCACAGTTCCACACCAGCTTCAAGCTTTAATTTTTTTTTTCTCTGTATCCATTGACAACACTAAGTACTTAGAGAGCCTGCTACTCGATCCTAAAATGAAAACTCAGAGCCCATGCAATTTATTGTTTAAACAGCTGAATTAGATTTCTAATAGTACAGAGCAGGCCAGACCCTTACATGCCATTAAAAAATTCAGGATTTGTCATGGCAGGCAGATTTATCAGGAAGCATACATTCTAAGCTGATTTTTTTTAGGCCGGAGGAGAGAAATGGATGAGTTACCCATATTCTTGTTCCACAGACAAAAAGACAAACCTTAGGTGAGGAAGCTCCAGTTTTAACTCTAAAACTTCCATGTCTTCTAAATCAAAACCACCACTCCCACGATGAAAGCTTAGAAAAGAGAGTATCGGTGTTTGCATAAAAATTCTACATACTCTGAATGCAAATGGTTTGCCTGCTTGCAGTATAGAGCCACTTACACTTCTGTCTGTGCTAGTCATTCAGTTCAAAGAAAGAGTACTTCAGCTAACTTTGTTCAGCAACTGCAAAGAAGAAAGTTTTAAAAGCAAACCAAAAAGGTTATTCACAGCTGTATGACAAACCACTGTCAAAACATAACAAACCACAACCAAACTCAAGCAGAAAATGACAAAATGTAAGACCATAAAAATGATGGAAATTGTGCAGGACAAGCATTTTAGATGAACAAATGCAATCTGTACCAGCATAAAGGACCAACACAGCAGAGAAAATGATACTCAGAAAAGTTGTCTCAAGAAATAAAGGCAAAACCATAAAATTCAAATGACAGCACACCAAAAGGAAGGGACAAAAACCAGGAATACCATCCAGTTGTATTAAATCAAGCGCAGCCCTGACCCCTGACTTCTTCTGACCTAGCAGAATGCTAAATATGGCATGAGAAAGAAAAAGAATTATGTAAAAACATAAGCAAAATGATGTTAAGATAAAGTGATATTGGCCATACCCTCACATACTGCCATAATCCTTTTAGGCAGGTACCCAAGCTGGTCTGAAACAGAACCTAGACAGAGACCTCAAACCCAAAGCTTGGTTGCTGCAGAAAAAAGGTGTCTGCCTTTCTGTGGTGTGTTCAGTGACCAATCCACATATTTCACAGCCATTGACTTGATCCATCTTTTATTGGTCTAAATCAAACAGTTCCAGGAAACTTAGGCAATTCACTAGAACCACATGAATTACCACTTGCTAAGAACTTGGTTATTATGCTCAGGATCTCCCTTCCCTTCCCCCTTCCTACCCCCAAATTGTATAAATATTCTAATTATTGCTAAGAAAGCATGTAGGAAGATCTGTTGTGATATATTTTCTGAGTGAAGTTGTTCTGGAGACAGATGTGTACAAATATAATTTTACCATTTTCTCATCTCTAGTCTCTCCTCTGAGCCATGTAGAGATGGAAAGCTGAGGCAAGAAAAAAAATCTTACATGCATTCTAGAAATACTGTTAAACATGCAGCCTATGTGAAGGAAGGCTAAACAACTGAGAAAATACTGATCTAAAACATGCATAGGCCACTTTCACCCTTAGAAACATTGGAAGAGAAGCTGTGAGTGACTGAGACAGAGTACCATAAATAGTGGATGACTTCTCCACTTCTAAAGTTCCTGATTTTCATCCAGGCAAAATCAGCAACATCACACACCTTCAATTAGCTGTAACTCTGATAAATTCTATTTTTGGTTTTGGCCCAGTTTGTATCTGCCAGAGTAGCACCTCATGTCATCTCCACTATGCCTGATGAAAAGCCTGAGGACACCATTCATGATGTGAAGTCTGAGAAGCACAGGCTGCTGGGTCCTCAGAGGGTTTAGCTCAGACAGAATTTACTTTTCTTCTTGGATGCTTTCTGCAGCCCTCCACAAGCTCTCTTCTACTGAGAGATAGCAACACCAGTACTTATGGCAGCTAGTTTAAGTAGTGGGAGCTATTCCTTCACTGTGGTTAGTACAGTGCAAGCACAGCCATGGATGTTTCTGTAAAGCATATTGTAGGCAGACACCAACTTGCTCTGCTAACACCCTGAGTAACCCCAAAGCTACAAGTTTGCATAACTTGGCATCATGTCTGAGGAAGCAATTCCTGTAAAGGTTTGAGCTCTGAGAAGTGAAAATGGCCATGCAGCACCTGGTCAGCTTGGTATGTGGGGGGAAAATGGACTCATATACGCATTTGCCCCACAGGTGCAGCTGACCCCCTCAACACTGCAAGAATTCCTTTCCTGGCAAGACTAAAACCCACAGGCTGACCATGTGAAGGAGAAAGACAGTCCTTTCCCCCAACACAGGACTTCGTGTTCAACCACTGTCAGTGCAGCATCACAGCATGATCCACATTCAGGTGAAAAATATCAGAGGTGAAATGGGTTGATATGTGCATCAAAGGGGAGATAACGTAGTAGGGAGTGTGTCTAGAGAACTGGTGGGAGGTGAGGGGTTACAGTGACATGATAAAAGATATACATGGCATTCTCAAAATCCTCAAACTGCATTGAGCACATGTGGATTGATAACCAGCATGATTTTTCTGGTAATGTTATGCTGTAGATGTATGAACAATATCTCACCAGTGGATAATATCAGTTGTCAGTTATATACATGTTTTATAACAACCAGAACACTCTTTTTCGAAAAGCTGTTGGTGGTTGGCTTTGATTTTTTTTCAGCAGCAGCAAAGCTTGCTTTCCCACTCTCTTTCTCTTTCAAGCTCATGGAAGCTAACTGCAGAGAAAGTAAAAATGGTATTGAACACGTGGACAAGATAATTAGAAAAATAGTCTACTATTTCAAAATATTTTGTTGGTTTTAAAAGTGTGCCTTGTTTATTACCCTTAAAATGAAGGCAAGTGCCCCTATGTTCAGTTACACAAATCAGATGTCTGACAAAATAACATGAAATAATAAAGAAGCACTTTCAGAAAAGGGCAAACAATGTAGCAGGTTTATAAGCTTCAGTCAGAACACATATTATACATAGATTTTAATAAAATGTTATGCAAGTAATGCAAAATCCTCTTAACTCAAAAAAGGTAATGATAAGTACTACAACAAATCTGTGCTGAAGTTGAAACTACCATTTCCTATGTTTTCTGTCCTTTTAGATGTATGATACTTTTTTTTTTTTCTTTTTTTTTTTTTTTTTCCACATTTCCCAGAGAGTCATTATATTATCTTCTTGGAACAGTTTTTCTACAATGACTCACTGTGATTTCTGGAACTACCATACGTAAGATACAGTTCCCATGACAGTCTTGAACTGCCACTGTTTGGACAATTTCAGGGATGCCTGACCATTAAACATAACAACCACCATACAGGATGAACCCAAATGCCCACCCAGACCAACATCAGTGCTTAACAACAGACAAACTAGAAACCTAAGAAAAAAATGGGAAAAAAAAAAAAAAAAAAAAAAAAAAAAAAAAAAAAAAAAAAAAAAANAAAAAAAAAAAAAAAAGAAGCGTGGCACAATCCTTGCCCTGGTCCATCACACTTACTTCCAAAAATAAACAGGTGGAAAGTTACAGAAATGATGGTTGCATACACTTAGACATGGAAGTCAGAGCTACTAACAGCTATTGGCAGCCAAGTACAGTGACAGCACAGGGAACTCCAGATGCCACCTTAAAACCTCTTTAATTATGGAAAAATACATACAGACTTTATTATCTTAGGTTGAAAGCATATTAAAAAATTCTCTTGGAATATGTTTTCCTGCAGAACTTCAAGAGAAAAAGTCAAGGTGGGAAGCTCTTTTCTAAAGGTTTAGCAACAACTTTTATCTATCAACAACTTTTATCTATAGCCCACTTCATAGGGTTACAGTGCAAGTCTCCCAATAAGAATCCCTGGTGATATCCAAGAGAATGATCCCAGATAGATAACTTGATGTTCTGATATCCTAATATGTATATTACCATTCAATTAAAAATGTTTCTTTGAAAAATTAAATGTATTTTTTCAAAATATACTGAATTTTAAAAACTTACAGAAATTGCCTAACGTGGGAAACCTAATTTAATTTGGTATACTTCAAACTCATTATGTCAAACTGGACTCTGAAAAAATAAATAAGATACTCTACCTTGCAGTGTGAACATGAAAAAATATTGCTGTATTCACATGTATTTGAAATACCTCCCTGATTTTCAAATAATTTGTATATTTCTCACAACAAAAACTATTTTTTTTTTTACTTCAACATTGCAAACTCAACTCAGGATCTTGAAACAGATTTGTGTGCCAGCTACTGCAGCGAATGAAAGAGCTGACTTATTTGTTTACAAAACCTAACACCATGTAAGAGTAAGTTTGGTAGGAACCAATTCATACTTTTATTATATGACAAATACAAAAGGTGCCGGAATAAAATGCAGAAAACACCAGTACAAATTTTTTCTTTTGTGAGTGTCTATTACACAGAAGTGTAATAGAAAAGAACAATCCTACAAAGTTGTTTTTTTTCACCATAGAAAAACTTCTTTGCCTAAAGTCAACCTTTCTTTACTGCATTACATTAATATATTAATATTTTCAAATTACTCCACCCCCCATTAATACTGATCTTATCTCAGACATTATTCCCAAATATTGGCCTCTCATGAATCTCCACAACAGCAGAAATTTTGTTTGCATAATGATGAGGAGAATGAAAGAAAATAATTTTCATTTGTGTGAAGTTAGTCACCTAAGAGGTGAGGGCAGAGGAGCAGTGCTGTACTCTGATGCAGGCCAGGTAGCTGCACTGTTTCTGCTCCCCATACTTCTGGATTATGCCAACAAAGCATGCAGAAGACAACCTGAAAGCATGGGCTCTACCCTACAACTGCTTGTTAATACCAAGTGAAGCTTGCATAATTTTTTTCAGCAAAATTGTGGATTAATTCAAAACTAAAATATCATTTTGCTACAAAAAATAGAAATGGAGGAAAAACTGCCCACAGTGAAGCATAAAGCAATTTAGATAAACAGCAGTTGTTCCCAGACCTCTGCACAAGCCTTGGACTGAACATGACATTTAATTTTTTTTTTTGATCAGCACTCTTGTATTTCATACAGTACTTCAACCACATCACTCCTATCCTCCTGTTCCTAGAATCAGCATAACTACAAATATAAATTAAAAGGCTGTTCTTGCATACGTCACATCTGGTTAGAGTTAGGAAGTGCTAAAAATCATGTGAGGAAGTTTATTCTTTCAGGCTGTTGAGCTTGAAATTCTTGTTTCCTGCTTTTGCAAGAACCTAAGAGGCAAGTGGGCCTTAAAAAGGGATGGCTATTTTGCTTTCCACTGCAAGAGACCGAAATTACTTTGATGGGCTGAGCTATGGCTTTTGACTTAGAAATAACCCATTAAATACTTGTATGCGAGATAACAGAGAACCCATTGTGATACTAAAACCTCTCCTCCCCAGGCTTTGTACCCAGCAGATGCCCACAGTGACTGCACAATGTACCACAATACATCACGTAGCTGCAGACAAGATTCAGGGGGTGGTTTGGTTTTGCCACACCATACAGCTGAGTCTCCCCTGTCACTGCCCTGATGCTGGTCCAGGGTATAGGGCCCCATATTTCTGACAGGAGAAAACACCAACCCTCTCTTACAACACATGCTTTGTGTTCCCAGTGTGCCCACTTTCAGGAGCAACATGCATTTAGCAAACTAATGCTGAATTTCTCCAGGATAATCGTCTATGCCTACACACTCACGCAGTATCCTACTGGGGTGAAACAGGAGCTTCCAACCACACACACATTTTGTCGGCAAAGCAGCATGAGTCTGATTTCCCAGAGCTATTCCCATGAGGTGGTGTGCAGCATAGTCACAAACACTGGCTCTGAATGACTTTTGTCACCTTTAATGTCTCCCAAAAATCCACCACTTCCAAGGCAGATGGCAGGCTACACCCCCAAAGAGCAACTTCACAGGAAGCCTTTGCTCTGCGTGGGGATGCTGCCTAGGGAAGCTGAACTTTTGCTCCTCCTCTTCTATTTCCACCTGCTTTTTTCCCCTTGAGTTTCATCACTTGTATGTCATCCCATTCACATTTTACTCTCCCATGTTGTAAGCTGTCTGCTTCATTCAATGTCCTTCAAAGGGGTACTCACATGGAAGTCACTCACAGGGTCACCCAAAGCATTTCCATTGAAGAATTTGTGTTTGCTGCTTGTTTGCTAAGTTATTTGTGCTCAGTATGTTCTGAGTAGTGATAAACGCACCCAAACCTTCAGAAGGATAAGAAAGGTGATGGGAATGGTTGAATTTCAAAACCCAGGTTTTCATACAACTGTGAGAAGATTTAAGAGCAAATGGTAGTATTAACAAAACAACATTTTTGTTTACTGCATCAGTTACAAGTTACAGTTGAGGAATGACACTCTTAACAGTGTCAAGAAGAAGTGGCGTTTACTTTATAAAGAGTAAATTTCAAACCAAATAGGATCAGAAATCAAGAAAAATTCTTACTTTTTTCTTTTTCTTCAGAGAAATGTCTGTTTACACTTCAGTGTCATAGAAAAAATTACAACATCTATGTTGTGAGTATCTTCTTTTATTTTCCCAGTGATTGCAGAAATTGAGACTATTTTGTTATATTCTATGGTCATCTATTTTAAATTAAAAATCCCTTATATAACTAGCCAACTGATGTGAAATAATCATCTCCTTTACATACACCATGCTGCCTGTACCTACTGTGGTACATTGGGGTGACATTTCCTAGGCAAATGCAGCAGATCTTCTTGCTGCATTTGCAAACTAGTCCCAAGAGAGTGACTGCCAATGGATGATTCTTAAAGGGCACAGGGAGATGACAATTATAGGGGATTCTTCCAACTACCTGCCCATCTATGAATCATTCTCTCAGATTTACCAGGAATTTCAACCTTGTCTTTATTAAATGTTATTCTAAGCAGAAGTCTTGCTGAAACATTGAATAAAAACTCTACTGCTGGTAACATTAGATGTGCTGAAGGCAAAAGTCATTGGCCACTTGTCTGCTAACAATAGGAAAACACTACTGCAAGATGGATGAGCTGTATTATTGATACCACAATGGTGTCACTGTGATGGAAAATTTTACAGGACTTCTTTTTGTCTTTTTCACTATTTTTTCAGAATGCATCACTGACAGTAGTAATATGAAACTGCTCTTATTTGAAATGTAGTGGCCTAGAAAATACATAAACTGATGCCAGAGTGTCTGCTACAGAGCAGAAGAATCCCAGGGGGCTCCTGTTACAAGATTATTCCAATACAGGTCAACTGTTGCAATATTCAGCAACCTAAATATCATTAAAGTAGTTATTTCCTACTATGTCCTTTCCCATCTAACACCTTTTTGAGCCAAAACTTTGATGTCTCCTCCAATAGATGTTTTGCTGATCTGGCTTGTTCTCACAAAACACATGGGTGATCTGCAGAAATGAATCTCATGTTTTCAGAGCTACAAAGTGGTGTGTTCATGCGGTTCACTCTGTACCACAGCTTTGCTTCCTGACTCCTCTGCATGAGTACAAGAGACATTTACTTCATATATTATCTAACTGGTAAAATTAGGATCTTCTTTCCCCAAAAACGTTCTAGAAATGTAGGCTCACTTTAAGAGCAATTTTCTACGTGATCTGGCATGAAGTTTACTGCCACGGAAGGCACTGACAGCAGGAAATTACTCCCTTCCAAAGTTGCAAGATATATTTTCAAACCAGGAGACCAACCATTGTGTTTATTCATTTACGCTGTTGAAGTGTGCAATACAGAGCCCTCTCCATCCTCAGCATCACTAGGGAGAATCAGTGAGAGCTTAGTTCTTCCTGAGCCTTTGAGGAAACTTTCCTATAACTCTTACAACTTAGGCTGACTACATGCAATACCATTTGCTGCTGCAATGACTGTCAATTAACATATGCAAATTACAAATTAAAATATGCAAACCATATGTAGATTGCACTTATTTTTAAAAGGCTCACCTAAAGAGGGGGATGTAGCTGTCACTTTTAACAATAGCAAACACCTAATAGCAAACGCCTACATGTAGAACTGCTAAAAAGACACATCCGTGGTGCAGCATTGAAGCACACCTGAACTTACATCCTCTTTCACGACAGAAAATAAGTTTTTATAGATTTTTTTTGGCATTTGTTCATGATGTATTGCATACATATGCCTACTAGCAAATGCTTTAAAACAGGATATCTGGAAATACTGCAACAGATAAGCCTGCTTAGAGCAACCTTTCCACTGAATATGTAAGTGAGCACATAATGCTCTATGAGACAGACAGCAAGTACTAAAACCCCTTGTACCATGAATAAAAAGAATTACTTGGCTTGGGTTATTAAGTCATTGCTTTTCTTTGAAAAGTTGAGCCCTGAAATGGAATCACAAACTCATGAGGAGATCCAAATTCTTAAACTGATCATCATTTTCCCTTGGAAATCTTGAGAGCAAATTTCAAAGCCTCTCCCATATCCTCTATAATGTCCTATTGCACAGAGTAAATGGGGGGCAATTATTTAATGAAGAAGCAATTAATTATTTTCACTTGTCATAAAGATGGGTACTGAACACGTGGGAAACTGAGATAGAAAGCCCTGAAAATACTGCTCTTACAGCCTGGTTCCTAACCTAGGCACATTTGGACATGTGCAATGGTAGGACAATAAATGTTCCTGAAGTACTTATAGCAGCAACATTCCAGGAGCAGCCACAGTAGCACTGGGCAAACACATATTATCCAGGTAATCCCTCTTTACACAGAGGCATGAAAGATGCCATTAAAAATGTATCATCCTGAAAGGGGCTAGGGTCGACTTCTCCATGTGAGCAAACCCCACGCTCACAGGCAAACCCCACGGGAGGCAGAGTGGGAGCAGTGCAGGACATGACCAGCCTTGGCTGCTGGCTGTCACCTGCTGGGAGCTACAGCACCAGGAGGAGACACAATGGCCTTGTGAAGGCTCTGCCCAAACCAGGCTTGGCTGAAGCTGCCAGAGCAAGGCAGTGCATGTCAGTAGCCCCTTGCTGATGTCTGTGACCTCCAGAGGAAGAGAAGTAGAAAACAGCAGGGATGGTCACTTCTAAAATAACTACAGCAGTTCCCACATGTGACTGTGCTCTAACAGTGTGGTTTGCAACCATTATTTAATTGTAATTTCAGCTAACCATTTTGCAGTAATTGATGGCTGAATAAGAAATTCAGCAACTGCCTATATGTCTGAACAAATTACACTCTGCTTATAATACCTTCTTAACTCAGCCACCCACTATGGCTGAAATATTTGATTGCTAAATTGATTTTTCATTAATTTAATCTTCAAGGATGATTATTATTCTGAAGCTGGACCACACACAATAAAAATAGGCATTTTATTAGTCATATAGTCACAGGGCACAAAGGGAAAAAGGCATGAGCCCTGGCTGATGTATCACTTGTTGTTCCAATGCCAACTTGCAGAACACCATTACCTCATCACAGTTGGTCTTATAGAAGCAAAAAGAAATTTGGGTCCCATAAGTCCTCTTAAAAATTCTTGACCTTGAAAATATGAAAGGACTTATAAGAGATTATTAAATTGCTGTAATAATAAAAAATAATCTCAACACTGAAATTTCAAATTAAAGAAAACTCTTTCTCATTTCAGAAGACATTTGTTATCAGGAAGACAGTGTGACCTGAAAGTACTCAGTAATAGTTTCACAGTAAATAAATGTTTTTAAAACCATGGAATGTCACCAATATAAAAGACATCCTTGCAAAAATTATAATCAATTATCAAAAGGTCTTTAATGTACTCTACAAATACATGTCACTGAAACTACTCACACAAATGTTTCTGGGAGAGAAAGAGGGAGACTGTAACACTTTACCCATGAAAACTTGCTAGGAAGAAAATACCCTTACTCCAGTGAATAAAAGATATGGCAAACAACATAAATTAGGGGTCAGTGAAAACTACCTCAAAATTCCTACTTTCTAATGCTTTCTAATTACCTCTTTTTTTTTTCTGGCAATCACCATTTTGTGCTTCTTAACTATCCCAGCAGAATACTGCTGACCTCCTCATGGTCTAGAGAGGCCTGTTTTATTTCTAAGGTTAATATTCTCCCTCCTGGCAAGATTTTCATTTTATTTCTGGAAGTAACCCAGACCCAAAAGGCTTCACAACAGGATGCCCATCAACTAATGAATTAATCATCTACACCAAAAATGCCTAAAGCCCTGGACTGACCTGAAACTAGTAATGTCTCAACCGGATTAGACCCACGAAGGACCTCTCTTTAATACTGGATTTTTAAAAAAGGGAAATAGAGAAGAAATGAGGAAAAACTAGCTTCTGTGTAATTTCTCTCCATATAAAGAATACATAAGAATCATAACAGCTTGTGTGATGAAGGTGTGAGGAAAAGAAGTATACTAATACAAAAGATATAGATGGTTCTTGACATATGTTCTTTTTGCTGCTTAGCAACATGTCAGTGTACTGCATTCTTTTTGTGTTTCAACTTTCTGCAAAAAGGATGTTTATACTGGAAGAATTGATTTTTTGCAGAAACGTATGCACAACCTTCTGCAGAGTTCACAATGGTAAGGCAGTGGATACTGTGCTCTGGAAAGAGCCCAGAGGGTTCTGTAATTGAAATATTAAAATATTTTTCAAACAAGACGAGTTCTCTGCAGTAGTGTGAGCCAGGCAAGCCCAAGATGCTCACCTCCCTAAGAATTTTCTTCTCCTTTCTCTTAATAGCAACTCTTGTCTTTTAAAGTGCTCTATTAAGACATACTGTTTCCCCTCCTCAACCCTCAATCCATGACTATAAAGGAGTAAAGTAAAGAAACATTTCATGGTTGAAATTAGGTGACATTTGTTCACCAGACCCCCCTTTTTTTCCTTGCATATATTTTAAAAATTATAATTACTTCCTAAGGTTGGAATAGCCAGGTATTTTTAATAGGAAAAAAATTTCCTGTTTTTTTAGTTGTTCCTGACAAGCATCTGAGGATCAACATTTTCATCTAACCAGAGCCTTTGCCTTTATTTTCCTGATAGAAATTATTATCCTGATAGAATTTCTACTGGTGGAATTCACATTCCAAGGATCTTAATGTGCAAGAGGTTCCTTTCATATTCTATGCTAAATTGAATCTCTTACTTACTACCACACTTAAAACGTACTACCACACTTTTCCAGTGAAGTAATTATAGAAGTTTGCATGCAATAGAGAGAACAGACACCACTGGTTTTTGTATTTTTTAAGATTTGCAAAAGAATATTTTTGTGTCAGAAAAAAAGTAAATAATATCAGCAAATTTTACTGGTACTAAAGGTGTTTTATGTCCTCTTAGAAGCCCAGAAGTCTTGTTTACACACATTTTTTGTTTCCTTTGCCAAAATTATGAAATGTAGATTTCACATAAATAATTTAATACATTTTTTGGACTGTAATGTGGCCTTTATAGTCTATAGTACATCTAATAAATAGATATCTACTCTGAGTCTGAGTACTTCTGAGTACTGCTGCAAGTATGAATGAGAACATCTGAGAACTTTTGAGTAATGTAGCTATGAATAAGGATCCTCTTTCCATACCTCTCATGGAGAGTTTGTCTCACTGTTGAATATCAACTGGAGGTTAAATAAATTGGCACAACCTAAGCAAGCTGTATGCATCACATATGATGCATACACAGGTGATTAAGCAATGAAGAACATAAGACTTCATAAATCTGCAGATTTAGCTCCCAAATGACTCAGCAAATCACAAAATATGAAAATCACACCATATAAACCTTTCCATGAGTTTACTGAGCTCTGTCTTAAAACCTATCCATTTCTCTCTTCACTGCTGCTACTGATTGAGACCCCATTGATCTGATCACTAGAAATGTTCTTTTAATTTCCAGCCTATATTCACTCATGTCCACTTGTTTTTAGTCTCAAGTGCCACTTTTCTCTGACCCTGCTGTTTCAGCCTGCAAAGAGCATGTGGACAGCAATCTAGTCTCCTCTCCCCTTTATATTACTGCCCTAAACAAGCCACAACCTTTTTTTGTTTGCAGTACATTTTGTTTGCTTCTGTATCATTATAATCATCCCTATAACCCTTCCTAATACTTACATCACTTGGATTTAACCTTCCTTGAAAGCGGGTGTACAGTTTTGCAAAAAGCAAGCTCTTCAGTGTTGTTACAACATTAACATTTCCCCATCTCCACAGGAAATATCTCATTTGATATTTTCTAGGATCACATTGCTTTCTTCACAGCTGTATCATATTGGTGACTCAGAGTTATTCCACGACTGATGGTTACACACAGGTCTTTTGCCTCCTCTGTCATTTTCAACTGATAAGTCTGTAGCAGGAATTCTTTCCAGCAGTCCTTAAATGCCATCAGTATTCTTAAATTTCATCTTACTTCTCTTACTTTAGTCCTCAAGGTCAGAAAATTTTTCCTGCATAATATTCTCATCATCCTTTACATCAGTGATGCCTCACAATATTTTGCCACCACCAAATTCTATTCTTCCAGTTGTACATTTTGTGCCAAAACCATTAATTAAAATGTTAAGTAAGTCAAGTATTATAAGTTGATCCTTGAAAAATTCCACTGATATGTTCCTTCTAGTGTGACAGTTCTCCATATAACATAGCCTGTTGTGATGGCTTTTTTTACTCAGCTCTATTCAATTCTGTAATGCTACTTCTAACATCCAACTTGTTCAGCTGGACTAATAATTTCCTATGTGTGATCCTGTATCAAATGTTAAAGTTTGACTAATATTAGGCCTACCACATTTTCTGAATGTCTAGTTCCTCAATGTAGACTGGGATAATAACTTTGATAAATCTATGTTGCATTTGCTTGAATGTTCTAGTACTGTGGCTGCATAAAACTAATTTAAAGGTTGGACAAAATGAGACTAGTAAATCACCTCTTAGGAAAATTGTCATTCAAGAAACTTTATTTCACAGCAACCAATGAAATAAGACAACCCATATACAAAAAATTAACTAAAGCACTTTAAAATCAGCTATTAATTAGCAGTGATCTAAATCAGTAAGAAAAAGTATAATTTATAATATAGATTTGATATAGAGCCTTACAATACAATGTGTAGCAAGAAATAAACATTCTTTTATGAACTTTTGTTTAAAACATAACTATCCTCCTATATCTATTAACAAACTAAGCATTCTATTCACAATACAGGAAAAATAATTGAAAAGCACAGATCTGTGGCAATCTATGCATCTTCTTTGACTATGGAGCATAGCAAAAAAATAAGTGATAGGCAGAAAAATTAAAAATTATAAATACATGAATTTTTGCTCTTCAACCAGCACATTTTCTTGGCTGGTTAGAGACTTGATTAGTGACAGATTAGCATTGTGCTCTAGCAAGGGTTTTGATTTTGCTGTTGCCAGAAAGTAAGTGAACATAGCTGTTAGCCTAAATTCAGTAGTTATTATGTGGCTGTGGAAAGAGTTTTTGGAAAATGTTCTGCACCACTGGACCCATTTTTTTTCCTGGAGCTTTTTAGATCTTTACTGGGGAAGTGTACTTGCCCAGAAGGCAACCACTAAGCACTGATAACAAGGATGTTCCTGAGAGCATGTAACTAAATTAACATGCCTATCCACAGCTGAAAGGAAGGTCTGACCAGGCTGTCACTGCAGCTTGCCTGAGCTTTAAACATCACATTGAAAGGAACCACAAACACTGAATATGGCAGTATTCTATCTCATTTGAAAGGATATTCTGAATGAAAGACTGTCCAGGCCCAGGCCAGAGGCCAGCTGTGCCTCCTGGTCTTGTCTCACTGCCTTCTCCTGCTTTCTGGAAGTCCACAATATCCCATCTGGGACATGCTGGGGGGGCTCATGCCCTCCTGATGTGATGGAGGCGGCTGAAATGACCCAGCATGACTCAGGAGGTGAATATGATGTGGCTGCCATACGTTGACTCATGATTTACCTGGCTCACAGGAAAATCACCTCTGTAGTCAGACAGTGGGGTGTGGACTAACCAAACACTTCCCAAATGAAAGCCTGTAGGGTACTTCAGCCATAAGTTTGGAAATACTGCCAAGAAAATGTCAAATCACCAGTTTCCTCCAGATTATTACATTAAGGTCAGTTCTACTTCTTAACTCCAAGTCACTTAAAGATCTGGGTGTGGGATGTTTAAAATCTTGTTTAAAGCTCAGGAGTGATGACCCTTTTCCTCTGGTGCAGTGCCTATCATATGAATAAAGTTAGTTTCTGCAAGAGCTTTCTTCTCTCACTTCCACGCTTTGAAGAACAGGTTTTGAATTTATTTCCTTCACCTTGGCATTTATTAATATAAACTTGTAATGTAAAATGTTTCTACAATTTAAATATGGTCTATCCATGATAGTGAATGGGTTCCTGTCATCATTGCACTAAATTTAATCCTGTTTCCCAAAATTTTTACAGAACAGTAGGAAATGCTGCTGCCACCTCAGAGATTGTTTGGTTATTGAAATTAGTAAGATTTTCTGGTACATGCTGTAGCATACATGAAGGCAAAGTTATATCTAAGAGGATGAATGATGTGAAGAAACAATCTAGCCACACATTTTTTCCAAGAAGGAAAAATAAATTTAAAAAAAGCAATTGCAGACAGCAAGAGCAAGATGGAAAAAAAAAAAAAAAGAAAAAAAAAGAAAAAGAAAAAAAAAGTCATCTGAAGACTGAATCAGATGATGTTAATTAAAAGATGAAAACTATTGTTTCCTGAATGAATTCATTAGTGAGGACTATCAGGCAGAATCCATTTTCCCCTACACTTTCAACATCAGAAATGAAATTTCTAAGGTATAGTACCAAGTATATTGGTAAGGAACAGCTGAAAAAAATGAGGAAAATTATCTATTTCCTAGATTACCACAGTACCTTCTCTTACTTTCTGTTAAAATGTTATATGTGTATTACCACAGATATGGTTGAATATAAGAATAACTCATGTTTTTCTATGTGATGAGCTAGACTGTGCACCATTTTCTAGAGCAGTAACTTACATGACTGTGATATTGAATTTCTCCACAAGCAGTGCTTTTGCACGGAACTACAGTAGTCTAAGCAGGAAAGTCAGTGGGGATGGACCCTAATATTTCACATTATGGAAAGTAACAACAAAACATATAAAAATACAAAATTCACTACTGCACGAACTGCTTCTATTACTACAGGAACTGCCGGAATAATTCCTCATTTGCTGTACATATATCACTGGAACTTTCACTATCTCTAATGACAAAGCTGTCTCTGTAACCCATCGTGTGGGCACATGTATTTTACTGATGTGTTTCATGGATGGTAGTACGTGTTTGCTCACTCCTTTTTAAAATTCCTTTCCTGAAGAAAACCCGGGCAAATGGAAGGAGTACCATCCTGTTCTAACATCTTTAGAAAGGCTCCAAACAAAAAAGGATTCTGCTCTGTAACACATTGCCGTCATTCCTGTGACTTCAAGAATGAGAGATGCTTTCCCCATGCCTTTCCAGTGACTGCAGGGTTTCTGCTCACAGCCCTGCATGTCCCCATGCCAGGGCAAGGCAGCACGGCACAAGGCAGTGCTGCCCTGGTTCCTGAGGAAGCACCTCAGCTGGCCTCAACCTCCACTGCTCACATCTGCCAGAGCAGATTCTCTGTCTCTACCAACAAGCAAGGGCTGGTGCCCTTGGTGTATCTGGTCTCCTGAGTAGCTTCTAAAGGCTGCCCTGGTATGTCAAGCATGCATAGATATAACATAACCTACTGGACAAAATTCTGGTTTTAGATTAGTTGAAAGCCATAATAACAACTGCTTGCTTGCAGCTATAGAGCAGGAAAAGATCTGCATGAAATTCCTTCACACCTCTTTGGAGTGGGTATGAAGTAAATAAAATTTAGCTCATCAAAGTGAGCTTCTGGTTAACTACTACTTCTATCATTTAATAGTTTTCATTATTTTAATAATTTAGGCTTAGTTTGTTATGGAAGAAGAATAATTCA
The DNA here is from genome assembly GCA_013389925.1 of Aegithalos caudatus. Taxonomy (NCBI): domain Eukaryota; kingdom Metazoa; phylum Chordata; class Aves; order Passeriformes; family Aegithalidae; genus Aegithalos; species Aegithalos caudatus. The sequence continues at coordinate 174,550 of WEIU01000721.1, read as the reverse complement.
TAGTTTATTCATACAGATATAATGATGTCAAACAGCATAATGAATCTGTGACCAATGTTTAAGCTTCAATAGCTCACTATTGTATGGATGGTTACCTCATTATTTTATACATATGTCTAAGGGTGCATGTCTGTGTACACTTAAACAAACACATTCCAAATATAATCACCAGCAAATCCTGATTACAAAATAAAGGGAAAGCTTTAAAAATCTAACAAGTATTATTGCATAAATTTTAGAAAAAATACATACAACAGGCCAACATGCCAAATAGCTGTCTCAGTAGTTTATATTTGGCACACAGATGAGTACTTTGTACTTAATAGACAAAGATGTCACCTAAATAGAATGCTCTTCAGACATTTTAAACTCTGCAAAACTTGACATACCCTTTCTAACTTACAGCTTTTTCCAAGCTATGTGACAAACGTCTACACACTTAAAATAAAATAAATCTCTGACAAATATTATTTGAAGATTCATTCATACACAAAGCTCTTCGGAAAATTCTTGAACAGTGCTTCTGCCTACATAGTATGTGAACATAGACACTGTAATCGCCACCAAAAATATTTTTATAGGATTTTCATCCCTCCCAAAGGATTTTCAAATCAGAATTCAGGATCTGAGTTGTACATCTGCACTTTGAAAAATCTAATGTTCCTTGCCATTTATGAGATTTTAATTTAAATAATCAAGAAATATATTAATTAAAAATCATACGCAGAACAGTAGCAACATGTACTTAGACATGACCTACAGGATGAATTAAAGTAAAAGCTGAAGTATAATCAACACTCTGCACGTTTTGGTAAGTCAGTGTTAGATTTTTCTCTGAGAGAGAAGAGGTTCCTACTGGGATGTTATTTAATATGGTAGAACACATTCTAAACAGCTGCTCCTTTTATATCCAGGGAAACAGAAAAAACAGACTGGAGATGTCTTACTATTACTTTAGCAAGCTCTTACTTCGAACAAGCTACTTACAATACAGAAAACAGCTATTGACTCTTTAATGAGTGGAGTACATAGCACAGTATTTGATCTTGCATGCAAGGCATTTCTTCTAATGAAAAGTTATTCAACAAGAGATTACAAAATTAATAAACAATTAACAGGAAAAATCAACAGCACACAGATGCAAAGGTAAATATGAAAAAATAAATAAATGGATAATACCATTGCTGGTATATTTGTGAAGAACCTTACCTATGTTATTACATTAACTGCATTAGTCATGTAAATCATAACTAGGTAAAAAGAAGAAATTTGGTTGTTTTTCTTTTATATATAGTGATATCTTGGTATGAAACCATCTAGAAGTCAAACTCGTTCAGATGGACCAGTAAACCATGTGCACATCCACAGCAGCAAATCTTGATTTCCAAAGCTAAAAAAGTTTCAATTGTAAATATTTGAAATGTTCTTGGCTATCATAATTTTCCATATATCAAAGACTATTAATTATTACTTTGCCTCTCACAGCCTTACATTCTCAATTTTATCAACTCAATACAGAATTTGATTCTGACAGTTAGAAGCTGAATATTTTCATAAGTATCCAGTGTCTCTGCTGACCACTCACTTGGAAGTTGACCAAAAATTTTCCAAGGAAACCCAAACCCTTCCAGTTGTAATTAGCAGATTGTATTTAGCATTCTTCCTGACCAAGGGTGTAAAGAATCATGTTAAATACCTATAGCAATCAGATAAAAAAAATGGATGTATTGACATTGCTTCCTCTCTCAAAATACCTCTGCTAACAGCAAAACTCTCTCACCTGGAGAAGAGCCAGAAATCCACCTGCTAAAGTACTAATTCTCAATACTTTTATGCACTTACAAGATATCAAATGGTATTAAAAATGGCCAACTACTACACTAATGTACCTCCTCCTGGAAAGACTAAGGGGTTTATTTCCACTTTTCTATCACAGTAGATCTCATGGAGAGTGCTACAGGCTTCAGTGCCGGATACACATTAGCCCTGTAGCAATTTTCCTGGAGCTGCACATTTGAGAGACTCATATGGCCTAGAGACAGACTTGTGATTAACTGATATTTCTTATAAAATCCTGGGTTGCACTGACTAAATGTTGACAGCAAACAGATTTGTACCTAATGCAATGGAGGAGATATTATTTAAATATTTAAAGTGTAGTTAGCAATGTGCTTTTCATCTGCAAACCATTTAGTAATTTAGTTTTCCTTTACGAGATTATGGAATGTTCATTGGCATATTAGGTAAAAACCACAGAGGCCAAATTGCTGAGTGACATCTTTGTCTTATTTCTCAGGGACTGCTCTTACTGTCAGGGGGTCTAGTGCAAACAGCTAAGTTTAGCATGGCTTTGGGACACACTGCTCCATTTCAGAGTGTGCAAATATATCACCTCCCTCCTTCTCTGGTTCCACAGGGAAGTGACCTGGGATTAGTTTACAGATGTTCTCACAAATAAAGTTGTTTGGAAGAAAATATTCAGCTTTTCAAGCAGGTTACATATAAGTGTGTATTACCTGGTATTAAGAATGAACCCCAACAATACCAGCATACAATTCCTGTTCAATTATATGAGGTATCAGGCGTCATTCAAAGGAAAAGACCCAGTGTAGAACATGACAAGTTGAATGTGTTGGGATATTCTAGTGAAAAGCTGGGTATATCAATTCAATTTCAGGTCAGGGATGATGAAGGTACTTTCTAATCCTTTTGTGCAGGGGTGAAAAATTAATTAGTAAATGATGGCAGGAAACCCTTCTCCAAGCACCAAACCATGGTGTTAGGTACTAAGGATCCTATTTTCCTAGTTTTATAAGATTTTATAACCCCTTCAGTGTTTTCTGACTGTTCTACCTTTCATGAGACTTTAAAATTAAATGTTATTTCAAAAAGTTAAATACTCTAGTGTGGGTTTAGATTCTGTGTATATCCAAAACAGCTTTCCTGTACATTCCCTCATTAAGCACCTAGGGAATCCTATTATTAAAGACAAAATAGTCACATGTTTTCTTTCTCTTTCAACAGCGAGAAGTTCCAAATAATAAATATTTTCTATTGTTAATTAAGCAATATATACAGATATTATTCAAATCCATTTTCAAAACACATTAGCTGACTAGAGAACTGCATAGCTGAGTCACACACACCAAGACAGAAGTCAGTAAAAATTACAGCTGTCCATTGCAGCTGTGGTATCCATTATGCTGGGATTTAACAACAGAAAATAGAAATCCCACTGGAGGCCAGAAATCTAGAGAGAAGAATGGACTATAAATCAAGCAAACATATCACTTTTGCACTTTTAAATAACATTCATCCATTTGAGATATCTAAGTAATGGATAGGCAAATTGTGACAATATTGTAACAAAATTCTTAAAACATACCACTGAATGTCATTGCAGTTTTTAAGCATACAGTTAACAAGAACATCACATTCATGTGACTTTTTGTACATGTCTAATTTTAACACAGAGATGCTGGGCTGTTTTTTCATTCTGATACTTATCATCTTTGAGATGCAGAGTGCCAATAGGTGTCTTAACAAGGGCTGGAACTGTGTCTTGTTACATGAAACTGAAGAGGCTGGTGGGTGTAACTGGCCCATGTGTCACCCATCAGGCAGAGAAGGGTGGAACAAGAATATGTCCTTTAAGGATATAGTAAGAGAAGGTTTTTCAGTTTTGTTTGATGGGATATGCATGTTCCTGGGTATATAACCTACAAATAGAAGCACCCTTAAAAGAAAGGTGAATCACAAATGAAAAGTTATATGCCTGCAGTTTAACCTAACCTTAGCTGGCTATTTTTATGAATCGGTATACATTCAAACTAAAAACATCTAATATATTGGCACAATTTTTCCCAGTAGGAAGTTAGGGTGTAACCTAAGTGCTGTCTTTAATTTTAAGCTCCCTAAGAGACAGCAGTTCACTTGACCCAGCCAGATAGGTACTTCTAATTTTAGAGGCCTTATCTGACCCTTTCATTCCCCATAATCTGTTGGAGATTCTTCCATTCCCATTTCACCAACAAAATTGATATTTAAGTTAAAAAAATGCCACCAGTCTCCCAAAATTTTCCTTGTACCATTACAAAATACAACTTGAAGACTGGGGGAATTCAGAAAGAGCACTGGGTTTCCTGTGTTGTTGTGGTGTTTGGGCTCTCTGGCTGGACTCCCAGTGAAACCCATGGGATTAGCAATCACTGGCTGCCATCTTTACATTACATGCCTTCACAACTGGGACTTCACAACAATTCCTGTGTGGGCTGATCAGCACAGGGAGTGTAGTCACCGGGAAGAGGAAAACTACAGATTGTTAAGCAATTGAATGGAAAGCAGTTTTCCCTACCAAATCTCTGGGTCTGTGTCAGGTTCTTAAAATTACACTGATGTATATGGCTGATTCCACAAGGTCTCAGCCTGTCCTCCGACTAACCCCAGCTGGATTGTGCCTGAAACACCCAGTGATAACTCGAGCGCTGCGGAATGGAGTGGCCAAACAAACCACAGCTTTCATTTCAGCTGCCCAGCTGCCTGGGCAAGGTTTCAGCCCTTGAAGGACTATACCACAGCAGAAACTGGATTCCCAGAGAAACAGTCCTTAGCACATGTGCTTAGTGAGATGCTATTTCTTGGGACTTATTTCCAGCGCATCTCCCAACATCAGCTCTGGTGATTAATTCTGCCTGCAGGCTGCAATTTCTCCTCTGCAATTTCTGTTATTTACCTCCTGTCCTATCCAAAGGTTGTTTTGTATTATTTTATTGTGGGTAGTGGTTTTTTTTCACATGACTCAGTATAGCCATGTAGACAGGACATGCCAGGACACTTTCTCACCTTTCTAAGGGGAGCCTAGTCAGTGCAATAGATTCAATTGCTATCAGAGTCAGCTAGCAACTGCTTGGCTGAGTGAGAGACCATAACTACATTTTATTTTTTTAAAAAATCAAAAATTATTTTTATTTTTAAATAATTTGAGTTATTCTAGTTTCCTTTTTGTTGTCAAAATATGTAGGAAATACCTAAATGCTAAAAAAACTACTTCCATTGAGGAACAGATATATAAATATTTCCATTTCAAAAAGACTTCACAGCTCAAAGACCTGCTGTTAGTCCTTATTTTTACATAATTTCTTTCTCTTTTCAAAAACCATAGTATGATTTCAGCATGACTGCAAAATCTCAAAAATTGTATTTTTTTTTTTAATATGGAACAAAATCTTTTCCCAGTACTCACCCTTTTCTACTTATCTGAAAATAGAGATTGTATCTGAAAATACAAATTGTACAGAGAATTCATAGACACTATTAACTGTGGCATAATAAAGCTCCTCTAAGTTTCTTTCAAAACCTGTCTGGAATTTGTAACTTTCTGAAAATAAGTTCACTGTTGTATTCTGTATAATTTCAGCACCAAATCCCAGTCCTGGTTGTGCATCCATGCCCAGAGTTGAGTTTTTCCTTTAACTTAACAGCTGAGAGAGTTCAAACAGATCAGACTCTTGGTCACGAAAAAGATTCTCAGAGCATCTGCTCATGGAAGGCCCAAACCAGCCTCCTCAACATCTGCACCTCAGCACAGCAGCAACTGGGACTTCCACCCTACCCTTGCCAGTAGAAAACTCGTGCACCCAAATACTCCTTAAACAAGCAAAATGTACAATCCGTGTTTGCGTGTATCTTCCCTTCCCCTTCCAGGGATAGAAAAAACAATGCAAAAACCCCTATAAACCACAATAAATTTACAAGAAGAAAACAAACCAGGACTTACATGTTGTCTTCTTTTTTCAATATATGCAACTCTTTTACACACACAAAAAAAGCATGAAAATGTAGAGTGCTAGGGTTTTTAATTTTATTCTCAATGTGTGTGCAGCCATATTTTAAAATAGTCTGTATTTTCAAGCAGGTAAATTCATAATGTGAATACCACATTAATATTGTAGGATATGATTCTGCAAAAGAGTTATGCATGTATTAAACTTTACATATACAATAAGCCCCATTGAATTCAGGAGCTGGCTTGAAAGAGTACTGCAAATGATACAGTTCCAAAAATAATGAACTGCATTATTCATTACATGTATAAGAAAATAGCACGGTATATACATATGTATGCTTGCGTACATTTTTATTATAGACAAGAACTCTGGTTAAGTTTGCCCAATATTTTTTATTATAATACACTGGTCTCAGTTGCTTACGTCTTTGCCAAGCTGTAATTTTTTCACTGAAATTTTCCAGGCTGTTTGCCTCAAAGGAAATTTTATCTTTTAACTTTCAACAAAAGCAGTTTCTGTCTCTCCAAAAGAAGAAAGCATGTTAGGAAAACATGTTGTTTGCTTGTGTTAAAAAAAAATAAATTAAAAGTCATACTCTTTTTCTTTAATGGAAAGCTCAGATATCTTGATGTGTGAAGCAAGAACAGGAAGTATGGAAGGATGAAGAGAAAGGGTGAAATACAAAATTTTCCCTAATATCTAGAATATGGTTGTACTGTGATTGAAAAATCACTTCTCCAAAATTCTGATTACTAATGCAATTCACAGGTATGCCTGTCATTTTTTTCTCTCTGTCTATATTTCTCTCAGTACCTTTATATTACAAACACATGGTCACTTCCTCTGCTTTGCACCTACCCTAGTGCATGTGCAGTCAGGTGGCAGGTGAGTTTAGGGAGCTCCTATGGCAGGACAGTAACCCGCATTTAAAGTAATTGAGCTTCTACAGACTTGAACTTTGAAAGATGTGATGTGAATGAAGCTAGAAGGGGAAAAGTGGGAGAAGTAAAATAACTGTTTAATCTAAAAGAGACCAAAAAGAATTGCCGTAAGCAATCATGGAGGAATATAAACTAGAAATTACTAAAAGAGTTTTTAAGCTTTACCACCTTGAATTCTAAAATTCTACGACTTTCTGACAGCAGTAGTGAGAAAACAATCCTAAATAATGGAGCTTGACCAATTTAATAAAGGATTATATGTCCACACTACTGGACTCTGTTATACCCCCTTAGTAGTGGCATTCAGAGCCGAACTCCCGGGTCACAAAGGCAGCGCCCATGGATGAGCACCAGCGTGATCTGTCGATGCCTTCTAGAGCACAGGAGAACCCGTGTGGGCTCAGTACAATGTGTACCTGAGTCTGCTGTCAGCTGCAGTGGGAGTGGGTGTCTGCAGACATGGTAACCCACCACACCAGGCTCTCGTGCTGAGAAAGTCACAGGTTACTGAGCGGGTCACATTTCTGCCCTTCTTGCATTTACCACGCAAGTGCCTGCAATTGCTGCTAACCATGCAGAAGGACTATCTCAGCACCACATCAGAAACTCAAAAGTTTGAAAGCAACTGGTTTTTCAACTCTAAATTGTTGTCTTGTCCTTGTGTGCAACTTCTAATGGCACAAGCTCCTATTATTTTTGCTGCTGGTGTGGGAAAGGATAATTTAAAAACCTTCTGCTAATATATTACATACGTCCTGACTTATACGTGAAAGTAGCTACTACCTATGAAACTCATTTCAACACACTTCTTAGGCTGCCACAAAGGTAAGTCTCTACTTCAGTTCCTCATTTCACTGCATGCTATAGTTCATGCATTCCCTTAGGACACAATTTTTATTTTTAGAGAAGCCTCTATTTGCTGACTGTTGTGAAAGGAACACTCAGGAGATGCGATTAGCAGTCACTTGTTTCAGTAAACATTGAATGTAACATATGCCTCTCAAGTAATGTGTATCCAAACATACAATTTACAAATAATTAACATCATGTTAATTAGTCACATTAATTTATGCCACTTTGTGGAATTATTTCCTCAGAGTCTTTAGGAATGCTGCCAGCAGTTTGAGCCAAAGAGTGTGAAAATTTGCTTGAAGTAACTGTTGTGACTGGCTGTGACACACAGCTTGAACAACAAGCGACGAGGGGCCAGGGAGGCTGACTGAAGAGCGGGGAGGCGCGAGGTGGATTGGTGCTGGCAGCGCCGGGCACGGGCAGCGCTCCCTGGGCAGGGCTGCCTCCCGCTTCCTTGCGTCCTGCCCCACGCCTCTCTCTCCAAAAAACACACGCAGGAGGTGCTCAGCAACGTCCTGACAAATTCTTGTAATTACTGAGGGTTATTTCAAATGATGCATCTTAGAAAAAAAAAAAAAAAAAAAAAAAAAAAAAAAAAAAAAAAAAAAGCTGTTGAAATCGAACATAACTTCAGAACTGATAAATGCCAAAATTAAGCTTTAACTTCTCCAAAACAAAAGAGAAGCCATTTGGAATACTGGCACAATCTCAAAAAAATCAGGCATGGCTATTCTTAAATGTGTGAGAATGGAGCTACTAAACACAGCTGTACATTTCAGTAATACAATATGAAATGTGCCTTTTATAGAAGAAGAAAAAGACTTGCTGTCTGAGAATTGAGATGGTGAGGCCAAACACAGGAAGAAACAAAAGAAGCTATCTGCCATCACTTATGTTTTGTAATCAATAGTTCTGCTTGCATAAGTAATGATATATTAAAACTATCTAACATTTGTTTTGGGATTGCAACTGTTCAATTTTTAGGAAAAACAAAATTACTCTAGATCAGTAATTGACTGGGCAAAGAATAACATCACGAATTTCTTCTAATGCACCTGAATTCCAAATTACGGGGATATTAGAACATCCCAGCTCGCACTAAAAATTCATTACATTTCTACAAGAAAAAGAGCAGACTGAAAAAACACCTCAAATGATAAATACATGCAGCATTCTAGGAAGGCCATGCTATGACTGATAATTAGACACCCAGAGAGTCAGGCAGATACGGGCCCTGAGAAATGTATTAAGAATCTTTTTTTATTAATCCTTCTTCCTGTGCCAAGGACCATGAGCTATGATGTTAATACAAACTGACTTATGCAGAGTTTAAAAAAGCTACAGTGTTGTCCCAGACTTGGGGTTTCAGTGCAGGGAAAATCCCCAATGGTGCCTATCTTGCCTTACTGCAGCACAAGCACTTTTGCTCTCCCTCAGACAGACACAATACTTCAGTGAATGACTTAAACTAGTTGCCGAGAAATAAAGATTTTCTGCTGCTGCTGTTGGCACTCCTCTTCAGAAGCAACTGCTGGGACTTTAAACAGAAATGATGACGAATGCTATGGGCCTGATCTGTCGCCCACTGAAATCACTGGACAAAATCCTCTTTTCAAATGATCCACATTTCAGTTTGCACTGTGTACTGCTGCACAGTACTTGTATATATGAGCATATTAGCAAACCGCTGCCTCTGCTTCTTAACAAGCTGCATGGAGAGCGACAGATAAGAGAACCATATACAGTGCATATTAAATGCCAGCTGAGATGACACATAAAGTTTGAAGCTCTCTATCACCTTTTACACACTTGTCCCACATTCAGCTGTAGACAAAAGTATCCATATGCATACCACTGTAGTACAAGTAAAATACTTGTTTCCCCAATCCATGATGCATACTTTCCCAGAAATACAGAAATCATTATAGGTTATCTAGCACAACCAATTCAGCTGGCTACAGAAATAAACAAATATGTAAACAAATACTATATAATACATATANNTATGAAACCCACTATGCTCCAAGTACCCCAAGTCTCCAAGTTATTTTGGGGGATGTTTATCTGCCTTTTTTTTGTTGTTGTTCTCTTTATACTTTAAAGATAATTAACCATACTCTAGTAGAACAGTATGTGAAAAGTGAGAAATTCCCAGTAAAGCAAAGAATGCCCCTGAGAATTTGAAAGCAGGGTATCTTTCACAGGGTTTAGGAGGTTCACTCTGCCCTTCCAAGTGATCAGGAAGAAAGCAGTGCAACATTTCCCAATTTAAAAGCTCACTTAGTACAAGCATTCTTACTGCATCTCCATTCCAAATTTATTTTAAGTGCTAGTACATGTATCCTTCCTTTTATTTGAGCTGATGATAAAACATTCTTCATTACTCAACATACTTTTGGAAGAAGAAGTCACAGACCAGAAGTATTTCAAGGCTTTTCAAGGAATAACTTTAATGACTTAGTACAGCTTCTCTAAGGATGCCAACATCCTCTAAGGACATTGAAAATATTAATGTAGGCCTAGATTATGTGCTGGTGCCCTTTGTATTTGCAGAGTTGTGTTACCTTCCACTGTTGATTTTGATTTTTTTGGATAATTATACAAAATTTCCCCCTAGTCATTTTTAATGCTAATTGTGAGCCTTTTGCTAGAGCAGCTGGTCTTGCTGAAGAGCCCCCATAACACATTCAGGCATGTCTGACCATATGGCACCTTCTTGTACTCAACAGAAACTCTTCAGTTCTACCAGTATTGTACCATCCTTCAGCCCCCTTCAGTGGGCCTGTTTTGCCCACCTGTTTCCTCTCATGCTTTCTCTTGAGTGTAAGTTCTTTTACAGTCCTTTTTTATATATAATTCCTTATATGTGTGTATACATCAGCCACACAAAAGGAACCTAAGTATTAGATGGCCACAAAACAGATCACTTTAGAAACGTGTGCTATTAATTAATAAAAAATCAATGGCAGCTATGCAGGAGACACATAAGAGAATAGAGCCTAATACAGGAGACAGTAAATTAGTTTCTAGTTTGGGTTGAAACATCATTTTCTAAATTAGTTTGAGCTTAATTTATAATTTATATGTGCTGTGGCCAAAAAGAACTGCTCTGATCATGTAGACTGACCTTGTCTATACACAGAATAGAATTTTCCTGAGATGCAACTCTTTTTAAGAGTTATCTCATTTCATTTTAGCCTCCAACTGATGAGTCTGCCACCTTCCCTGGTGAGTTGTTCCCATACTAAATTACCTTAATACAAGGAAAATCTTTCTCCCTTGAGGCCAAATTTGCTCAAGTTCAATGTTTACCCACTGGACCCTCATGTGCTTTTGTTTGCCATGTCTAAGCTTCCAACAAGCCTGTGTTCCACAGGTAATTATCCATGTCCAGTCCTAGAGTCATGTCTCAATCACAAACTGACTCAGCTCTTTCTGCTCCTTGGAAAATTCCTCTAAGATTTTAATTATACTTTTCCGTGCCTCTTAATTTTATGGCATTTAATTATAGCAGATCCTGTTTCACATTCTTTTAACTGCAGATGGTAAACTCCTCATTTCATCCATCATTTCATCTCCTACTTATATTCAAACATTGAACAGAATTATTAACTGAATGTTTCTGTATTTTTTCATTTGTTGTATTATTTGATTTTATATTCTTCATATTGCAATGGGCCTAGTCCTGGGTAAAGGTGATTTTTATTCCTAATATCCTTTAAAATCTTACTATTTTAATTCTATTTCTACTTATATCTCACTGATTTCTTTAGGTCCTCTTCTTTGCTGCCTGTATTTTTAACCTGTAATTTAAATTCAGTGCTTCTACTTCCACTTTTCCTCATTATTTCTATATTTGTTTGCATTATTATTTAAAGATGATTCTATATGTCATCTATCAGGGACTTTTCAGAATGTTTTTCATGTTTTCAAAGCCATGGCTTTTGGATCCACCAGGACAATCTCCTTCATCAATACCAAAGACTTAAAATTCCAAATTTAAATATAATATTGCCATCATTTATGCCAGGAGACTTCAGCTTTGGTTAAAAGGTGGGAATTTTTTGAAGTATGAAGACATTACTTGCTGGTGCAACAATTTCTATTCACATATATAATGATCATGAGTTGCATATGCAACAAATGCTTTTCATATATTCGGTGTTAACTCCTGGTTCATCTCTAGAACTCCCTGTCCTGAGCAGTATTTCCTGTGTTAATGAACAAGGATCTTTGTTTCAGGAATCCAAAGGTACCTCAGACTCTGCTCACATGCAAATTCTCCATCATGCTGCAACTTGGGAATCCTTATGTTCACTAGGATTTATGTGCCCAATGGGGAAAGAGTGGATCGGGTTTAACACTGAGTGCCTTAGTTGAAGACAAAGAAAGAATCTGGGATTTCATTTCTGTTATCTATACACACTGAAAAATGATGAGCCATGTGCCTCTTCAGAGACCTGGAGAGCTTTTGGCTCGTATTAAGACGAATAACTGAGATAGGAATGAAGGTATTATTTGGTCATTTCCTGAAACCATGTAAAATGTTGTACACTTCTCTGACTTTTCTCAACCTCTTACTTACCTAAATTTTAATCCAGCTCAACTATTTTATTTAACCATTCCACAGCGGAGAGCACTGCTAGGCCCATACGACATTCTCCCACTACATTCAGTCTAAACCTGGTCTTTTTCATTTCTCTCACTTTCAAACAAATGGACTTGAGCTTTCAAGCAATGATGGTCAATCCTTATCCACTCAACTACAATGCTCTTGAAAAGTCTCTCAGAAGCAGATTCCTTCTTTGTTAAGCAGCTTTATGGTTATGCTGTGACAAAGAGGAGTTGTGGCAATGAATCTGGGGGCAGAGACACAATGTTTCTCAATACTTTGATAATCTAACATCTAATGATCTGAACATCTAAGAACAAAAAATATGATCTTGGAGAGAACAGCATGCTTCCTTTGTGGTGTGTAGAGCTAAATGTATTTCTCAGTGTTTACACAGAGATGCAGAAAAGATAGCCTTTAAATTCTTGTGTAAGCAGAAGCATAAATAAAGCCAGGCACATGCAAGGAATTCTTATGAGAAAGGAGTCAAAACAGAAATGTGAAATCTCTCATGGGTGTGGGTTTTCATTGTTGATGTGGTAATCTTTCCACAGAAACAGGCAGATGCATGCAAAATCACAGTTACAAAACAAATTTAATTTACACAGCCAATCCTCAAACCTGTATGTTTGTGAGTGCAATATGCACTATTTGCCTGCTAGTCAATCACAACTAAACTTGTAAGTCCCTATTAAATATATTAAAAATACAATATTTAAAAGCTTCTTCAGTGCCTTGATGCAGATGCTCTATAGCCTATACTGATGGGTTACTAACTATATTGAAGTCTATCCTGAACTGAGAGCACAATTTTGTTGTAAATATGGTGCATTTATCAGTTTCCAGGAAAGGTTATAGTCTAATAATAAAATATATTTCTGTGTTTCTAGGATCCTTATGTGTGTCCTCATGTAAGTTTTTCTGAAATTTTGGTTTTGTTCCATTTCAGAGAGTATTTTTTAAAAATGAAAATTGGATCCAGTTTCTTTTTAACACTAATAAACTCAAAAAATCTGTATAGCAGGGTGAGACTGGATTCCATGCAGGAGGGTACTAACCGAAAAGATTAATCTATTTAATACCTTGTGCCTATGTGGACAACGTGCACCTAGAATTTGAAGAAGCCTAAACTTCCTTTAGATCTCAGACTACCAAGCTATCTTTGAACACACTTAGAGTCAAGCATAAATTGTAGGAAATAGTTTATAAGCAAGCCACAGGCAGTGGCTGAAAGCATAACCAAAGTGGGCAAGGGTGATCAGCAGTGAACAAAGCAAGGAGAAACATACAGCCAGATTCTGCCCTATTGATGTGGAACCACACAACCTGGAATCCAAGGTTACATTTTAATAAATGTCAATATAGAATTAAAGAGGTATGTAAAGGCATGTATGATGTACTTTCATCTCTTCATACTGTTTTATCTGTACATGAAAAATATATAGTCAATGGAGTGAAGACAACAAGGGTCTAAAGGAAACTTGGGTTTTTTCAGCTTTTTCATCTGCTTTGAGTCCTCCTTAGACATGTGTTTTTGCTTAAAACAAACAGAGGTGAATAAATCAGTTGATCAGCATTCCCCTAGAGCTGCCTGCATTAACTTTCTTGGCATGATCTCATCACTTAAGTCAATATGACTTAAGAGTTTCTCTAACAGTTTATTTGCTTCTAATTCTATACTGTTCCTGAATCTAAATTTCAGTCTACTGAACAGAAAAATGGATAGCCCAGAGATTTACTATCAAAAGAAGCAGAATTTTCCCTTGTAGACTTGAAACAGTGAGCTGCTTTTTTTCAGATGCAGAAAGTTCTCCATATGGTCAGCTTTGTGTTTAGGAGAAATATTCCAGAAGGAACATAATCGTTGTACCTGTACCTCACTACTCCATATTACTAAATCCAACACATCCATCTTTCTTCTCTCCAGACTTTGCTACATATCATTTGGCTGAAAAAGCCAGACAGTCTATTTGAAAAACTGTATTGTGGGGAAATGCCACGTGGACTTGTTTGGAGACACTGGCTCTTTTTCTCACCACTTGTGAACGCATTCAGGGAACAAGGAGATGCAAATCACCAATTTGTTCGCTCAGATGTTTACTTATTGACTTATTTTCCTAAGTGACTACATACTTACAGCCAATAATGAGGCCTTCGTTTTCACCTAACAAAGGAGCATTTGGAAATGAACAGATGTAGGATGCAATTTGGCAGCCGCCGCCTGTCCCCGGTAGCGGATTGTACAACCAGGCAGAGAGAAAAGAAGAAATGCGCTCCTACTTTGATCCTTGCATCGTCCAAGTGGGGGGCTGGGGGCACCCACACGAGTGGATCAGCTTTTGTGGAGACACAGGAGCATCGTGGCTGTACAGCGGCAGGGTCGCGCTGTGCAGCACCGCAAGGGCGGGCATTGCGGCCGGTGGTGGCGCCGGCAGGGCC